>RPFO01001428.1:40000-157500 GCA_009746045.1 Mesostigma viride
GATCGCTGCTTGCAGTGATCTCTGCTTGTGACTGTGGGGAAGCGTTGGAACCCAGACTGTTCGAGTGAGGGGTGAGGCCCACCTGGGTGATGCCACCTTTCTTGCATGCCCATACACATTCGCTGCACCACAACTCCAGAGCCAGCTTTGCTCCAGTTCATAGATCCATGGTTGGACCATCCGTGGGGTGGTGGCACGCCCATGGGATCTGCTCCATCCACCTTTGGACCGCTCGTGCATCGTACGACTTCAGAAGGCCACCCCCAGCAAGCACAGCAGCATAAAGTTTGCCGGTAACCCTACCACCTTACTCATGCCTAGGATGCATGCCCTTGCCCCTGTGCTGTCTGCTTGGCCGTGGCTTCCTGACTGCCGCCCCACATGCCTCATTCAAGCAGGACCTGAACTTCTCAAAGTTCCCCTGCATCGTCGTCGCGGGTGCGTTCGGTATCTGGCTAGGCGTCAGGCTCATCGTCAGGCTCTTCGGCCGCTTTAGGCCAGCCTCCTCCCATACGAAGGCGGACACATCCACAGCCGCCGTATTCGCTCCCTTCGCCACGCGGGTCATTGGGGGTGTGCTGATTTGGGCGGTAGGTGCCTCGTTGGCGGGAGAGGCGCTTCTTCTGTCTCTGTCACCTGACTGTTCACATTTGCACCGAGTGTACATTGGGGGGATGGGCGTTTTGGAGCCAGACCCCCTACCTCCCGGATCTGTAAAGGGGGAGAAAGCATTGAGACTCCCCCCAACCCCAACCCCCATCCCGGGTCAAATCTGGCGAGGGGTGGGGTACTCTCCCCGTGGACCCTCGCTCCCCCTCGGGTCCATTTGGAGTGGGGGGAAGGGTTGTGGGGATTTTTTTCCCTTTACTGGCTCCACCCACCCACCTCCCGAGTTAAATTTGTGCAGTGCAAGCGGGTGACGGGGAGGGGCTGACGGGGAGGGAAGGGATCAGGTCGGGAGCCTTTGCTAGATTATAAAGTCTGTTCATGCGCAGATAAGTTCCGATCCAAGAATGGGGCCAGGCAGAAGTCTGCCTATTTCAGTGCCTGTAAAATGTAGTAGATCGAAAGACTTCCTACTAGAAAGGAAACGATGCTGGCAGCGTGTGCACGGTTCATTGATACGGGTCACCCGCCCCTGGTCTGGTTAGCACCATGGACGTGTTACTGACCACAATACGTCAACTGCTACTCAGTCAGCAACCGCGGATTCCAAGCCACCCCAGGTAGTACTTACCATGTCATTTCATAGGAAAGTGGCCCCCTACCATGGTTGTGCTGCATGGTTCTTATCCTTGTATACCACTTACCTGTCGTAAAGCCACCCTGTCTTGAACCAGCCTGATGTTTTGCTTCCTGCTTTCATCTCAACATTGCCTGGCACTACTCCCTTTCATCACAACCAATTGTTTCAACCATCACTGCCGCCGCCACCGCCGCCGCCACCGCCACCGCCACTGCCGCCGGGTCCCCCCACTCAGATTTCCTGTCAATCATGGAAGACACGAGCTTAAACCTTTTGTTAGAAAAATCTCCGTCTCGCTTTTTTTATTAATAAACTCTTACAGCTGAATCTGTTCCTGCACTCAGTCTCTGTAACCAGACCATCTGCCTATCACGCGGGCCCTGGAACCTCGGTGGTGCTTTGCCTTCAGGTCACGCCTGACCTGTACGTCAAGGTCGCGATTTTATTATTCTGCAGCCTGTCTTCACGGTGAGGGAATCTGCGATGCACTTTCTGACATGTTGTCGCTGAACATTATTGCCTGCTGCCGTGTTTGGCGCAGCAGGCTCAAGCCAGCTTTTGAATAAATTTTAGGGCGTTCAGATCCTTTTCATTACTTCAATGACCCATTTGTGGGCACACTGAGTCTCCGGCTGGTTTAAGCCTGTTAGCGGTACCTGGCATTACGTGCGTCTCCACTTGGCAGTTTGCACATGGATTCATTTGCGATGATGATGGATGGCCAAGAACCAGGCCACGGGGACCTCGGCCTCTCAGCCACCGTGTGCATGCTTGATTGGTGAGGCTTGCTTTGACTTTCAATGTTATCGCGAGCCAAACCCAGTAGAGGGTTGCTTTGCGAGGCCCTCGTTTGCATGTTGCGTCCTCTGCGCGGAAATGTGGCCAAGTATCCCCTGCACCTTCTCGTGGGTATGTTCGTTAATGGTGTCTCGAGGCTGTGCTCTTGCATGCGATTGGCGCCATGGGGAAGATTCTTATGATAGAGGCACATGACGATTTGGGTGTATGGGCCACATGATGATGTGCGGTATGATGATGTGGCACGTAATGATATGTGTTGCAAGACCTGCGCGATGGTATCTGCTGCGAAAGTACTACAATGATGGCAACAAGAGGTTGCACATGGGCAGGCCCCAAAACGAGTAGATTCACCTAAAGAGTTAAAAGGCCTTTTGGCCACTCAACTAAGCAAGGTCCATGATGATGAGGCGGCAGTTATGCATGCTCTGCCCATCATGGCTACTGTCATGTCTTACATTGAGTAATGACGGGTAAATTTTTCATGTCCTGACATGTGGCATTACCGCCAATGCACATGATTTTTAATGGCTTCCAACTGCACGACTCTGCTGCATGAGCATGCACCATTATTTGCTGCATGAACATGCATGAATTTGCTCACATTATGCTTACCTCACCTCTTGTCTGCTGCTGCTTGGACGTGCCTGGCCGTGGACCGTAGGATTGTGTCACTCTCTGGTCGCAAAACAGTCTAAACCTGCGCATGCACACCAGCCCTGGGGCGCCATGAAGTGCAAGTATCCCTGAGCGATTATCTGGGAGCATCCACCCCACCGGCATGTCTGCCCCAGTTGCGACACTCCAGCACACATGCGAACCATCAACCCGGGACCAATTATTACATCTGGTGGCCAGGTCTTAGTTGGGGTCTGAGCAAGCCGCAAGCCCTTTCTCTCAGGATTGCTTCCTCGCGCAGGAGGGGGCGCAGGATGGGGCCATGCGCCAGGGTGAGCCGGAAACAGAATATGGCAACTTTGTCTCCTCATAGTGACTTCATGGACTGGGTACAGATCAATCAGATACGGGTGCCAGGTTCGTTCAACTCATGCTGTCGAGCATGGCCATCCGACGGAAAAGTCAAAAGCACATTGTCCATAAGAAGGGCAGGAGTGAGGCAACTGGCCGTGGGGCTACATAATTATGTGCTGGCATGCGCCGGGGTTGTAGGCAGTTTCCAAATACATGTCTTATTTGCAACTATTCCTGGACATGGACATGATGACTCGAGACGCTGAATATGAGCATACTCTCGCTGTCTCACTTAGTACTCGTGTTGTATGCATGCATGTAGTATATGTGCAATTAATATTTCCTCACGTGACGCAGTTACGTGTAGCTAGCTTGTGCATGACCTAATTAGCATATGAAGTGAAAAGCAGGTGGGATCGAGGGAATATCGCAACTTCCAACATAGATATGTCGGTGCTCAGCATACGATCGATGATCTCATTACCATTGTTTCAATCCGATCATGCATGAAAACAAGTGTCTTTATTGAATAATCATTGGCAAATGAATGAATCATCGAGCGCAGCATGTATGAATTCGAAGGAATGAACCAATAAATAGATTACCAAATAGGGCTCCAGACAACTCACATTCATAATGCGTCCAGGAATAGTTGCCTCACTTAATTCAGCGTAAAGCAAGATAGATACTTACCTTCTCTTTCTGTCTTCTTGCTTTTCTCAAAATTGAGAAGACGAGACTTTTTCCTCAGGCCAAATAACCGTTTTTGTTCTGTAACAATACCTGGCCCATCAGCAGGGTATGTGAAATCTGGGTACAGTATTTGCACCTCGTCACTATCCGTGAACCGCTTTAGTTGTTCCCTAGTCAAACAGATCTTGTCAATGGCGTCCCGATATACAAACGGCTGGTTGATCTGCCATGTCCTGAACATGCCGTGCTCCTTCTCATCGGGTTTTGATGTTATTGTGCCCATGTCGATATCGATGTGGCTCTTATTGTTCTTCCCTTCGTTTCTGAAGATGGAGTCGTCATACACAAGGCCGATCCTATCAAAAATAGCGCGTAGCGCTTCAAAGTTATTTGCGAACATATCCTCATAACGGAGGCAGAATACACGATTGGCGCTCCTCCCTCGGTGCTCCAAGAAGACGCGGCACGTCGCCAGGTATTTGTCGATCGAGTGATACTCGTCGCTCTTGAAGTCCTTGCGGCGATTCAACGAGCTGAACACGTAGTACGGGTTCCGGATGAGGAAGATCACGTAGCAGTCGATGTACATGTCGAAGTATCTCTCGAGCGGCATCACGCTCAGTATCTGGGGGTACTTGAAAACAATCGCATGTTTGCCGCAAAGATGAGCCGTTGCAAGGTCTTCGTCCGATACCAACATCTGCTCGCCGCACACGTCGTGCACCTCAGGCATGTGTCCGATGATTGCCCGCAGTATAGTCGTGCCGCAATGCGAAAATCCGGTTATGAAGATGAACTTCATTTCCAGACAGGTTTTAACGCACAGCAGACCAAGCTGACGTCTTCTCAGCGCGAACCTGTTGGGAAAAGAGAACGATTTAAGGCTGTCGACACATACAGGTTATGGTCGCCGAGAGCTACCAATTATCCAGTATACCCTCCCCATGGCTTTCTAAACGGACGCCAAGGACCGCCTCCTGTAGAACGGTCTCGTAATCAACGTGGTCTTATATGTCGTCAGCTCCTGAATGACGCAAACACACTTGAGCCCCTCCACTAATCAACGTTACATGGATTTCCGAAACTGCGGCCCAGCAAGGATCAAGACGTAGACCCAGCATTATCATAGCGGGCGCACTAGCGTATCATCGTCAAACGAAAATATTATCGCGACGCTATTCTGCATACACGTAATTTGTCATGGATGCTGTAGTTGACCCGTCGAGTCCAGCATACAGAAACCTGCGCAGCAATAAGAATGCAGACAGTTGGTGCATTGCAGGACAGTTGCCCAACGAATATTTAAAAGGTCCCCAGCCCCGGTTGCAACAGGCTAGTGCAACCTTCATCATCCGTCTTTTGTCTTCGAATTTGCTATCGCTAGTCGCGACTGGCATGGTAAGAATGGGGCAATTATGGCAATGGTTGGCGCCTTGGCAGTTGGCGGTTGCCTGATGGTTTATGGCTTAATTTACCCACACCAGTGGGCAAACTAGGAAGTAGAAACATGAGCGTCCGGTGCTGGCTGCTGCAGGACGCAACGGTCGCAGATGCTCGCACGTAGCATTTGACGTCACGCGAAGCCCTGCGCCAGCGATAGCAACCAGTTCCAACGTTCGTCCGTCAAAACTTGGGAAGTTGGGATGTCAACGTGTTTGTACAGTACGTTCGGGTTCCCGTGTGCAGGAGAGCAGCAGGGTGCATGCGCACGTGATCCTGGCCATAAATGAATGCGTAGCCTGGCACGTAGTGGAATACTTGAGCTTGCACTAATTGTGCGTCCTTGGACTATCGAAGGACAAACAATGACATTCGCTTTTCCTCTTTCTGGAACACCAGTTCCACCAGGCTTCCAGCGACCTTAATGCCGAATAATAAGAAATTCAGAAGAGGAAAAACGGATGTCGATATCCAATGCTAGCTAGTGAAGGATCAGCGGACCTGTGTTTGCGGTTGTCGTGGGAAATGGTGACGGGGACACCGTGCTTCGACGATCATGACGCCGACGGCGAGATGCTTGAAGGACTTTACCCCCGAATATCACATATTGGCGACTAGTAGCTGTCATAGACGTGCATCGATTGCTGCCCGGCAGGCCCAACGGCATAAGAGCAAAGGCGGAGAGCGAGAAGGAAAAGTTAGAGAGGCGGACTAGTAGAGGTGTATGAGAACTTGACCAAATTGCCCAGTGAGCCTTGTGGAGGTGTTTCTTCGAGCAGCATACGGAAAATAATAAGGTGCAGAAATGATCCAGGCGGTCTTGAGGGCCAGGTGCAGAGACGAGCGATTGAGCAATAGTACCGATGTGCTGGAATGAAGGTCGACCGACATCCTGAGCGGGACGGGAGGTGTTTTAGTCAAACAAGAACACGCGGACGGACTTCGGTTGGATGGAAGGCAAATCCATGCCATGATGGGGACAATGGAATCTGTTCCGCGGAAGAGAAGTTGCGGGCGATTTTAATACTCGTGCGTTTTCATTAGCACATAACGAACATGATGTTGTGTCTTGTGGTGAGCTCCTGTTGACATTAAATACCAGTGAACACAACGGGTGTTGCATCCGGCTAACGTAATTCAGGAAATTTAAGGAAACGCGAGCTTGCGCCCCAGTGCCTGGCTATATTAGATGCGATATAGCACGACCACATGCATGCATGCGTGTTCAGCTTGCATTTGCGCTGCATGACCCAGGCTGGCATGGAGCCAACCTCGATCCCGTGCGCATGTGCACGGCTCAACGTGATGTATAAGAGGCATATGCACACACGGTACATGTCGTTGCATATTGATGTGCGCTACTTGATTTGCGGGCATGTTGGTGTACATGACACGGGCTCAGTCCCCTGTATATCATTAACTTTGCGGCATGCTCCTGCGCGCATGCATGTTGATCTATCGATCCTTGGAATGCTGCAAAGGACCCAGTCTAAAAATCATGATTGGAACCCTGCATGCAGAGGTCGCAAGGATGCAAGAATGCACATACGTCCCATGTGGACTTTTCTGGCCTCAACGACATCTGGGCCCGGGTAATCACGTACGACACTTGACAGTACCCGTACCCGGGTATTTTAGCCGCGTGCAGCCACCCGCGGAACTATGCGCCCATTGCAGTTATAGCAACCCGGCCTGCGACTTTTACGTACGAAAAATTGAAGCTTATTATAAAAACGAAATCAGTGTTCTATTAAAAGATACCTTGCAGACTTCGTGAAACACAGCTGCACATGGGAGCGCAGACCAACCCCTTTAGACACAATTTGTGCACCCCTCGCAAAGCCTAGATAGCGAGCTCGACAAGCTCTCTCAGCTACTGCAAAGCTTCATAGTCACGTAGGTGCAGCACACATGGTCCAGGAGAGCCCAACCTCAGCCACATGCATGGACGCGTAATTCATGTTGGACACTGCTAGAACTTCCGGGCCTTGCTGTCCGCCAAAGCAGTGCAGGGCAGCACCTGTCCCAAGTTGCCAGCCTGCTCATCGTTCCAGACACCAGATTTAGGACACCACTGTCAACATATCGGGGAGAGTGTCGGTCACGTCTCATCCAGCTGGCCAGGCTTTTTTTCTGAAATTCAAGACCACGTCATCATGTCCCCTGCCCATTACACTCATGCCCCCCTCGCAATCCCCAGTTTTCGACTCTGCCGCCCTTGTAATGGCATCACTGACTGCCATCCACATTGATCTATGTACACAAGCAGACTGAAAATGACCACCATCATGGGCTAATACATAATGGAATCCAAATCATAGGGGGCCTCAGCTGGGAGCTAAGGCCATGTTGGTCCGCTGTCTGTCAAGCGCTGGCGGTCAGGTGCGACTTGACAGGGTGACCAAACGTCACCTCGTCAGCTGTTGTTATAGCCCTCGGGAGGTCATCACATCCGGAGATCCAGGTGAGCAGGGCACGCCCAAACATTCGGGTTTGGGGTCACTTCGCCAAATAATGATGATGAACGTCACAGGCCCACAGGTCCTTTCGAGCCAGTCCGGTTGAGGATGCAACTGTCAGGTGGGAGTCAGATACCTGCGGGGCCTGACTCGGGAGTTCCCATCACATGGCTCAGCAGGTTGCCATGTTCTATGTTCTCGGTTGCCGTGTTCTAGGTTGCCGTGTTCTATGTTCTAGGTTGCCGTGTTCTATGTTCTCGGTTGCCGTGTTCTAGGTTGCCGTGTTCTATGTTCTAGGTTGCCGTGTTCTATGTTCTAGGTTGCCGTGTTCTATGCTGAAGTTGACGTGTTCTATGTTCTAGGTTGCCGTGTTCTAGGTTCTAGGTTGCCGTGATATGTGGCCCGAGGGCATTCCATCATGTGGCATCGGTCAGCAGGGCGCACCAGCTCATCAAGGGAGCCAATCTTCTGCCATGGCCTTCCCTGGCATGGGTGTCGCGTGATCCAGGTGTCTGAGCTGAGAGTTGACCCGGTGACATTTGTCCGCTGGTCTTACAGCCAGAGGTCTGACTTGATATTGTCATACATCGGGTGATGTTTGTCAGCAGGGCGCGCCCAGCTCCTTCTTGAGTAATCGGATCTCTGCTAGCGCCTTCTCCAGCGTGCCCGCCAGCACATCCAGCCGGGCGTCCATGTTGGCGCAATGGGAGCACCGGCGGGTGCGGGACTCCGGGTGGGGAGACACGTCCGGCCTGTCACGCAGCCCGGCGGTGTTTGTGTCGTATGCGAGTGGTGCCAGGGGGAGGGGGGGAATGGGCGCAGGGATGTTAGTTGTGGAAACAGATTGTGAAGCTTGGTAAGGCAATGTCTTAAACACTGAACCATGTCTCTTGGTCGACTCTTCTGCATCTTTCCCGGAGTGATGTGAATGGTAGAGTGGTAAGCAGAACGCAGATGATCATAACCTACCCATCCAGCTCGGTGGTTGGTATGGCTGCAAGCCTCCATTTCCTCCCGCAGAGTACACAGGGGCAGTAGAGCGACCCACTTGGTGTGCTATCCCACTTGTGTGAATCCCTTCACCAGCTTGGGAGTATCCAACGGAATACGCACGGGACAGGCAAGCCCCGTCAAGGCACCCCACCATTTACCCGCCACACGTCACGCCACGTCTTATCATCAAAGACGCATGCATGGGTGTTTTGCGCCGTCGCTAACCGGTGATTGGGGTGCCCGTGCTGGACTGCTGTGGTTGCTGCAGCTGCCGCCAGAAGGTCTGAACCCACCGGCAGGCACCCGCATGTTTCTGTGCACAAGCATGGGGTGCTGGATGGAAGCCCCACCCAACCCTACCCATTGCACGCATGCCAAGGATTTCAATCTAGCCATGGCCCTTGTA
Organism: Mesostigma viride; assembly: GCA_009746045.1. Taxonomy (NCBI): domain Eukaryota; kingdom Viridiplantae; phylum Streptophyta; class Mesostigmatophyceae; order Mesostigmatales; family Mesostigmataceae; genus Mesostigma; species Mesostigma viride. Next base: position 49,008 of record RPFO01001428.1, read on the forward strand.
TCGTACGACCTACATAGCATGCGTGCCACGAACACGGGTTTCAAATAAGCTGGCCTTCCCCGCTGCCCTGTGAACTCGCGATGCAGCCAATCTTGTTCATGGACTTGTTCGTGGCCACAGGCACCCCTAACTCCATCAAGACAACTCCCCCATAGTGGCTCCCATAGTCACAATGAAAGGGGAGCCCACCGCTTCATGTAGTCAGAATGAGTTAAAAGAGGTAACAAAGAGAAAAAAAGAGTACTAATAGAATGAATTCAAAAATCATAGTAGTAGTAGTAGTAGTAGTAGTAGTAGTAGTAGTAGTAGTAGTAGTAGTAGTAGTAGTAGTAGTAGTAGTAGTAGTAGTAGTAGTAGTAGTAGTAGCAGCAGTAGCAGTAGTATTGGTAGTGGTAGTAGTAGTAGTAGTAGTAGTAGTAGTAGTAGTAGTAGTAGTAGTAGTAGTAGTAGTAGTAGTAGTAGTAGTAGTAGTAGTAGTAGTAGTAGTAGAAGAAGAAGAAGAAGTAGTAGTATGAGACGATGACGATAAGAACATGAGAGAGTAGGCCGAGAGAACAAGCTGCAAAAAAAGAACACCAGAAAAAGATCATGATAGTAAAAATACACATGCACCTCCATAGTCATAGGATGCACTTGCCTGTTCTCGTAGCCGTGGCCCCCCTTTGGCGACGTGACCACCTGCAGGGAGTAGTGCGGCGGCGTCCCGTGCGGGCTCTTCTTGGAAATGGCAGTCAGTACAACCGGTGCCAGCCCATCCACCCCGCCGCCACCCACTGGCACCGCCACCTGGGGACCGATCCCGGGGGCGTAATCATCGCTGCCGTGGTAGCTGGACCCCCCGCCGCCGCCGTGGGAGCTGCCGTGATGGTGGCTGTAGCCACCGTGACTGCTGCCACCTCGATGATGCAGGTCGGCACCACCGCGGGAGAGGAGGGAGGCGTGTGGCTCGCAGTCGCCGGACACGGCGAGGGCGGACGTGTGAAGGGTCTCGCCGCGATCGGCGCCCCTGGTGGTGGGTGGGGTATTTGTTTATTATGGTGGTGGGAGGGGTATTAGGAGTCCATGAACAGTTGGTGTGGGTGGGGTATTTGTGAAGGGTCTCGCCGCAATCTGTGGGTATGGTGATGGGTGGGATATTTGTTTATTTCGGGTATGGGGGTGGGTGGGACAGTGCGTGTGATGGTGTAATTTGTTTGGGTGTGGTGGTGGGATGGTTTGTTTTGTGTGGGTGTACGCTGTGCATGCGTGGCTGGGATGTTTGTTTGTTGGTGTACGGTGGCGGATACGGAATGTGGATGTGATGGCTTGATGGTTTGTCATGTTCAGGGATGCGCGCTTGGGCAAGCTGGTGGAGTGGGGGGATGAACATAATGTGGGTAGTGGGTAAGTGCCTAAGTGGCGGCAGCAGCAACACATCCACTGGAGGGCCGGCAGCATCGCACACGCAGCGGCGGCAGCCGCATGTCCTGCACATTACCATCTGCAAGAACTGTGCTCACACAAATGTGGAGGAATTTTTTTCATTGTACTGCTTTACTTTCCCAGTCTAGTAATTTCTTTTTTTATTTCTTGAGGAAAAAAGAAGTCAGGCTCGTTTTGCGTGTGGACAGTGGGGATGCGCTCACAGCGGTGATGTCAGCATTGCAATCACATCGGCGGCAGCGGCACGTCCTGCCCATCATCATCCTGCAGCATGTAAGCACCCTGTGTCACCAGATGGTGGCATGCTCAGCGGTGACGGTGGCAGCGGCATCATCGAACTTACAGCGGCGGCGGCAGCACGTCCTGCCTCCAGTCGTCCAGCCAGGAGCGGGCCTCCCGCGTCCACCGCTTGGCGAGGCTCGGGTACAGGTCGCAGATCTCCAGTATGCTCGCCCTGGCAACAGAGGAGAGGGGAAGACACGAGAGGAGAAGACAGGAGGGCAGGGGGCGAGGGCCAGGAGACCGAGGGAAAAGAAGCAGAGGGACAGGAAGCCGAGGGGAAGGAAGCCGTGAATACCAGGGGAAGGAAGCCGTGAATAACAGGGGAAGGAAGCCGTGAATAACAGGGGAAGGAAGCCGTGAATAACAGGGGAAGGAAGCCGTGAATAACAGGGGAAGGAAGCCGTGAATAACAGGGGAAGGAAGCCGTGAATAACAGGGGAAGGAAGCCGTGAATAACAGGGGAAGGAAGCCGTGAATAACAGGGGAAGGAAGCCGTGAATACCAGGGGAAGGAAGCCGTGAATAACAGGGGAAGGAAGCCGTGAATAACAGGGGAAGGAAGCCGTGAATAACAGGGGAAGGAAGCCGTGAATAATAGGGGAAGGAAGCCGTGAATAACAGGGGAAGGAAGCCGTGAATAACAGGGGAAGGAAGCCGTGAATAACAGGGGAAGGAAAGGCAATAGGGGGGAGAAGAAAGGCCGAGGAGATGGGACGAAGGAAGAGTGGGGGAAGGGGGAAACGCTTCCAAGCCCAGGGAAGGGAGGAGCTGAAGCAACGCGGGGCACGAGGAAGAGAACACGAGAGCACGGGGTTGGAGCATGACTACATGAACACGTCTACTTGCACACGACTAGTTGCGCAGGTCTATTTGCGCAGGTCTACTTGCGCATGTCTGATTGCGCAGGTCAATTTGCGCAAGAATGCTCTTGCAAGTCTATTTGCGGAACATAACCATCCGTTTGGTCCCTCCTATGATACTCTTCCTGCGGTGAGGACCAGGCGACCGCCCAGCCCTATTCACAGACAGCTCTATCCCAGCAGCACCATCAACTCCATGAGCTCCGTGAGCTCGAATGCAGAGTGCGCAATGGACTCTACTGCAGGCTGCTAACCATTTTTCTTGAAGGCACAGCCCTGCGCTGCCTGATTGGTAAAATAATCTGCTGTCCTGAAATGGCATCTGCTTCTTTTCGTGGCTTAAGGATGGACACAGGATCTCATTCATACTGCTGGCATGGTCCAGATGGTCAACTTTGCGTTCCAGCCGCCAGCGAAATGAAAACGTTTCGCTCACATTCCCGCCATGGTGTGCTCAGGTATGCGGTCTGCCTGCAAATGACAGCAGCACAGCCCAGTCTAGCTAGAGAGAAAAAAACAGTGCCTATCATATTACTCAGTCCTGGCAGCAAAAGTGCTCGTCACTCAAACGGGGAATGAAGGGGCCACAGGGCTTGGCCTCTTGAGGAGACATGCCCTGAGGCCTCCACGCCTCACCTACCCCATGGCGTACCTCAGCCAAAAATATCATAGAACTAACCTTTCTTCATAAACAAGAGTATCTCTTGCCAAGCTCATGGGCTGCATGAGCACCCTGGTCCATGACAGGTACACCACAAGTGCCCCTAATGCTGGCATACCGCGGTAGGAAGTAGGCCTCGCAGAAGGTGCATGCTGTGATGGTGACGGGTTCGAGTGGGACGCCCCCCTTCACCTTGAGGGCGGCGAGAAGCGCGGTGTGGCCTGGGGGGCGGGGGGGCAACGATGGCAGAAGAAAATGCGGCCCACGAAGATGAAAACAAACCATGGAGAGGTGAACTAGGTGGTTTATAAATATGTGATCCTCGATACCAATGAATGCTACGATGTGGCCAAGAAGGTATGACCACAAAAGGGCCATTGGATTTAGGTCTGTTTTTAGCTCCAGTCTAAGAGGATATGTCGGACACGACACATAGCAAACTATGGTGCAACGAATAGAAATGGTAGAATAGATGACTGAGGTGGGAAATATAGCAGTGATGTCAGACTAGGGTGCACCCGCAAAGAACGGAAGTCTAAGAGGCTTCGTAATATCAGTGCTATTTCCGATAGTTCGTCAACTGTTCTAAAGACAATGTTGAGCCAGCTCACCCATGACGTCCCCCGGTCCGAGTAGCTTGCTGCGCGGCCCCTCTCGCTCCTCGGGGACGACAATCTCAGCGACGCCGAACGAGAGGAAGAGGAGCGACTCGGACACCTGGCGCACAGGACAGCCGCGAGCAGCACAGCGGCACGGCAGGGGTTTTACTACGGCAGCACAAGGGGTTATAATACGGGCAGGGGTTATGTATACTAGAGCGCAGCGTCCAACAGCAAGACAAAGACAGTACAACCGGTGACACCACATCAGACAGCTCCGCTCATCGGGCGCACTCAAACCGGAACCGGACAAGAACAAGAGGCAGCCTGCAGACGCAGGCAGCTGGTATGTGGGCTGTCAATGGAGGCATGTGCAGGCAAGCGTGGCCACGGGGAGACTGGGCGGGAGCCGGGTGATGGGCACGGCACGCCGTGGCAGACAATTTGCATGGGTGAGGGGATCATGCAGTCAGCCGCCAAAAGATCATGCCACGATCACATTCAACATCATCACGGCACAGAGTCGGCCATCTCGACAACGTTTCCCTCTAGACAAAAGGTGTCGCCTGCTCGCCATCCTGTCATTCGTGCACGATGCAAACGCCAAGGGCATGCACAATGCAGCTGCCAAGGGCACGCTCGCATAACTAATCACCACATGGGATCACACGGGTGAAGCCGTGCGAGAATGTGCGAGAGCACAGTTGCCCGCGCAGCTGTCGTTCACGAGCAATGCACATGAGGGCATGCTTGCACCCGCACCCGCCATGGTGTCATCCTTGCAAACCACATCGATGCAACCTATACGCCACCTGTGCGCCACCCCACCTACACGCCACCTCACCTGCCGCTCGCGCACGATGCTCTCCCCCACCGTGTAGACCGTTTGCTTCATGCTGCGCAACACAGGGGGGGGAGGAGGGGGCAGCAAACACGAGGAAAGGCAAGGACAGGACGGCTTGCTTCATGCTCTGGACACAGGGGGGGGGGGGGGGGGGGGAGGAGGGGAGGGGGGAGAGGGAGGATGGGAAGAAAGGGGATGATGCGGCACCCAATGCAGTACCCGATACATGCAGAACGTCACTCATGGGCAACACCATATGCACATACAGGTGGGTGATACAGCCGCTGCACCGCAGCAAGATCCCTTTCTGACGACAAAAAATCACAGGAGTTGAGATAAACCCCGCTCATGCCAACAACAGTTATGATTCAGGGCGGAAGCAGCGTTGCTTTTGGCAGGAGCGGCTGCCCTCAGCTACCAACAGCCCATGAACAGCAACTACGGAGCTTGCGCAGATGCAGCGCCCTAGAGATGCTCCGACCCAAAGCCACGCGGGCGTCATGTCGGCACCAGACATCCGGAGCAGGTCAGGCATGCGCGGGCATCATTGGGCATCATGAAGTGCTCCGCGCATGCCTTGGTAAAGCTGATCCTTTGTGTGTGTGTGTGTGCGTGCGGGTGGGTGGGTGTGTGCGTGTGGGTGGGTGGGTGGGTGGGTGTGCAAACACCAGATGGTGCCCCCCCCCTCACCGCAGCAGCACGTTGCCGATGATCTCATTCTCCACGCCCGCAAAGTAGCTGTTGTGGTCCAGGATCGCGTGGCAAATCTGGGGCATGCAGCCGCCAAGGGGGCCCCGCAGCAGCAATAGGGGGAAGACACCATCAACGCGGGCACGCAGCATCCAAGGGGGCACGCAGCATCAATAACGGCACCAGGAGGCACAGGGCACGGGGAGAGGGCACAACGAGGCAAGTACAGCGAGGGCCATATGTCATGTCAGCTGCGGCGCTCCGAGATTGAAGGAGATTGCTCACGAGCCACAAGAGCAGCCCACACGATGTGGCACCAAACAGCAAAGGTTGGCGTGGCACCACGCAGGGCACGAGGCATGTACATCGAGGGCAATGGGGCATGGCAGCGTGGGCGGCATGTGCGGCGGCGCAGCATGCAAGACTAGGATGGTTGCCATGGGCCAATGGAGGTGGGCCAATGGGATACCCCTGCACTTGCAATGCATGGGAGCGAATGACGACGCAAGGGCAAGAGGGTCCTTACTGTCAGGAGGACCTCCGGACCGAGGAAAGAAAACGCATCCCGGATAACGGTTACTATTACTACAAATCTCCATCCCGCTAAACGATATTTTTTGCGACAAACACACATGCGCTGCTTGAGAAGGCCGTCCATCGCTAACCCAAAAAGGTTGTGCGGAGACGAGCACCGATCACTGGCAGCCGCGGCGGTGAAGGGGTTGGCGATGGGCATCCGCGCGCCGCGACTGGGTGAGCATTGGGAGTACTCCCCTGAGGACAGTGCGGGCGTGGCCTTTCTCTGGGGGCATGGGAGTTCCTTTTCGCCCTACCCCTTCACACCCATCATCACAGTGAAGAGCACCTCGTTGCGTGTACCTTATCTTATGAACGTGATGCAACGAGTGGTTTACAAGGACTCGCCCATTTACACCCCACGCACCTTGAAGAGCACTTCCTTGCGCAGGCCGACCGTCATGTCGCGCAAGATGTCGTCGTACGGCTGGAAGTGGTTGCGCGTGTGCAGCTGGCAAACGCAACACGGGGTGGAAGACAGCAAAGCCAAGATGAAGACCACAAAAGAGTTCATTGTGATACAAATTGGTGAAAAACAAAGCCGGGGGTGATGCCACACAGACATTAAATGCGAAATGCGATGCGGGGTGGCAGGCAACAGAGCCCAGGGCAAGGCCACGCAATCATTCAACTAAGAGCACCCGAATGACATCCAAGCCCAGTCACCAGAATGGATGATCTTCAGCAACATATCAGGATAAGATGCACGATTGCAAAATGTGAGAACCACGTGCAAGCATAGGCATAGCACAAACGTTCGACTGCTATTCACATTATTGCTATGCTATCGATAACAAGTCAACATTTATGCGGTAAAAACTCGTTCTTTGAAATGGCCCTCCCACATGTGTGAAGGCGTCTGCGATTCACACATGGTTGTCTGCAAATAGCTGGCGCATCCTCTTTGGAGCCACCACACATTGGCACAAAAGAAACGTATGGAATGGCAGGGCTGCACTTTAAAGCGCAGCAAATTGATGATGCTCAACAATCCCAGCATCGTGAATCCGTAATGCTTTACAGCAGCTGCTCCCGGCAATGAAAGAAAACCACCCCATCATGGACTGGGTGTGCCACGTCGGGCTACCACAACGGGCCATCTGGGGGGCAAGGTGCGCGGACGAGAACGAGGGGACAACAACGAGAGGACACCAACGAGGCGTGGGCGAGCACGGAACGTGAGGACTGCCTGGGGCTACAAAAGCAGTGTCTAGTTATTGATACTAGTTGCCCATCTGGCCTGTCTTTGCCACGCATGTTGTCGCAGATAGAGGAGTTGCTACGGTCGAGATGGGAGGGTTGCCATAGGAGTTGCTTCACTTCTGACTGGACTGCATCCTGCTGACAGAGCACGGACCCGCACCCAAGAGCAGCCACTTATATGTATCCACCAACACGTACGTTGTCGTACATCTCCCGCACGCGCAGCTGCAGGCCCTGGTCAAACTGGTAGCTGTTCATGAAGTCGACCACCTGGGGGGTGGGGGATGGACAAGAAGCGGGTAAATAAGGGGAACCGATTTAGGTTGAGCAACGGAGGGAAGAAACCAGCCGCCGTGCATAACTGTCCACCAGCTGTGTGGCACGAGAGGGGAAGGGGAGCAGAGAAGGTGAGCAAGGAAGGGAGGTCATGGAAGGTGAGCAAGGGAGGTCATGGAAGGGGAGCAAGGGAGGTCATGGAAGGGGAGCAAGGAAGGGAGGTCTTCGAAGGGGAGCAACGGAGGGAAGAAACAGAGGGAAGCAAAGTAGTACAGGAAAGGAGGGAAGGGGAGGCACTTACCTAAATTTAAGGGCTGGGAGCGGGCAAGGCATGAAGCAGAGATGGGAGAAGACAAGGCACGGCCTGATATCTCATGTATGGAGACTCGGGTGGCCCAAACAGCAGCCATCCCTGCACATTTAGATTAAAGAACAGCCACCCCTGCACGTTTAGATTAAAGAACAGCCACCCCTGCACGTTTACATGAAAGGACAGCCATCCCTGCACGTTTACATGAAAGGACAGCCACCCCTGCACGTTTACATGAAAGGACAGCCACCCCTGCACGTTTACATGAAAGGACAGCCACCCCTGCACGTTTACATGAAAGGGCAGCCATCCCTGCACGTTTACATGAAAGGACAGCCACCCCTGCACGTTTACATGAAAGGACAGCCACCCCTGCACGTTTACATGAAAGGACAGCCACCCCTGCACGTTTACATGAAAGGACAGCCACCCCTGCACGTGTACATGAAAGGACAGCCACCCCTGCACGTTAACATGAAAGGACAGCCACCCCTGCACGTGTACATGAAAGGACAGCCATCCCTGCACGTTTACATGAAAGGACAGCCATCCCTGCACGTTTACATGAAAGGACAGCCATCCCTGCACGTTTACATGAAAGGACAGCCATCCCTGCACGTGTACATGAAAGGAAGGTATCACATTCCCTGGACCCTGGGCACGCATCATGTGGAAGACCCACCCGATCCATCTTCTTCTCAAACCACTTCTGCGCCGGGTCATGGCTATACAGCAGCCTGCAAAGGTACCAGAGGGGGGGAGGAAGGTAGAACGTGGTGGTGGTGGGGTGAGGGCACAAGCAGGGCACACATGGCGTGCCCTTTCAATATCCCCGGTGTCAGTTTGATTCAAGTAGTGAAGGATCGCAACCAGATCAACTGATTGGAGGGGCTGCAGCGTGCCAGCTTAGACATGCGGCGAGGGCTCCTGTCGCAGATGACTCCCAAACATAAAATCAGTGCTCAGCGGCAGGACTTACACGTTTTCAGCACCCATGCACACGACCCAGATCGCCTTCTTCGCAGACAAAACCTTTCACCGTTTGCAGAGGTTTGCCTAGTGTGGTAAACGCAGCACAGAATACCCACTAAAAACCACTTACACCAAATTGGGCATTCCAGTGTCGCGCGCTCACGGTCACTATATCCATATATATCACGGCCACAAGGCCACGGCGGCCCTCACCGCGTGACCACGCTCATGTAGAAGCAGAAGACGGAGGAGCCGAGCACCATGCCGAAGATGGCGAATAGTCGCTCGCCGTTGCTCTCGGGCGCAAAGTTGATGTCAATGGTCGCCATGACCTGTGTCACAAATGGGGCCATACACAACGGGGGCAGACGCAACGGGGGCAGGTGAAAGGGGGGCAGGTGAAAGGGGGGCAGGTGAAAGGGGGGCAGGTGAAAGGGGGGCAGGTGAAAGGGGTGAGATCCAAGTGGCAGCGCCAGCCGCTGTGAGGCAGCGACCAAGGTGAAGGGGCATCAACACAAGGTGTGGTTCATGACGGTGGCCGCCATGACCTATGACAAGGGGGGGGGGGGTAGGGGTAGGAGGGAGTGCACGGGGGGAGGGGGTTGATGCGCGAAGGGGCAGTTTGTTGTGCATGCAAAACGCTACCTGCAAAGAGCTCTGGCCAAAAGCGATGGCAATGGACAAGCTTCGGGCGCGCCACACTTGGCGATTGGGCCATTGGGGAGTTCGTAAGATCCCCGACGTGGTTCACTTGACAAGCATATCACACGAGGGAGCGTGGCGTGCTTAACAACAAACGGGCATGGCTCATCCAATATGCAGCAGACCATTCCGTGATCGAGAACCGTTTGTTGGATTGCGTGTCTGCGCGCGCCGCGTGACCCCGATTCGGGTGGCCCTCACGACCCCCATTCGGGCATCCTTCCCAAACATTCCCACTTTCGCTCCATTCCTTGCTGATAAAAAGCTCCCCTTGATAAGCACGGCCCCAAAAGAAGACATTGCATCCCAAACCCAGCACGGTAAACTGGGTTCAGCATCGGGCTTGTCACATCATTGCGCACTGGACGATCATACCATGATGCACACATCGCAGACTACACCACGCTATAGAAGTGGGCTACACCACGCTATAGAAGTAGGCTATACCACGCTATAGAAGTGGGCTACACCACGATATAGAAGTGGGCTACACCACGCTATAGAAGTGGGCTACACCACGATATAGAAGTGGGCTATACCACGCTATAGAAGTGGGCTACACCACGATATAGGAGTAGGCTACACCACGCTATAGAAGTGGGCTATACCACGCTATAGAAGTAGGCTACACCACGATATAGAAGTAGGCTACACCACGATATAGAAGTGGGCTATACCACGATATAGAAGTAGGCTACACCACGATATAGAAGTAGGCTACACGACGCTATAGAAGTAGGCTACACCACGATATAGAAGTAGGCTACACCACGATATAGAAGTAGGCTACACCACGATATAGAAGTAGGCTACACCACGATATAGAAGTAGGCTACACCACGCTATAGAAGTGGGCTATACCACGATATAGAAGTGGGCTACACCACGATATAGAAGTAGACTACACCACGCTATAGAAGTGGGCTATACCACGATATAGAAGTAGGCTACACCACGATATAGAAGTGGGCTATACCACGATATAGAAGTAGGCTACACCACGATATAGAAGTGGGCTACACCACGATATAGAAGTAGACTACACCACGCTATAGAAGTAGGCTATACCACGATATAGAAGTAGGCTACACCACGATATAGAAGTAGGCTATACCACGCTATAGAAGTAGGCTACACCACGATATAGGAGTAGGCTACACCACGATATAGAAGTAGGCTACACCACGATATAGAAGTAGGCTATACCACGATATAGAAGTAGGCTACACCACGCTATAGAAGTAGGCTACACCACGATATAGAAGTGGGCTGCACCACGATATAGAAGTAGGCTACACCACGATATAGAAGTAGGCTATACCACGATATGGAAGTAGGCTACACCACGCTATAGAAGTAGGCTACACCACGATATAGAAGTAGGCTACACCACGATATAGAAGTAGGCTACACCACGATATAGGAGTAGGCTACACCACGCTATAGAAGTGGGCTATACCACGATATAGAAGTAGGCTACACCACGATATAGAAGTGGGCTATACCACGATATAGAAGTAGGCTACACCACGATATAGAAGTAGGCTACACCACGATATAGAAGTAGGCTATACCACGCTATAGAAGTAGGCTACACCACGATATAGAAGTAGGCTACACCACGATATAGAAGTAGGCTACACCACGCTATAGAAGTGGGCTATACCACGATATAGAAGTAGGCTACACCACGATATAGAAGTAGGCTACACCACGATATAGAAGTAGGCTACACCACGATATAGAAGTGGGCTACACCACGATATAGAAGTAGACTACACCACGCTATAGAAGTGGGCTATACCACGATATAGAAGTAGGCTACACCACGATATAGAAGTGGGCTATACCACGATATAGAAGTAGGCTACACCACGATATAGAAGTGGGCTACACCACGATATAGAAGTAGACTACACCACGCTATAGAAGTAGGCTATACCACGATATAGAAGTAGGCTACACCACGATATAGAAGTAGGCTATACCACGCTATAGAAGTAGGCTACACCACGATATAGGAGTAGGCTACACCACGATATAGAAGTAGGCTACACCACGATATAGAAGTAGGCTATACCACGATATAGAAGTAGGCTACACCACGCTATAGAAGTAGGCTACACCACGATATAGAAGTGGGCTGCACCACGATATAGAAGTAGGCTACACCACGATATAGAAGTAGGCTATACCACGATATGGAAGTAGGCTACACCACGCTATAGAAGTAGGCTACACCACGATATAGAAGTAGGCTACACCACGATACAGAAGTGGGCTACACCACGATATAGAAGTAGGCTACACCACGATATAGAAGTAGACTACACCACGCTATAGAAGTAGGCTATACCACGATATAGAAGTAGGCTACACCACGATATAGAAGTAGGCTATACCACGCTATAGAAGTAGACTACACCACGCTATAGAAGTGGGCTATACCACGATATAGAAGTAGGCTACACCACGATATAGAAGTGGGCTATACCACGATATAGAAGTAGGCTACACCACGATATAGAAGTGGGCTACACCACGATATAGAAGTAGACTACACCACGCTATAGAAGTAGGCTATACCACGATATAGAAGTAGGCTACACCACGATATAGAAGTAGGCTATACCACGCTATAGAAGTAGGCTACACCACGATATAGGAGTAGGCTACACCACGATATAGAAGTAGGCTACACCACGATATAGAAGTAGGCTATACCACGATATAGAAGTAGGCTACACCACGCTATAGAAGTAGGCTACACCACGATATAGAAGTGGGCTGCACCACGATATAGAAGTAGGCTACACCACGATATAGAAGTAGGCTATACCACGATATGGAAGTAGGCTACACCACGCTATAGAAGTAGGCTACACCACGATATAGAAGTAGGCTACACCACGATACAGAAGTGGGCTACACCACGATATAGAAGTGGGCTATACCACGATATAGAAGTAGGCTACACCACGATATAGAAGTGGGCTACACCACGATATAGAAGTAGACTACACCACGCTATAGAAGTAGGCTATACCACGATATAGAAGTAGGCTACACCACGATATAGAAGTAGGCTACACCACGATATAGAAGTGGGCTACACCACGATATAGAAGTAGACTACACCACGCTATAGAAGTAGGCTATACCACGATATAGAAGTAGGCTACACCACGATATAGAAGTAGGCTATACCACGCTATAGAAGTAGGCTACACCACGATATAGAAGTAGGCTACACCACGATATAGAAGTAGGCTACACCACGATATAGGAGTAGGCTGCACCACGATATAGAAGTGGGCTGCACCACGATATAGAAGTAGGCTACACCACGATATAGAAGTAGGCTATACCACGATATGGAAGTAGGCTACACCACGCTATAGAAGTAGGCTACACCACGATATAGAAGTAGGCTACACCACGATATAGAAGTGGGCTATACCACGATATAGAAGTGGGCTATACCACCACACCTGAGGCACACCCTACATCATCAAGCATCACGTGCTGGGTGCATGCTCCAGGATGATGCGCTGGGCATAGCCATGCGCACACATCACAGTGCATGAAGTAAGCATGCCCTCCACCACAATAGTGTGGGCAATTTGGGCCACAATAACCACATGAAAGCGTACACAGAACGCAAGCGTGCAGCAAGGCCACTCAAGAAAACAACGTGGACTATGCACGCAGATATTGACGACAGCAGTACCCATTGACCTAGATGGTGTGCGTGCCATGTACACCTTGACCATCATATCCAAGCACTCAGCACTACAGTAGAGCGTGCGACACCCATTCGCCAGTATGCATCCCACATGCACCCGATCGCCATGATAACATGGTGGCTAGGCCCACTCACTAGTAATGATCACATGCGCTCACCATGATCCCGTGGTCCCATGCGCCCACTCGCCACGATGCCAAGAGCATGCACGCATCGTGCCGGTAGCAACCTAGCCACTCACCATGATCGCGTGGTAGATGGACAGCACGTACATGCTGTACGCGGACAGCATGCCCTGGTCCTCCATCGTGTAGTTGTGCATCTGGTCAAACTGCTGGTACTTCTTGAACCAAGAGTGCGTGCGCACGCCCTGCAGGGAATGTGTTAGAAAAAAGGAATGTTGGGGTAGTGTGGGCCGTGGGAATGAAAAGTCAAACTACACCAGACCGATTCTGGGTGGGGTTGAGCTCGAAGAGGCGATGCTCCACATGTACTTGTGCAACCAAGAACATGTTCACAGCCCTGATGGAGGCTGGCAGTAGGTTCAGTTGGATTTGGTTGCGTTGAGATGGGTGGAAATGGGTTGAAATGGGTCGAAATGGGTTGAAATGGGTTGAAATGGGTTGAAATGGGTGGAAATGGGTTGACATGGGTGGAAATGGGTTGCAATGGGTTGCAATGGGTTGAAATGGGTTGAAATGGGTTGAAATGGGTTGAAATGGGTTGAAATGGGTCGAAATGGGTTGCAATGGGTCGAAATGGGTTGAAATGGGTTGAAATGGGTGGAAATGGGTTGACATGGGTGGAAATGGGTTGAAATGGGTTGAAATGGGTTGAAATGGGTTGAAATGGGTTGAAATGGGTGGAAATGGGTTGAAATGGGTTGAAATGGGTTGAAATGGGTTGAGATGGGTTGAAATGGGTTGAGATGGGTTGAAATGGGTTGAAATGGGTTGAAATGGGTTGAAATGGGTTGAAATGGGTTGAAATGGGTTGAAATGGGTTGAAATGGGTTGAAATGGGTTGAGATGGGTTGAAATGGGTTGAAATGGGTTGAAATGGGTTGAAATGGGTTGAAATGGGTTGAAATGGGTTGAAATGGGTTGCAATTGGTTGCAATGGGTTGAAATGGGTTGAAATGGGTTGAAATGGGTTGAGATGGGTTGAAATGGGTTGAAATGGGTTGAAATGGGTTGAAATGGGTTGAAATGGGTTGAAATGGGTTGAAATGGGTTGAAATGGGTTGAAATGGGTTGAAATGGGTTGAAATGGGTTGAAATGGGTGGAAATGGGTGGAAATGGGTGGAAATGGGTTGAAATGGGTTGAAATGGGTTGAAATGGGTTGAAATGGGTTGAAATGGGTTGAAATGGGTTGAAATGGGTTGAAATGGGTTGAAATGGGTTGAAATGGGTTGAAATGGGTTGAAATGGGTTGAGATGGGTTGAGATGGGTTGAAATGGGTTGAAATGGGTTGAAATGGGTTGAAATGGGTTGAAATGGGTTGAAATAGGTTGAAATGGGTTGAAATGGGTTGAAATGGGTTGAAATGGGTTGAAATGGGTTGAAATGGGTTGAAATGGGTTGAAATGGGTTGAAATGGGTCGAGATGGGTTGAAATGGGTTGAAATGGGTTGAAATGGGTTGAAATGGGTTGAAATGGGTTGAAATGGGTTGAAATGGGTTGAAATGGGTTGAAATGGGTTGAAATGGGTTGAAATGGGTGGAAATGGGTGGAAATGGGTTGAGATGGGTTGAAATGGGTTGAGATGGGTTGAAATGGGTTGAAATGGGTTGAGATGGGTTGAAATGGGTTGAAATGGGTTGAAATGGGTTGAAATGGGTTGAAATGGGTTGAAATGGGTTGAAATGGGTTGAAATGGGTTGAGATGGGTTGAAATGGGTTGAAATGGGTTGAGATGGGTTGAAATGGGTTGAAATGGGTTGAAATGGGTTGAAATGGGTTGAAATGGGTTGAAATGGGTTGAAATGGGTTGAAATGGGTTGAAATGGGTTGAAATGGGTTGAAATGGGTTGAAATGGGTTGAAATGGGTTGAAATGGGTTGAAATGGGTTGAAATGGGTTGAAATGGGTTGAAATGGGTTGAAATGGGTTGAAATGGGTTGCAATGGGTTGAAATGGGTTGAAATGGGTCGAAATGGGTTGAAATGGGTTGAAATGGGTTGAAATGGGTTGAAATGGGTTGAGATGGGTTGAGATGGGTGGAAATGGGTCGAAATGGGTTTTAAAGAGGGAACATATCCACAGGATGGCCACGCAGAAACTGCCGCTCAAGGACATGATGGCTGACCGCGGGAATGGCATGTCTGGTGAAAGTGCATACGTGGCGGGCTTCTTACCTTTGCTCAAACAACAGACTTACCTAATGATGCATCCAGAGACGGTATCTCCTCGTTGAGCTATTCCTTGCATTTCCTTTTCCGTGACGATGTTAGCATTCAACGGAGCAGTCACATCCCTGCTCACTACCGGCTGCTTAGGCCTCCTGCTGCCTGAAAAAACTCGGCCTGCTAAATGTCGTGTGGTGGCCAATCTCTGCCTCGTCCGCACTATCTATCTAGCAGCACTTAACGACCGCTATAACTGGCATTTCATGGACATGACAGCTGGCCGTTTGGTGGTCACCACAGCTAGCCGTTCGGTAGTCACTATAACTGGTCGCACCGCTCACCTCAAACCGCGCGACGAAGAACGACCCGCACGCCAGCCAGTGCGCAACAAGGCAGACAACGAGACCAAACTGGGAGGGGGGGGGGGGGGGGGGGGCGGGCATAAACACGATGCAGTGATCCGAGGAAAGCCGGGAACAGGTGCAGTGAGGGGAGGAGAACCATGTCAATGAAAGATGGCACCAAGCAGACACACAGAGGCCAAGCTGGTGGGGGTGGTGGGGTGGGGGTGGGGAGAGCGGCACAGCAGATATCACATCAGATATGACTAACCAAGTCAGCAGGGGACCGTAGGCAACCGGCGAAAAAGAGTAAGGAATTACATGGACTAAACGGGGGACCAGGCAGACAACCGTGCTGACTGGTGGATGACGGGCTGGCTTGGCACACAGCGCGGGCAGTTGTGTACGACAGGGCCCCCTGGGTCCGTGCATCCACAACCAGAACACAGCACGCACCCACCACCAGAACACAGCGGCAAGGGCTGTGGGCGTGGGCACACGGGCGCACGTTAAAAGAAAACAAAAGGACCCTTGGGCCACAAACATGGCGCTCAACTTACAGAAGCGCCCACCCACCCACCCGATGCATGCGTACTGGATGCACCCACCCACCCACCTGTACCACCACGAAGTGAGAGTACTTCACTTGGTTCGCTAGAACAACAACAGAGACCCACCCACCTGTACCACCACGAGGTTAGAGTACCTCACTTGGTTTGCTAGAAGCTAGAACAACAACAGAGACCCACATATCTGACCATCATGAAGTGCGAGTACCTCAACCACCCACCTTGACCATCATGAAGTGCGAGTACTTCATGCGCAGCGTGGACGAGAACCGATGGAAGATGCGCATGATGCGCAGCACGCGCAGGATGCGCAGCAGGCTGGAGGATGAAAGAAATGGGCACGGGCGGGTGGGGCAAGGCGAGTGGCCCACAGCAAGGGAGGATAAGGGGGGTGCGCAGCAGGCTGGCCAGCACGGGGACCGTTGGTTTGCAACCCAAGTCCCCGCTGGTAAGGTCGAGGGTGGGGCAGGCAAGGTGGGGGGCGGGGGCTGCACACCATGGGCCGTGTCAGGGAAAGTTGGGGAGCAACTGGTGAGTACATGCACAAATAAGCTGAAGATGCACACATTATCTAATAAGGAGGATGAGTAGCACCCCCCCTCCCTCCCCCCCCACCCACCCCACCCCACCCACCCACCCCACCCACCCCCCACCCCACCCCCACCGCCCCCGCCCGCCCGCCCGCCCGCCCGCCCGCCCGCCCGCCCGCCCGCCCACCCGCCCACCCGCCCACCCACCCACCCATTGCTCATGCGTTGCACCCATGGAATGCAACAAATTGACAAGCGCCACACCCCTGTGATGTGTATTCACTGTATCAGTCACAATAGCAGGCACCCTTCCCCCCTTTCTTCACAATAACAGGCTACTTCATAACCCCTTTCATCACAACAACAGGCTATTTCATAACAGGCTATTTGTTCCCCCCCCCCCCCCCCTGCTTACGTGTTGGTGCGAAGCACGTCCTTTGCCTGCAGCGAGACGTTGAAGAGTGCCGCGCTCATCGGCTCGTCGTTACTGGCCAGCAGGTCAAAGGGCAGCGAGGACAGCAGGTCCACGGCGAGCCAGCTGCTGGCATAACGCTTGGCCACCTTGGCTTGCTCCACCACGATCTGGCGCACGGCGCAACGCCCATTACGTAGAGATGTGGGTATGGTGGGTGGGTGGGTGTGGGTGCGGTGGGTGGGTGGGTGTGGGTGCGGTGGGTGGACGGGTGTGGGTATGGTGGGTCGATGGGTGTGGGTATGGTGGGTGGATGGGTGTGGGTATGGTGGGTGGATGGGTGTGGGTATGGTGGGTGGATGGGTGTGGGTGCGGTGTTGTGGGCGGGTGGGGGAAGGGAGGGAGCGTTAAAGCACACAAAGAGACATGTAGCTTGAGGACTTGGTGTTAGCACGAGGACTTCGTGTAAGACAGTGCATGTAAGCGGCTCAAGTAAGCATCTCAAGGGGCAGGGATGAAATTGCAGTGAGCGAGGCTCTGCGCGGTTTACGGAAGGTGGGTGGGTGAAGTCCTCATTCCCTCCCGACACAACTACTAGCATGCGCCCCCAACCCCATTCGGGGGGGCACGGATTGATTTGTCGCGAGCCCCCGACTCCTTGGGACGTTGGCAGGCTTCTGGCGAGGATCCACCCATGTACTCCTGGATCCGCGCAACCAAGTGCGGCAGCAACAGTACAATGAAGGCTCATACAAATCACCGACCACAGAAAGACTGCGTGCCCCCCCCCCCCCCCATGCTTGCCAGCTTTTAATGAACTGCCCCGTGCCCCGCACCGCCTTTCCTTGTGGGGACTCCGCTTTGGAGACCGAACGCGCCATCATGGGATATGTCCCACGCCATCCAGGGTGGTGCGACCAGGCTACCGTTCAGCCTCCTGACACGACGCAACGAGGACACAAGACGGAATGCTGCCATAGCATATTGCATACCATGCCACCATGCTACCATGAGGCAGGACTAGAAACTACAAGACCAACCCCTAGAGGCGGTCCTACCTCCGATTGTGGATGTACCCCGTGGCACAGTTTCTAACACCCAGCTAGTTCAATACACTCGCCAAGATGTTGGCGTACCTCCCCGTTGTGGATGTATCCCGTAAAGAAGTTGAGGATGACATCCAGCAGGAAGACGCAGTCCACCAGGCGGTCAAAGCTCTGGCAGGCATATAGCATGGTGACAAAAGACAGGGAAAGATCAGATTTCAAGGGAAGTATACGCGAGCAGTCCAGCAGGCGGTGAAGGTTGAGAGAGAGAGAGAGAGAGAGAGAGAGAGAGAGAGAGAGAGAGAGAGAGAGAGAGACAGAGAGAGAGAGACAGAGAGAGAGAGCGGGGGGGGGGGGGGGGGGGGACGCTCTCCCCCCAAAAAGACAAAAGGGGGTCATAGAGAAGGGGGAAAGAGGAAAAAGAGGTGGGCGACAGGACATATGCAAGAACTTAGCCGAGCAGGAAAGCGAGCAGGAAAGCAGGAACTAAAGGAAGAGCGATTGCTGCAGAATTGAGCACGATTCCAGCTCTGAAAGCTGAAGGCGTTTCCTGCCACTTCGACTTGGGTCCAGGATGTCTGATCAAACGTGCAAGGCGAAATTGCACCTAGCAACCACAAACCCACGAAGAACCTGGAAGAAGTAGATTATATCCTGCAGGTGCTAAACAAGACTCTGCAGGAGCACAGGAAACGACCGCAAATTACTCACCTTGTCAAGGTTCGTAGGCTCCAGGTCAAAGGCGATCCGGAACGGCACTGGAATCATGGGACAGGCACGGCCGACGTTGCAGTGAAAATTGCAACACCGGCAAGTCAATCCAGCGATCAAGGTAACACGAAAAATGACAAGGTAGGAATAGCAGCGTTATGTGTGCTACGCGCAAAATTATCATGCTTGCTTACCGACGAGACACGAATGGAAAATCAAGACGGTAACCAGCATGTCGAAATTACGGCGAAACCGTGACTTTAGGGGATGCAGCATCCATCCATCATCTGCCTCTTGTGGACGTTTCCTCGTTAGGCCTTGCACAAACGGCCTTTGTGCCTGCGCCACAAGCTCAGTGATGGCCTTCATCGGCTACGCAGTTTGATCAACAAATCGCCGACAATTGTAACTAGAACTGGGAAATAATTGGCAATTATGTGTATAACACGTGTGAAAATCGCCTAAAAAACACCGTAAGGCCTCACACTACAACCATGATGCTATTTGGGTTGCTAGTCACCCTCGAAGAATGACGACAACCGGCAACATTGTGCACGGGCAGGAGATATACAAACTTCGCTCTGGCTGTCTGTGCCCAATGCATCAAATTTCTCAGCACGTGAGAAGGCATCCGTTATACTACTAAAGCAAGCCACTAAAACTCCGTGGCAACGCTTTTTAAGTGCATGTGTCGATCGCATATGGTCTCTCTTATTTTTTCTGGTCGGCCTCTGCGATTGCAATCACAAGCAATCCCACGTAAAGACGACACATTAATTCGTGCCCGAAGTTCTGCCATCGCTTGCCCACCCTTCAGTCATCAGGGTCAGTTTAGACGATCGTTCAGATACTTAAAATTGACTACGTTTACTCACGTAACATACGGTCGGGATCGAGTAAGGATGCATTGTGATGTCTTTGTAGTTGGAGGCTTCGCGTCGACAGCATTATTGTAACCACTATGAAGATCACACTAGGCAGATTTATACTGCCGTATGTAGTAAGCTAGCCGTATGTACAAGTTGTTGTGTTGTTGTTGTTGTTGTGTCCCACGCCGCCCAAGGGCAGCAGAGAATCATAGTGGCCGTATGTATATCTATACTGTAGGGCGTTTGCTTTGGTTTGAGTGATTTCACTCTGCTGTAAGTAATTATATTTTTAATATGTATATCTACTGATAGAGGCCGTATGTACATGTATTGCAGCGACAGAGCATTTTTGGTGCTGTCGTAGTTGCTGTTGCACGAAATGTTCAAGGCGGCACCGTGGCCCGTAAATAAAAATTAATTAACTTGAAGGCATAGGACGATGCCTAGGGCAGCGTGCGGCTGCCTAGATAGATGTTGTAGTTAGAATGCTGTTAGATAGATGTAGTATGTAGCCAATGTAGATAGATTAGACCGGTAGGAATGTTTGCACCCATCCATCCATCCATCGGGGTTAATGCTCCGTGACTCCCCAACGGGAGCACGAGTCTAATTAATTAATTAATAGGACGATGGCGCGCATCGAGTTATCCTGATATGTTCCGCCCTTGTCAACGGGCTCGTGTTTGTAGCTGCTTACCATCTGCTCCTTTATGTCTACATTACATGCCACAAATGGCAATAACTCTACTACTATGTGACTTCCCCGTACCCGGCCGTGGTTTTAATGGACATAGTCGTAGCATATTGAATTAGTTCCCACGTTTTGTTGCCGGCCTGAAGGATATATCATTTGGGGCCATGATGATGTCCAGTACACATACAATGCTACTGTAAGCAGCTGCTATGCAGTGCATGCAGCATGCAGGGCAGCATAGGCACTACATGAAGCACGGCAGGGAGATCCTATGATAAAGGATGCATTGGGATCATTGTATCATGTTCTCAACTAAATGCCACTCAGCAGGTCCCATCCTCCCCATTCCGTATGATGAAATTGCATGTGGCTAACTGGTGGGTTAGCTTTAAAAATAAATACATACTAACAGGAGCTCCATCTCTGTGATGAGATCTTTATCAAAAGCCATGTCTATACTGGCACGATGGCCGGTATTACTGCCTACTGGATCACCCTAGACATCTCTCGGTACAAGCTGTACCACAAGTTTAGAGCAGCACTCATGCCGGCCTCTTCATCTGCGTGCACGCTCCACATCCTTTTCTTTGCCTCCCGCCCCCCTCGTCTCTTATCCATCGCTGCCGTGGCATGTGGCTGCGTGACCTTGTAAGGAAGGGCTTCCTCGCTCCAATCGACCGCCGACCCATCAAGCTCCTCCTCACTACCCATATCATCATCACCACCGTCGTCATCGCTACCACTCCACTCATCCCCATCCAAAACCCTGTCATTGCCTAAGTCCCTACCGTTAGTCTGACATCCCCTGCCCTGCAAGTCGCCATCAGTGCAGGGCATTGCTTGGCCCCCATAAGCGTCCCCTCTTGTTGGGACCCCACCAGCGGCCACTTGGACCCCACCAACGCAGGAGCCATGTTGTTGGCCACCCGGGATGCCGCCATGCTCCTGCTGGCGCACACCCCATGTGGGTTGGCCACCTGCCTCAGCCATGGACGCATCACCAAACCGCCCTTTCACTGCACCATCCCACCGCACTGTCGCCGCTGCCATTCGCTTCTCCCCCTCCCCATCAGTGCCGCGGCCACCCTGGTTGCCACCAACACCCTCGGCTCCTGAACCAACGGCTGGGCGTTCGTCTATTGAACCCCCCATTACCTCCCTGGCAGGCACCTCAGCTTCCTCACCATTGCCGGACGAGTGGCCCATGGACTGCGTGGACTGCAGACCCTGGGAACCGCCCTCCCCGTCCACCTCTCCCGCTTGGTCACGGTCGTTGTGAACCGGTATAATCTCTCGTCTGCCCCCGCCCTCGCCATCCCCGCCCTCTGCAGGATCATAGCTACCATCGTGAGTAGGTGACAAGTAGCGCCCACCCCCTGGTTGCTCCAGTCCAGCAGCGGACCGTGCACGACCGCTTGGGCACGTGCCCACTGACCCCGCACGCAGTGTTGACCCTCCATGAGGCCCTTCCTCCGCCACATCTAATGCTGCCGTCTTCATGGCAAGGGCCGGTTCAGGGCCTGCAGCCAGGGAGGCTCCCGCTGCAGGAACCGAGGCAGCAGCGACAGCAGCTGAGTTTGGCACCGTGTCCACAACCATGATTGTGTTGACCAGCGTGGCTGGCCAGTCACAGGATCTCGAAGCAAACTCTGCGGCTGCCGGGGCGGCCGTGACAGAGGGCAGTACTGGGCTAGCGTTTGGAGCAGCGGCTGCCAGCACAAGGGTGTCGTTAGGACGATCGTTGGCAACACATTCTGGAACCGGCAACGCGTGGCAGCACAGGGCATCCAAAGGGTCCTCTGCCATCGAGCCATCGGAGGTATTCTGGTGGCTGCCACCACGAGAGGGACCTTGTGAACAAGCATGAGAGGCAGCCGCGGTAGAGCTGCGTTCCACAACGGCGGTCCCACCTCCATCGGGGTCTCCTTCCGGTGGCGTGGTAATGCTCTGGCTTGCGGCGGCTTCTTCATGCCCCCCGGACCGGGCCTCCGCCCCGGATGGCAGCATGTCCTCGCCAGCAGTACGTGACACATGGATGGTGGCAGCACGCGACAGCATATTAATAGCGGCAGCACGTGACCGCATATCCCCAGTGGTGGCTTGCGTGTGAAGCGCTGGAGTGGCCGAGGGAGAGGTCACCTGTTGCCCCAGGGACGAGCCATGGCCAAGCATGGCAGATGCACAGCCAACAACGGAAGCTGCAGAGGCATGCCCCCCCGGCGGGCACACGTCGTGATTGTCATCCCTCGACACATCATCATTGTCATCCCTCCCCCCACCTGCGGCTTGCCTGGGCTCACCACGCCACGCCTGTGCCTCCCCAAACGCTGGTTGGACACCCAGGTGGTCGGGCGTCGGGTGAACCTTATAGGCCGGGTGCTGGCCCAGGTCGATCGCCCGAAAGAGCGCCTCGCGGTCTGCCCCGTGACGAGCAGCAGCAGCAGCAGCAGCAGCAGCAGTGATTACACAGTTGCCATGCGAAGCTTTTGTGGTTGCAGGGGTATCGGCCCCCACACCCCCCCTCACCACCCGCCACGTCTGCATGGGTGACGGCTGCGAGATCTGCGACGGCGGCCGCTGCGCCGGTTGGAACCAGGTCTGGGCAGGAGACGGGTCGGACCAAGTCCATCTCTTCGCACACGACCCGGGGCCCGCCTGGTGGGATCGATCACTAGAGCCCGGATGCGTGCGGGGGTCAGGGGTGGTCAGCCCTGGGGGTGTGCGCAGCAGCCCCGGAGATGCTGGCACACCGGGGGCACCAGAATTATGGCAAGCGACCGCTTCAGAGAAGGGTCCACCCTCACGTAGCCCAGTGACAGTGACCGCGTGGCTTCCGGAGCTATTGGTGACGTTACTGACAGTACTGGCACCCGGGACGTGGACATCCTTTCCGGCGCAGAGGTTCCAGTTACCGGCAGCAGCGGGCACGGTGGGGGCGTCGGCAGCTGTAGCAGTGGTGGCGGGAGGGTTGACCGGTGGCAGCAGCCGGCACAATGTACGTTGGATGGCGTCGTTGACGCGCGCTTGCAGGTGGCAGAGCCTCGCGTAGGTGGCGTCGGCAGAGCGGTGGATGCGGGAGGAACGCGTCTCCAACAGTGGGATCACCACGGACGACTGCGTGGGTGGTGCAGCAGGGCATGCGCATGGGTTGTTGAGCAGGGCATGGGCATGGGTGGTGGAAAGGGCGCAGGTGATAAGAGAGAGAGGGAGGGAGGGGGGGGGGGGGAGAGAGAGAGAGAGAGAGAGAGAGAGAGAGAGAGAGAGAGAGAGAGAGAGAGAGAGAGAGAGAGAGAGAGAGAGAGGGGGGGGGGGGGGGGGGGGGGGGGGAGGAGAGAGAGAGAGAGAGAGAGAGAGAGAGAGAGAGAGAGAGAGAGAGAGAGAGAGAGAGAGAGAGAGAGAGAGAGAGAGAGAGAGAGAGAGGGAGAGAGAGAGAGAGACGTTTCTACAGATTAACATGAAGGTTTGACGTTAGCAGTTTGGGCTGTACTATGAACATGAAGACAGCACGCTGACGCACAAACTCCTTGAATGCTTCACCATTCCACTAAGACATGATGGGCGTGAATCATCCAAGGTGGGGTAACGTAGGTGAAACCTTGACCTGGTCCTGCATCCATATCCAAGGAGTACCCCGACCGTACAGCAAGCCGACCCCCCAACCGTATCGCAAGTCGCACCCTCCTCCGGCTTGTGCTGCCAGCCACGCGTAGTGTATATGGTGACAGCGTTGGTGGTATGTCTATCGCCGCGTAGAGTATATTGAAAGACAGCATGGGATGCAAAGGAGCCATGATGATGCTCATCAACCATGCCAGCAGGCCTACCAGGCGGTAGATGTGCAAGCTGACAGGGGAGCATGCAATAAGGCTCCATATTCTTTCATAAAAAAGCCCATGACAGCTACTTTAGAAAGACTGCGAAGACCAGTCATGGCCCCGCAACGGTAGCCACGCACCAGCCCATGCAGCGTGGGCCGCCCCGCCATGCGCAACAAGGGCACTTGGTGCTGCGCGTAGAAGGCAAAGTCTTCTTCCGCGACGCCGCGTGTGTCCCAGGCCATGGCAGCGCGCCACTGCCATGCGCGGATGCAAATATATACATCGCGGAATAGCAGGAGCAGAGGGCATGGGCGGTGGAATTGAGAAACAGGGAAATACCCAGGCATCAATAACGGCAGCAAGCTAGCCATCAAATAGGTGACCTCACGCGCAGAAGGGTGCAGCAGAAGGGTGACTCTGCTCGCCATACCTCCAGATAGTGGCAGACGCCCTAAGCACAAGCATTCACCCCCTGTAGTGTCTGTGTCTTATTAGCCATAACGCAGAGAGCACAGGAACAATGCATCACTTCTTCCCATTCCATTCTCTTCATTCCCCCGCCCTCTCCATCTCCCCTACCTGCTGCTGCAGCATGCGCGGCCGTTCCCGGAAGAAACTCTCCAGCTCACCCAGCAGCGCTGCCTCCTCGTGCCAGCTGTCGCCCGCCGTGACCGTCGCCTGCAACGATCCCTCCTTCCCTCCTCCCTTGTTTCTCCCCCCCGCCACACCTGGGATTTCACCATCATCACGAACCCCACGCGCAATCACATCCTTCCCCCCCGACCCCCACACCCCAACCCCCATGCCTCGACCAACCGCCTCCCCCCCCACGCACTGGCTGCCATGGCCGGGGCTCTGCTGCGACCCTAATCCAGACCCGCCCCGATGCCCCCCGGGTGTCCCAACGCCTCGGCCCCGGGCCCCGCTCCCGCCCCCCTCGCTGCGGTCAGAACCAGAACCAGGGCCGGACCCAGACCGAGAGCTGGTGGCGCCAAGGCCCCCAGGGATGCCCCCTGGCAGGGTGTTCCCATAGGTGGGGGGTGTCTGCGTGAGGCCAGTAGTAACGCCCGCGGCGGCCACGCCAGGTGCTGCAGGTGGCGTGCATTCCACCGCGGCGCCGCTCGGCTCCTGCCCTTGACCCTTTGTGGAGGTGGCGGCGACGGCGTGTACGGCGGGTGTGCCGGCAGACGTCACAGGGGCATTGCTTTCGGCTAGTGGTTGTACTGTGAGCATGGCGCGATGCTCCTGTGAACCCATGGCCGGCGCTGTGCCGGAGCGCGTGCCGGGTGCCAGAATCCCTGCCGTGTCCATGGCGGCAGTGTTGGTCATGTCCATGGGGGCAGTGCTGGCAATTTCCATTGGGGCAGCACCAGCGCCACGCCGTGCGGCTCCACCGGCATCCGCAACGTTGCCAGTGGGGGCATGCAACCCACGATGCCCATCGATACCGGAGATGACTCCTCCTTCATCCTTGGGATGAACCGTCGCTACGGTGGCACCAGATGCCAGACGGGCATTATCATTCAGCCCTCCTCCAAGCCCAGCGGACATGGCCCCCGAACCACCTCCCCTCGAGCGTCGTCGCCGCGGCGTCCCGGCCAGGGTCATCCTAGTGCCGGCGCGGTTCACCAGGGAGCGCAGCGCGGCCACCTGTGCGAACGCCACGCTTTCCGACACCAAAGTCACGTGGTCCCCCCGCGTTCCCCCCCGGGGCAAACTGCGATGCGCCCCCCATGCCTTTCCTCGTGGCGAGTCAACGGATGGACAGAACGTGGCCGAGGGCGGAGCATGGCCAAGGGGGTAGGGCCCGTCCATGGTGAGATGGGGATCGGCGGACGAGAGCGGAGCATGGGGCGAGCCCATGGGTGGGCATGAGGCAGACGTGGTGTCGGAGTGGTCAAAGATACCGCTCCACAAGCAAGAGTGGTCGCCGCTGCCAATCGCACCCACGTGGGAGCAGGCCGGCCGGCCTCTCACGGGACAAATGCCGCGGGGGCACACCTCCAGGTACGTGGGTGGGCCGCGGCACCCCTGCAGGGACGCAGTTGGGCCGAAGAGGGTCCCTGGGACGCACCCGCCCGCCACTGCGTTGGCCAGCAGGCTCCCTGACATGCCTCGCCCGCCGATCGTGCATCCAGTGTGTGCTGCTGCGGGTGGCAGAATCGCAACAGGGATATTGTTAGAACCAGCGTGAGGGTCGCCGCCTGCGCAACCTTCCCCGGCCATCCCTTCGTTGCCTGCCATCCCTTCGTGGCCGGGCATCGGGTCGCTGCCCGCGGGCAGCAAGTGTGCCAGCTGCCACAGGCAGGCACGCAGAGCGGTCTCTAATGCCTGCACACGTGCGTGGCGGTCAGCGGCGTCCAAGGCGGGGCCATCATCCGTGGCATCCTCCTCCATGTCTTCTCTGTCCTTCTCTGCAACGACGTCCCTGGCTGTTAGGGCGTCCGTGCCTGCCAATACATCTGTGCGCAGGCGAGCCTTTGTTGTTCCGTGTCCGCATTGGGCTCCCCGAGCACGTGGCTCATGAGATGGTGCTATTTCTTGCGGCATCAGCATAAGGGCCCCAGTGTCACCCCCCTCGCTCGCACCGCCGACAGCGACCAGTGATGCGAGCGGCGACGCCATTACCAGCCCACCCATGGAGGTGGTCGTCATTCTAGCAGCCGCAGCATCATCCATTGGGCACGCCCTCACCCTGCCATCAACGGCTTCCCCTTGCCGCCTCCCGTCAAAGCCGTCATCCGAGTCCCCTGGTCGCTTCCGCTTGTGGCTGGCGAAGCCAGGTGCCGTTCTGGCATCCGCACCTCCCCCACTTGCATCCGCACCGCCTCCATCCACGTCCGCTCGCCGCATGCGTGAATCCAACCCCCCCCCAGGGGCATCCATGGGCTCTGCCATGTTTGAGTGATCGCCATCCTGCGGTGTGGGAGAGGCACCACTCACGTGTGGGCCTGGGCTGCGTGACCGGGAGGCGCACCGGGCAAGCTCCTGCAAGAGAACGATGTCAAGGAAGTTGGGGGTGGGGGAGGGGGGGAACGCTGTTGGTGAAAACTGGTGTGGGGCCAAATGGAGCGCGGGAAGAGGTGCGGGAGGACATCTGTGGTGAGGGAATGCGCGTTGGGAATGTACAAGGATGTGTCATGCCCAACGCGTGCCCTTCAGACGCCCCGTGCAAGCAGGGCCAGGGTCACGAGCTTGACCAGGAGCAAGAACTGTTGGCGATAGACCGTCATAACTCTGCCACTGTGCGCACTTGATAAGGCAATACAAGGACACTAGAGCTACCAAAGCACCATAGGGACAAGGAACCACACGGGCTTCAACAAAACACATGCCCCCATTAGGCTCGCATGGTAACTGCTGAACATCCTTATATGCTGGTCATCTCCTTGATCCATTTGATTATGTTCGCCAGCAGGGGTGGTGGTGGCTCAACTGGAGCTTAGATGTCGGCAGCAGCCATCCAGCCAGAGACCCTGGGAGGCTGGGACAAGGCTGAGTTTGCTCCAAACTACTACTACACTTTCAAATACCAGAACTGCTGCTGTACGATCAGCGCAGTGACTGATTTCCTACTCTCATCCCATAGCTCCACCAAGCAAGACCCAGCGGTGATTTAGTGTGAGTGAAGTGCAATCCGCTATATTGTAATGATTAATGTAACCCCTAAGCGATACCAGCACACGCCAACAAGCGAGGGACCAAGCCATGCATGAGCAGCAAGTATCGCACCATACGGTCGCCCCATCCGTCATCACCTTTTCTAGGGCCCCATATTCGCTCTGCTTGGCAGCTTGATAAGCTTCCACTCCGAGGCACGACAGCTGGACAGCCTGCACCTGGAGCACCAGCACAACGGCCATTGGATGATGGCCGTAGCACATCCACAAGCGACTCCACGTCAACCGATGCTGCACAAGGCCAGACGCGTAAAATAACGGCCCGCGTGGAATGGCCTGAAAAGTACACTCCCCTTTAAGCAACAGAAGACGTGCCAGAAGGACCAGAGCATGTTCACACATTTAAGCCGACGCGCACCCCCTGCTTCTTAGTACTGCTGCTGCGATAGGGCCAGGAAACTGGCCCTGGATGGGACCGCCTGCGGCGGTCCCATCAAAAGTAAAGCAGCCGAGCCAGCATCGAGGAACGACGTCTACAACATGGACACACCAAGCGCCCACTGTATCGGATAGCCTCCCTGCGGAAAAAAATGGTACGACAGATACATAAACAGATCCAAGGGGTTGACAAGCATCTGAGAACTCCCGGCCACGGTTACTCAAGACATGTATGAAGGGGTGGCAAGCACCTGTGCACGATACGGGAGCGGTGCCAACGCATCACACGGCGGAATACCCTCGGGAACGCGATCGTGATGCACCACAACATCACATAGAATAACGAGCCTGTGCAAGCCACAGCGCCACTATGGCAGAACATGAAATGCATACGATGGCAGAACATGAAATGCTGCGGCCGCGATGGCAGAACATGAAATGCATGCATGCACGATGCTGGACAGCCGAGCAAAAGTTAAGAGCAAAAGTTAAGTGAGGTGGTATCACACCCACCCGCGACATGCATAGGGGGGGAGGGTTCTGCACTCATACACATAGGGGGGTTGCTGCACTCTGTCGCCCTCACACCCACCCGCGACGCGCAGAGTAGGGGGGAAGCGGGTGGCCCTCACCTGCCACAGCGACAGGCATTCCCCGAGCGGTACACCCGCCTTGCGCCGTGCCGCGTCCCCGATCACATTTAGCGCTTTGCATCGGCGGCAGAAGATTCTGCACGTGGCACACAGGCAGGCCATCCTGGCTGCGCTGATTAGGCCCATGGGAACGCCCTCCACGCTCTCTCCCTCCCCCCCTCCCTCCCTCCTTCCCTGTTTCCCCATCTCTCTTTGTCTCTCTCTCACACTCAAAAAAACACACTCACTCACTCACCCACCCACCCACCCACCCACCCACCCACCCACCCACCCACCCACCCACCCACCCACCCACCCACCCACCCACCCACCCACCCACCCACCCACCCACCCACCCACCCACCCACCCACCCACCCACCCACCCACCCACCCACCCACCCACCACCCACCCACCCACCCACCCACCCACCCACCCACCCACCCACCCACCCACCCACCCACTCACACACTCACTCACTCACTCACACACTCACTCACTCACTCACTCACTCACTCACTCACTCACTCACTCACTCACTCACTCACTCACTCACTCACTCACTCACTCACTCACTCACTCACTCACTCACTCACTCACTCACTCACTCACTCACTCACTCACTCACTCACTCACTCACTCACTCACTCACTCACTCACTCACTCACTTACTCACTCACTCGCTCACTCACTCGCTCACTCACTCACATATATGTACCAGAAAACTGGACACACACAGCCCCCCCCTCCCCCCCCTAGTCTCTGGATGGACCGACCCACCTATCCAGTGTTTGGCATCAACCACGCATGAATGCTGCAAGAAACCCCATCACCACTAACCGAATGGGCGGCATCCTCGGTTTGGCTAGCTGCACCTTCACAAGCAATCGGTTTATAGGATACACGGAAGCTGTGGACACATGAACACTAGAAAACATTATTGCAAAGCTGCAGATACATGTATATTACAAATAACTGTACTATAACCATGGTGTTAATCCAATATGGCCCATAATGCTTCAAGCTTGGAATGCCATGCCATGTGGTATGCATCACACGGGCAGTGTACATGGCATGCATCAATGTGCTCGATTTCTGTTGCCCATTCACTGCGACATCGGCTCCAACGGATATACACGGACTCCAATTGTCGCGTTATTGGTGCGTTATAGGTATAGAATGACAAGAGCAATCGGGCGCGGACATCCCGGGATGCAGGTGTACTCAAGGCATGATGCCTTTCGTTGAGTAGAAAGTATCAACGTAAATTTTGTCTCATATGCGACCCCCGTGATCAAATAAGCGCGACGGTGTGCGCAAGCGAAAAGTGAACCAGGCAGCGCATGGCAGCCCTGAATGCGGTGAGTCAAGAAGGCACGATGCGTTGCTAACTGCTAGGAGAACGGTCGGCACCGTGACAACAAGAGGATTCGCTGTGCTGAGGCTTCAATATACACCAAACGGCATGCACGCGGGGCTACTAACGTACTGGCATGAAACTGCAAGCCTCTCAGTTTGCCTTCGATATGGGACGCCCTCATGTAGCACCGCGGTGACGGCATCAACATCTGGGCAAGTTGATCCATTGATGGGTGGATGGGCATCGGGGTGTAGCGGCAGCCCGCATACAATGCACGGTGTAATTACTGCGAGACACAGCGGGCATTCCAGCCGGAAATGAGGAGGGAATGTCTTCGTGAGGAGGACCTCCCGGTATGGCAGCGGTATAATGGCGTCATCTCTAGGACAACGCATCCGGGGACTGGCCATAATTTACAGAAAACCAGCAACTGGCAAGAAGCCACATTCGTCATTACCCGAACGTGGCCGCCGGCTAAAACTGATTCATTCAGCATCCACCTTTATCTCTCAACCTACGGGGCAGTAATGTGTGAAGGATGGTTAACCTGCATTTCCAGTAATGGCAGCCGGCAGGACATGTTAACGTTAAATGCGTTGCCACTTTCTGCACATTCAATCCTGCGTCATTCAATCCTGCTGTTTGAAAACGGAGCGCCACGTGGACGAGTGGGATTCCAGGGCACAGCGCGGTCCGGTTGCCGCGCTTGGTGCTGCTTGCCACGCGCTTTGAGCTTTCCTTGGTCTGGTCTCGAGCTTCTCTCCCGCGCTTTTCGGTTTCTGCTGCTGAACACGGCGCTTGCCAACCAAGAAACATCCGGCCGCACCCATGCGGACCCAGCATCACCCATTAGAAACCGGATCAAAGGTCTGGACGTTGCCAAGGGTAGAGCCCTGGCGGAAGTCGTCAGGGCGCAGCCCAGCGTCAAAGCTCCCACCACCCGACGGTCGTCCGTCGGGCGTGCAAGACCAAGATTTGCGAATGGTCGATGACGATGATGATGCTTTGGGCGTTGAAGGGAAACGGGTTGATCACTCGCATCACGCACACGACGACAGCTTGGTGCGCACGGGTCGAGCAGTCGGGATTTCTTTTTCTGGATGACCCGCTGCGATCATTGCTCGCGATAACAAGCATCGCGCGTGGGAGCGTGCTTGGTTGAAGCTTTGAAGGGCAAATCCGTTGTTCGGGACGTGGGGCGATGGATCCTGGCGCTGGTCATGGAGGCGCGGCCTCTAGCCTGCGCTCGGTAGACGATGTGTACAATGATTTTGTTGCTCGGAGGGAGGGTATCGTCAAAGCTTTGATGCATGATGTCGAGATGCTGTACCAGATGTGCGATCCAGAAAGGGACAACCTGTGCTTGTATGGCCACTCCGACGGAAGTTGGGAAGTGGCACTTCCTGCCGAGGAGGTTCCACCGGAGCTTCCGGAGCCGGCTCTTGGCATAAACTTCGCTCGCGATGGCATGCAGAGGAAAGACTGGCTATCATTGGTGGCGGTTCACAGTGATTCTTGGCTGCTTGCGGTGGCCTCTTACTACGGCGCTCGTTTTGACAAGCAAGACCGGTATGTGTGCCGGGTGTCACGTGTGCTCGCCGTCGCAGCCTCGCAGCCTTAGATATTTAGGTTTCGTTCTGGATGCAGTTGAACCGCGCGACAATGGCTCTATTGGCTTACTTGTTCCGTTGATTTTGCCGGCATTCCTCGTTGCGTATTGCAGGAAACGGCTGTTTTCTATGATATGCGACTTGCCTACGGTTTTTGACGTTGTCTCGGGACGGACAAAGAAAGAACCAGTGAAGAAAAAGAAGCCTGCGCCCAGGGTAAATTTTCGTCTATTCTTTGGTTTTTCTCGACGAAATCGAGTCCGCAATGCGCTGTTGGAATGCCGGGCTCTAGTACAATGTAAACCCGTCGGACGGCACTTTTCCTTGCGTGATTATTTTTTAGGAATTCGTTCTCGTTAAAGGATGGGTTGCCGGGGAGTTGTCATTCTCGGCATTCTTGCTGCTTTTGCCGCTTTGAGTTGTTTGTGCTGCTTCACCACATTCTTGGCTGATTCTTGACCGCCCTGTTCTCTAATCAGCCTCCTTTTGAATAAGTGAAATTCGCCATTTTGTGTGTATTTATCCGCTTTCACCTCCTGGAAACAATCTTTTCCTTTCACAACAAGACTTTCTATGAATGAAAGTTGTCGGCTTCTTTCATCGTCTTGATAGTGACCCTGTCCTGGCCCTTCCCTGTCCTCAACCTGCCCCAAACTCTTTGTTTTGCCTGTCTTTAACTTGTTCCAAACGGGGCCTATACCTGCTCTAGACCTGCCTTATACCTGACCTAAATCTGCCCTGCCCGTGCCCTGCATCTGCCCTACACCATTTCTCTTTGATCTTTGAAATGAAATTTGCAGCAGCCCCAGGCGGCCAAGAAGGCGGCGCCTGCGACGGCGGCGGCCCCCAAGCAGGACATGTCAGAGGAGGAGGAGGAGGAGGACGCGACGCTGTGCGGTGTGTGCCAAGGGGAGTATGGCGCGAACGAGTTCTGGATCATGTGCGACCAGTGCGACATCTGGTACCATGGCAAGTGCGTCAAGATCACGCCCGCGCGCGCGGAGCACATCAAGAACTACAAGTGCCCCGCCTGCTCCAAGCGCCAGCGCACGTTCTAGACGCGCGCTGCGCGTTTCGCTCCTCGCATGTTTTACTGCTGCGCATTGTCTAAATGTGCACGCCGTGACCTGATGCGGGCGGTCAAACGCGACGCGTGCATTTTACCTTTTGGGGGCGATCTAACCGCTGCCAGCGAGCTGTCACTGGGTTCGCCCGTGGCCTCGCTCATGGCCTTGTTCTTGGCTTTTATGCATGGCCTCATTGCTGGCCATGTCTGTGGCCTTGCACAGCGAGGCAACGTGCCTGCAGGCCAGACGCAGGTGCACATGTACGGGAGGGTGCGCATTTACTCATTGATACTAGTTCTTGGCACCGGCACAGACATTGTGTCTGGAAATTGTGCCCCATTGGCTAATGTTTTTTTATTCCCTGATCCTTGTTTGGCGGCAACACCGCAGGCGCTTTCCTAAAATAGCTTTCCCGCAGTGCTCCAGCCATTCTCATGGCCAGAGGTCTATCTGGCCTCGAGTGGCCAGCATGAAGGGCTATTTTGGAAATCTTCGGTGCCAGGTTGCCAGGCTTCACGTGGTCCTGCTCAGCGGGCCTTGCGTTGTGGACCTGGCCCTAAGGGCAGCAGTAGTTTAGTAGGTCGTGATTGTTGACCTTTATCTGAAAGGTGATGCTTGCATGGTAGGGTTGACATTGGGCGCGTGCTAGCTACCGAATCAACTACTGACACGCTTTTGTATGCGAACAATTGCCCCGCGACCCTGCTCTGGTTGGTTTGTTACCAGCATGCATAGAAAAAGTTGTCTCGCTTAATAGATAAAGGTAGTTACTCTTTCTTGGTTGGCAATGTAAAATGATGTTGGATTTGGAATAAATTCTTTAAAGATAACTCGTCGATGAATGGGGTTGTCTCCTTGATAACTTGCAAACTCTGGTACCTGGTTTGGACCATGTTGATTGAAAGCAGCTTAATTAACACGTAGACTGCGGCACGTGAGCCTAAGTCCTCTGTGGTGTGGAGATGGGATGGGCAGGATGGATCTAGCTATCGAAGTTCGAGTTACAGGGTTGTGGGCACCACGGCCCGAATCACTATGAATGCCGAACTGGTCACACACGGTTTAATTAATTAATTAAACTCGTGCTCCCGTTAGGGAGTCACGGAGCACCTGAGTGCTTTTTATCCCTGTGTGTGCACAACAGGAAGAAACGGCAGAGGCCCCCTTTCTCCTTCATGCCAGAGGCATGCCACAGCTGCAATCAGACACGATTTAAACGATCCGGCAAATGCTGTAGGTGCAGTAAGGCCCATGTGAGCTTATCATAATAAGGAGCGTGGGCAAGTACTCTGATCATAGCCAGGACGTAGCTAGCATGGCTGTACAAAGGCTAAGCTAAGGCTATGGCTGGTCGCCTGGCACGCTTTACGCCAATAGGTCGGGCCCTGTGGCGCAAGCCCTTGGGCAAGATAGAGAAACAGGACCTGTTTAAGGTCCTAGTCCTCCCTGTTCTTACGTACGGGGCCGAGACGTGAATCGACCCTGACAGCCGACCTTGCCAGAAAGCTGGACGGCGCGGTCACCAACATGCTGCGATCCATTTTTCGTGTAGGCTACGCTGCTCATGTTCGCAATGAGGACCTGTACCTCGGCATGCCATATATCAAAGAGACAACCAGCGCAGGCCAGAAATCAGATATCTCCAGCACCATTAAGCAGCGGCGCCTGCAGTCAGTAGGGCACTTAGCTCGCACCAACCAGGTAGACACTTCACGTGGCCCCCCCGCAAGGCTGCGCCCAGCTCAGCCTGGCCGGCACCTCACGTGGGCCGGGCCCCGCAATGCTCGACGCCGCAAGGCCCGCACCTTCAAAGAACAGCTAGTAGAGGACATGGGGGGCCTATGCCTAGATCCGTGATTTGGAACAAGATGATGGACAAGGCCAAGTGGGCCCCGGTCATAGAGGATGTCCAACAAACCCCCTCCCGTGGGGAAGCGCCCACGTTTGCAAACACGGGGGAAGCATGCATGCCAGACAGGACCCCTAGGGTAGAGAGCTTAGAATAGAGTTGGCTTGATGATGTAGATAGATTAGACCGGTAATTAATTAATTAATTAAACTCGTGCTCCCGTTGGGGAGTCATGGAGCACCAAAGTGCTTTTAATCCCTGTGTGTGCACAACAGGAGAAAGGGCAGAGACCCCCTGTCTCCTTCATGCCTAAGGCATGCCACAGCTGCATTCGGGCGCGCTAGGTAAACGGACACGCTAACGATCCGGCAATCTGTGGGTGCAATATGACCCATGTGAGCATGGCATAACAAGGGAGGGTGGGCAAGGAATCTGGTCATAGCCAGGACGTAGCATGGCTGTACAAGGACTAAGCCGTAGGGCTATGGCTGGTTGTATACCGTGCATGAGCGATGCGCGTGACTAGGTATGTTGGCACAGCTAGGCAAACATTCTAAGCATGGCTGCCATGGCGGCAGTGACTACTGAGGGATACAAGCTAGGGCTATTAGCTAGTCTAGCCCGCGGGGGGCGTCCACATCTTGTGGATTGTGTGTCCCCATCCATCCATCCATCGGGGTTAATGCTCCGTGACTCCCCAACGGGAGCACGAGTCTAAATAATTAATCAATTAATGAATGAATTAATTAATGGCTGGTTGTGTATCGTGCGTGTGTAACGTGACTAGGTATGGTGGCTCGGCTAGGCATACATTCACCACTAGACACTCCCGGCCAGTTAGGCTAGAAACACACGCCCTGATCAAGCATGCTGTTTCCGGCCCCACCGTCTAGGTCATCTAGTCGCTCCACACGTAAGCCAGCCATAATTTCAATGCACAAGGATACACATTTCCATCACCATTCATCTTCATCATCCTGAACGACTCGAAAACGCGGAAAAGATAACGGCAGGCTCGAGCTACCATGGTCCGGATTCTCCCGATTTCTGGCCTGCGCTGGTTGTCTCTTTGATAATTTCAATGCACAAGGATACACATTTCCATCACCATTCATCTTCATCATCCTGAACGACTCGAAAACGCGGAAAAGATAACGGCAGGCTCGAGCTACCATGGTCCGGATTCTCCCGATTTCTGGCCTGCGCTGGTTGTCTATTTGATACATTCTAGGCATGGCTGCCATGGCGGCTGTGACTACCAATGGTTCAAGCTAGGGCTAATCTAGCCCGCAGGGGGCGACCACATCTTGTGGTTGATCATATCAGGTCCCCGCCCCTCCAGTACACCTTGGGCTTCTGGGGATTGTGGCGGAGGTATTGAGGCCACAGGTCGCGTCGCTGCTGCTGCTACGTGCGGTTTGGATTTGGGGTCGTGCATGTGTATTAGAATGCATTTTCTTTCTGGGTTAGTAGTAACGGGTTAGTAGTAACGGGTTAGAAGTAACAAGCTTTGGCAAAATTGGGTTTGGCAGCCACAAGCCACGAGGTAGCCATGGCTGACAGCGGAGCTCATAACTTTCACGTTTGGGCACCAATTTTAGCCGTGAATATCACAATCGACGCGTCTTTCTCAGACACACGTGCTGATATAATTTTCCGACGCTATTACGCAATATATGACGAGCAAACGCTGCTCGACGCAACGCAGCCTGGCGGCTGCGCTCGGCAATGAAAATATGTCCTAGCTCCGGCTGCAGCTTCGCCATCAGGGCCGGAAGGCAGTGGTGACATGCACTAGTCGCGCACGGGTGGTCGCCCAGATGCCTCCCGGGCTTTCCTCGCCCTCTGCATCGCCTGACCCAAAGCGCAGTCGCCCAGGCGAACCTGGCTGGTCTGAGCGTGATTTTGACGTTGACAGGCTCTTTAACACCTAGTTCGACGTCAACAGGCCTGCCTTTTTCGACATGCCACCCATCAAGATACTGGAGCTCGTGTTCTACGGGTCACACGCCTCACTGCTGGCCCTGTGCCAGCAACTCCATCTCAACACCCACTTTTTCCGCAACGGAGCTGACGGCCGGTTTTCCCACCGCGTATCTGACGCCCCTTCTTCGACCAACCTGGCCGGCTGGTCTCGCCCCCGGCCGCCTTCAGCTCGCAGCTCTCTTTACCATCCTTAAGCGCTCGGCCGAGGACCTCCTGCACCCCGCCCCCATTACCGAATCCACCTAAGTTCCTCCACCACTGACCTCCACGACGCCCTCTCACAGCACGTGACGCCCATTGCTGCAGATGTTGCAGCCGTGTGGGCCGCGCGCTGGCTGCTGAGCTCCCCACCATCCCCACCGCCACCCGGCCACCCTCCTCGCCTCCACACCCACCCAAACCTCCGCCTCCACCGACTCCATCACCGCCCAGCTCCGCGACATCGACCAGCGTCTTAAGGACAATGCCATCGCTATCGAGGTCCTGCAGAACACCGCAGGCCTCACCGCCCAGGCGGTGAAGGACATTGCCGCCAAGCCGGCCAGCCGGGCGGCCCTGCTGGCCTAGTGGCCGGCGATGCTCCTCCCATCACGACCTGGGCGGAAATGCTTAAGCAGCACACCACCTCCACCACCTCCGCCGTCGCAGCCCAGCTCCAGCGGCAGACGCTTGACCTCCGCGAGGAGGCCGACCTCGCCAAGCGTAGCCTCAAAGTCATCGTCAAGAACTTCGACATGGAGGAAGGTGAGAATTCCGAGAAGATTACGCGTGCGTTTGAGAGAGAAATCCTTGGTCGCATGGGCCTTAATGGTGAGCTAGATCGAGCTGGTCGCCCACCGCCTTCCCCGCGCGCGGGGAAAGGCATGCAGGGGTGCCCCCGCTCCTCATCACCTTTACGAACCCGGCGGACAAGATTTCTTTCCTCAGACGCCGCAAGCGGCTCGAGAAGACTCACTTCACCCTTGACGACGACAGTGACGTACCCTGGCGCAGCAACAACGGCGACGGGAGCTATGGCCGACCTACCTCCAGCTCCGGCAGACCAAGGCGGGGCAGCCGGTGTACTGGAAAGGGGCGGCCATCTACGTCGGCCACAAGCCCTGGCATGCGACCCCCGCGGCCCCAACGACTCCAGACGCCCCAGCTTTAATAGGGGAATACAGCAGCAGTAGTGTAGAATAGATAGACCGTGGCCATGTACATGTACGCCTACTACAGGCTCTATACCAGCTGATTCACGAGTCTCATTTAGCCATGTACATGTGTGCCTATGATGTGCCACACTCCAGATGATGCCTAGCTTTATTTCATTATGCAGTGCCCATGCAGGGAGTCACTCTCTGCTGAGACGCCATGCCCTACTACTAGCTCTTGTATAGCCATGCTGATCTTTCCCCCCTATGGCGGGCTTCCCTTCGTTGGGTTGAGCTTGAGACTCTGGGGGATGCAGGTGCCCTGGTGTGCACACCTAGAGCAAGAGTCGCTTACATTCCCACCCTTGCAGCTAGGAAGTCAGCTAAGAATGTATTATAGGCCATATGCCCCTTCTCAAGGGCTATGTGCTACATACACTCCCAACGGAGTTATGTTCCTAATTAATTTCCCCTTTCTGGTAATGCTTTTCAACGCCAACGCCACGCTGCCAGTTGGCACCGGTGGAGCTAGCCCTCTATGCGTCCTTGCCAGACAGGTCAGCCAAAGTACCGGGTAACTCGGAAGGCCTGCAGGACATATGGTTTGGAGGGTATGTGGCTAGGCTATAGCTGGTTGGTGTACACATGGCATCTCAGCAGAGAGTAACTCCCTGCATAGGCATCGCATGGCTAAATTCTTAATGCATCATCCATGGGAGGTCCCATTGTGGGCTGGGCGCGGCTAAATACTGAAAGCATCATCCACGGGGGCCATTATGGGCGCACATGCGCGTGGGCCACTTGCAAAGGCTAAGCCTATCTAATCTACACTACTGGTATATTCCCTAGTCTGGGGTGGCAGGAGGGGCCTGCCAGGGCTTGTGGTCAACGTGGACTGACCGCCCCCCTCCAGTATACCGGCTTCCCCCCTGCACGCTGCCGGAGCTGAAGGTAGGTCGGCCATAGCTCGCGTCGCCGCTGTTGCTGGGCCAAGGTCAAGTCGTCGTCCAGTGTGAAGCGAGTCTCCGAGAGCTTCTTGCGGCATTTAAGGAACGCCAGCTTGTCCGTCATGTACTTAAAGGTGAGGAGCACGGGTGCCGGGCCAGCCTTACCCCGCGCGCGGGGAAGGCGGACAGCCGACATGTCCAGCTCACCAGCCGGTGAGTTGCATGGGGGCAAGAATGGCGCGCTTAAATGCCTCAAGGAGGCTCGTGGAGGTCTCACCTGCCAGCTGGTCGAAGTGCTTGACGATGACATTGTGGCTGCGCTTCTCGAGCTCGGCCGCCTCGCGAAGGTCGAGGGCTTGTTGCTTGAGTTGTGCCGTGATGGTGGAGGTGGTGGAGGTGGTGTGCTGCTTAAGCAAGTCCGCCCAGGTGGAGGGGGCATCGCCGGCCGGGCCAGCAGGCGCCGGCTGGGCTGCGATGTCCTTCACCGCTTGGGCAGTGAGGCCGGCGGTGTCATGCAAGCACTCAAGGGCGGTGGCGGTGGCTTGAAGGCGTTGGTCGAGGTCGAGGAGCTGGGCTGTGATGTCGGCAGTGGAGGCGGAAATGGCGGAGGTGGAGGTGGAGGCGGCGGTGGTGGAAATGTGAGGAAGTTCAGCAGCCAGTGTGCCGCCGATTGCTGCTACGTCGGCAGCAAGGGGGGGCACGTGCTGCTGAAAGGCTTCCGCGAGGATGGAACGAAGTGTGGGGGCGGTGATGGATGGAGCCCAGATCTCGCCGTCGGAGCGCTGGAGAAGGGAGTTGAGGATGGCGTACGTGCTGGAGTTCGGGCCGGCGGGTGCACCCGGGCAGCAGGGTGAGGTGTCGCCAGAGGCGGCCGTCCGGTCCGGGAGGATGAGGCGATTGTTGTCGTGGAGATGGAGGCACAGGTCGTAAAGCGAAGCGTAGTCCCCGAAGATTAGATGCATCGCAGAGCATCGGTCGGAGACGGGTTGGCCCAGTCGTAATCTTCGACCTTGAAAGGCCGGGACCGAAAGCTCGGTTCTGAGGGGCATGAAGACCCTCCTGTTTTGTCGGCTGAGCGGGTGCGCTTGGCCGGGGTCAGGCGATGCAGATGGCGAGGCGTTAAGCCCGGGAGGTTGCTGGACGACCACCAGTGCACGACTAGTGTCACCGCTGCCTGCCGGACCTGATGGCGGAGCTGCAGCCTGAGCTGCAGACGTATTTTCATTGCCGAGCGCAGCTGCCAGGCTGCGTTGCGTCGAGGCGTTGCGTCGAGGCTGCGTTGCGTCGAGGCGCAACTAATGCCGCATGACACATAAGCCACGAGCCACGAGGTACTGCCATGGCTGACAGCAGAGCTCATAACTTTCATGCACGTTTAATTGGGCACCGAATTCGCGGCCGTGAATATCACAATCGCTTCGTCTTTCTAAGACGCACACGCTGATATAATTTTCCGAAGCTATTACGCAATATATGACGAGCAAACGCTCCTCCATGCATGCAACGCAGCCTGGCGGCTGCGCTAAGCCCTGAAAATACCAAGGAGACAACCAGCGCAGGCCAGAAATCGGGAGAATCCGGACCATGGTAGCTCTAGGTCCAGAAATCGGGAGAATACGTCTGCAGCTCCGGCTGCAGCCTCGCCCTCAGGTCCGGAAGGCAGTGGTGACACTAGTCGCGCACTGGTGGTCGCCCAGATCCCTCCCTGTCTTTCCTCACCCTCTGCATCGCCTGACCCATAGCGCAGTCGCCCATGCAGGCGAACCTGGCTGGTCTGAGCGCGATTTTGACGTCGCCGACAGGCTATTTTCCACCTGTGACGTCAACAGGCCTGGCCTTATCTTGATGGGTGGCATGCATGCCGAAAATTTCGGCATGCATGCCACCCATCAAGATACTGGAGCTCGTGTTTTAGGCGGGTCCCATGCCTCGCTGCTCGCCCTGTGCCAGCACCTCAATAAATTCAATTTTTTCCGCAACGGAGCTGACGGCAGGTTTACCCACCGCGCATCTGACATCGATTATTCGACCCACCTGTCCGGCTGGTCTTGACACCCCCGCCTTCAGCTCGCCGCTCTCTTTACCATCCTTAAGCGCTCTGCCGAGGACCCTCTGAACCCCGCCCCCTTGACCGAATCCACCTTCCTCCTCCACCTCCACGACGCCCTCTCGCAGCACGTGATGCCCCTCGCTGCAGATGTGTCAGCTGTGGGCCGCACGCTGGCTGCTGAGCTCCCCGCCATTTCCACCGCCACCTCCGTCCACCCTCCTCGCCTCCACACCCACCCACACACACCGCCTCCACCGACGCTATCACCGCCCAGCTGGAGCCGCGTCATCGACAAGCGCCTCCAGGACAACGCCATCGCCATCGAGTGCCTGCAAAACACTGCAGCCTGGCCTCACCGCCCAGGCGGTGAAGGACTATGCCGCCAAGCCAGCCCCGGCTGCATGGCCCGGCTGGCGATGCCCCTCCCACCCAGACCTGGGCGGACATGCTCAAGCAACACACCACCTCCACCACCTCCGCCGTCGCAGCCCAGCTACAGCAGCAGACGCTCGACCTCCGCGAGGAGGCCGAGCTCGCCAAGCGCAGCCTCAACATCATCGTCAATAACTTCGACCTCAGTGGTGGCAGGTGAGAATTCCGTGACGCTTGCACAGGCGTTTGAGCGAGAAATTCTTGGTCGCACGGGCCTTCTTGCGGTGAGATCAAGCTGGTCGCCCACCGCCTTCCCCGCTCGCGGGGTAAGGCAGGGGCGCCCCCGCTTCTTCTCACCTTTAAGAACCCGGCGGACAAGATTTCTTTTCTCAGACGCCGCAAGCGGCTCGAGAAGACTCACTTCACCCTGGACGACGACTTGACCCTGGCGCAGCAACAACGGCGACGGGAGCTATATGGCCGACCTACCTCCAGCTATAGCTCCGGCAGACCACGGCGGGGAAGCCGGTGTAGTACTTACTGGAAGGGGGCGGCCATCATGGCGGTGCAGGTGCACCTTGTGCAGGTGATAGCTGTACATCCTACACCTGCAGGTTATAGCCCTGCCTTGTATTACAAACCCATAGATGCCCCTTTCTCAGGGCTATGTGTTACATATGCTCCCCACGGAGCTATGATCTTAATTAATTAATTACTCTACGTCGGCCACAAGCCCTGGCACACGACCCCCGCGGCCCCAGTGACTCCAGACGCCCCAGCTTAGGGGAATACAGCAGTAGTAGCGTAGAATAGTCAGGCGTAGCCGCCGTGGCCTTGTACATGTACGCCTACTACAGGCACTACACCAGCTGATGCATGAGCATTATTTAGTCATATACATGTGTGCCTATGATGTGCCACACACCACTCCACACACCATGCAGATGATTAATTAATTGCAAAAGCACGTGACTGCGTCACACGGGGTGCCAATACAGAGTAAAGGAACCTTCAACCCTATATACACAGCGAGAAGGAGGGAGGGCGCCCTAGCTTCTCTCACTGCCGCAAGCGGGCAGGCCACAGAGCGCTCTCTCCACAGCATGGTGCATCATGCCGGGTTGCAACACTGTGGGTGCAATACAACCAGTGCAATACCATAGGTAGGCTGACGCATAGCTTATATAAGGCAGCCATGCCTAGAATGTTGCCTAGCTGTGCCAACACACCTAGTCACGTGCCGCCAACGCACGGTACACAACCAGCCATAGCCTTAGCCTAGTCCTACTAGTACAGCCATGCTACGCCCTGGCTATGTTCAGATTACTTGCCCACGCTCCCTGCTATGATATGCTCACATGGGTCTTATTGCACCCACAGTTTGCCGGATCGTTAGCCTGTCCTTTTAGCTAGCCGCGCCCGATTGCAGCTGTGGCATGCCTTTGGCATGAAGGAGACTGGGGGTCTCTGCCCTTTCTCCTGTAGTGCACACACAGGGATTAAAAGCACTTCGGTGCTCCGTGACTCCCCAACGGGAGCACGAGTTTAATTAATTAATTAATTAATAGCTTATATGCTACAAATGTGAGGTGGGCTCAAGACGTCGGCTAATTAAGGCGCAAGCTGATGACCACAAGGTGCCATAGCTAATTGAAGGTACTATAACGCTGTGCGCTAATATCGTTTCAAGAGCTGTTTACAATGCCTAAGCTATCCCATAATCGGTTGCCCCCAGCTCGACAACTAGCTTGAGTGCTCTATCCCGGGGAAGCCCAGGGGGGCTTCCACAGTTTCTTGTTGACATGAAGGTCCCCGCCCCGCCAGTACACTTGGGGCTTCTCGGGGTTGGTCTTGTGGCGGATGTAGTCGGGCCACTGATCGCGGCGTTGCTGCTGCTGGGCTGGCGTCAGGTCGTCGTCAAGCGACCAGGAGGTGTCCACCAGCTTCTTGCGGCGAGAGAGGAACCGAACTCGGGCTGTGATGTCGCTGAAGGTGAGGACCACTGGAGGGGGCCCAGCCTTGGCCCGTGGATGGGGCAGGCGGTAGGCGCCCTGCAGTGCCGCACCTGGCAGCTCCATGCACGCCAAGAGTTTTTTCTTCAGCTCGTCGAGAAGAGAGTCTGGGGTCTCCTCCGGCTGCATGTCGAAGCGCCTGAGGATGACCCGGCAGCGGCGACGGTCGCGGTCAGCGGCCTCGCGGCGCGTGTCTTCCAGCTCCTGGAGCTTGGTGGTGATGGCGGTCGTGGTAGAGGATGCCTGGCTCTTGAGCAGGTCCGCCCAGCAGGCGCGAGTCGAGGGGTCATCCGCGTGATCGCTAGCCCTACCAGCAGGTTGGGCGGCGATGGTGGCCGTTCGCTCGGCGATCTCGGGGACCTGCGTGGCCAGGGCGTCTACCTTGGTAGCAACTGCCTCAAGTTTCACGGTGCCTTGGCCGACTCGGCCTTCCACCTGGCGGGGTGGTCACAGTGGCTGTGGCCTCGGAAATGCAGATGATGCCTAGCTTTATTTAGTTATGCTGTGCCCATGCAGGGAGTTACTCTCTGCTGAGAAGCCATGCCCTAGCTCGCCTTTGTATAGCCATGCTGATCTTCCCCCCTTTGCCAGCGCCTTTCGGTAGGTGCTCGGACAGTCATAGTGGTGTGCAGGTGCACTTTGTGCACCCAGAGCAGGTGTAGTTTACTCTCTACCCTTGCAGGAAGTAGCCCAGAGTGTATTAAAAGCCATCTGCCCCTTCGCAGGGATATGTGCTACATATACTCCCAACGGAGTTATGTTCCAATTCAATTCAATTCAATTCAATGCCACCTAACTTCTTCATGCATTGAATATTCATAGATT
Source organism: Mesostigma viride (assembly GCA_009746045.1). Classification (NCBI taxonomy): domain Eukaryota; kingdom Viridiplantae; phylum Streptophyta; class Mesostigmatophyceae; order Mesostigmatales; family Mesostigmataceae; genus Mesostigma; species Mesostigma viride. The sequence continues at coordinate 93,390 of RPFO01001428.1, forward strand.
ATTAGCATATCAACAAAAGGCATGAAAACAACGATAAGCGGCTCTATTCACAGTGGCTGGTTGTCTCATAAATGGCGCACTCGCCAAGCCTTGCATAACTGGATACATCATGGTCATTTTCAAGGAACAACTGTGGACTGCTCAATCAAGGTCAACGCAAACGATGGCCAGAACACAAAGCCAAAGCCATGGAATGTTAAGAGGCGAGACATCAGATATCTTCAACGAAACAACTGTCTCACCATGGCTATTAAAGTGGTCACAGCCACCTAGCAAACAATAATGAAACCAGATCTGGCCAGGTCTTCAATGCCATCAAGGGCAGCACGCAGCATCTACAGACATTCGTGGCATGCCCCTCAAGTCTTTCAATCGCATGCCGATAATCATGCCGTGGACTTCAAGGGTGGAACCAAGGGTCAAAACTACACCAAACAATGGAGCAGGTTGTGGACAAACCCATTACATAACCCACTCGGCGCGGCAAGGATGGCGCACATGGCGTTAATGCACTACCTCATTCACTCCGGCCAGCTCCCTCCCCACCTCTTTCGGTGCCCGTCTCCTCTTTTCCCGCCTGATTTCCGCCCGTGTCGGCCTCACACCTAGCGCAACTGGTTGCCACCCTACTTTTGCCCATGTCGACTATACTTCTTGCGAACCTATTTCCTGCCCGTCTACTTCTTGCCCGTGTCGGCGATCAGCTTGGCGCCATCCACCACCTCAGACATCTCAGTGAGCGCCTTGCCCTTGCTGTCCCGCAGGCGCAGCACCGCCTTGCCGTCCTTGTCCAGCTTCAGCTCTGTCTGGACCAGGTCGATCAGCTGAGGGCCGGAAGGCAGGGAGACGAAAGGGAGGCACTAATGCCAAGGATGCGTTAGTGCAAGCGGGGGGTTGAAACCAAGGGAGGCACAGATACACAGAGGAAGCATGGATACACAGAAGGGAGGCCAGAGAACGAGGCACTAATACCAGGGAAAAATCAGTGCAAGGGAGGGCCTGATATTAAGGGAGGCGCGGATGCCAATGGGGACCCATGGATACAAGGGGGCAGTAGTGAATGGGAGGCCCAAAAGAAAAGCACCAGATATGGCATGGTAGAGACAGTTCAGCGCTTTCTGCCGAATTGAGAGGTCCTATACCTACTTAAGTTGACCGGCGGTGGAAAATGTGCATGGCTATCAAACCCAGGGCATACCAATACAGTATGTTTGCTCACATCGAGCCGTAGCCAGCCCCTGCCAAGATGGGCCACGCCAAGGCGCAGCAGCAGACGGACGCAGGCACGTAACAGGAAACCTGGAACCAAAGCACCTGAGTAGTTGCCTTGCGAGGCTACGAAAACACCATGGACGCAGGGTGGCGGGTGGACCCTTACCTGTGAGATGTTGATGAAGTTACGCGGCACAACGATCTTCTTCACGCGCGGCTTGACGTTCAGGCTGGGCACGCCCTCGTAGATGGCGGTGATCGTGCGCTGCGCCGCGGCCATGAACTCGGGCAGGGCCACCTCCTCAAAGTCGCTCGGGTTGAACTCCTTCTGGGGGAACTTGCCCGTCCCTGATGCCACAATAGGAGAAAAGAGGGGGAGGCGGAGGAAGGGGGAAGCAGAAAGCACAGGAAGCGAGGAAATGAGGTGGATGGGGTTGGGCTGGGGTTGGGGGGCGCAGGGCAGCAGGTTGGCAGGCAGGTGCAAACACTAAAGCACCCAGTCTACACTGTGAGCGATCCGAGGCAGTGCAGGCCGCGTCACTGTTGTCATGTAATGCAGCATGATCTCACTACACAGCCCTTTACGGAGCGTGGAAAAGAAATGTGTGGACCAAAAACCAAGGGATGTGCAAGAAAGAGCAGAGCTGACACGAACACTCTATTGTCTGCTCTACGAATACGCCTCAATCTCCGCTGGCAGGCCAATGAGCAGCCACAACCTCCAAAGTGCTCGTGAGACACGTACACTAGAACTCACTCCCTTACATTAGGACTCACCCCCTTACAATAGGAGTCAACTCCCTTAGATTAGGACTCACCCCCTTACATTAGGACTCACCCCCATACAATAGGAGTCAACTCCCTTACATTAGGACTCATCCCCTTACATTAGGACTCACCCCCTTACAACAGGAGTCAACTCCCATAGATTAGGACTCACCCCCTTACATTAGGACTCACCCCCTTACAATAACTCCCTTGGATTAGGACTCACCCCCTTACATTAGGACTCACCCCCTTACATTAGGAGTCAACTCCCTTAGATTAGGACTCACCCCCTTACATTAGGACTCACCCCCTTACAATAGGAGTCAACTCCCTTGGTACTCTCTCGATCTCTGCTGCTTTCTGTTCTGCAAGCCAGCAATCCCTCACCTTGGCGAGCAACTCATTACACCGACAGAGGTACCCTTACCCTCGTCTCATAAAACACTCGCCACCTCAGGAAGCCCCTTTTAGACCCTCTCATAAACACTGGCCGCTCGCTGGTCAGCGACTTGTCACAAAGGCACCCGCACCAACCTACTACATACTCCCTTCCAGCATAGCAACCCCTCACCGGTGAGCGGCTTGTCACATTAATACAACACTCTTTACGGGCCCTCACCGGTGAGTGTGTCGAGCTTCTCCCCCGGTGCGCCCGTGATGACGAGCTGCTCGCCACCGTGGATCATGGTGACGTCCGTCAGGTGCACCTTGGTGTTGCGATCGAACAGCTCGGTGGCCACCTTGTAAAGGGACGCCATCTTCAGCTCCTCGTCGATCAGGTCGATCAGCTGCAATTGCGTGACGAAATAGCATAAGAAAGAAAGAGGTGGTCAGTCAGCTGAGCAAGCACAGGTTGCTGCGTGAAGGTGCAAGAACGCATGGGAGTGTTGACACAAGAATACAATGGACATGTCGATCAAAACGATCAGCTGCAGCGGCATGTGGATGTGAGGGGGTGTGAATCTGGCATGAATGGACCGCACTTGAGGGATGGATTAGTCATGCTCCTGGCATGGATAGATGGAGTAGCCACGTCAATAGTAGCCGTGCTCTCATGACCACAGGGACAAGCACTCGAATATCAGGGCAATATCGCACTCCAGAAACTGCATTGGCGATCATTCTAACACCTGGGGTAACGTACCTGTGGATCAAACTGCCTACCGACGCAATCTGCACTGCGATGCAGCCGACGCAATCTGCACTGCGATGCAGCCTCAGTACAAAAGCGCGGAAAACAAACTGTAGGGACAGGCTCCGGAGGATGACCGATATATAAGATGGTAAGGGCACTTGGTTTCCCCCGACCGCCCATCCACCTGCCAACCCTCCCACCGCCAGTCTTAGAGAAACACGCTGGCAACAGGAGCGGAACCCAAAGAGACACCCACAAAAGGCGCGCTGGACTTCAATAGATTTCGAATTCTTATGTAGCATGCGTGGAGCTTACCTGCTTGATGTGGAAGAAGTTGTGCGGGATGATGATCGATTTGCCCTGCGTGTCGCCGATGTCGCCGTTGATGAAGACGGTCACCTTGCGCTGCGAGTAGACCATGTGGCGGATGGTGCCGCCGCCAACGCTGCTGGGGCCGTCCAGGTACATGTTCGGCGAGCGGTCCACCGCCAGCGTCTGCGGCTTCTTCTTGCCCGACCCTGGTGAATGCCATGCGATAGGAACAAGAGCGGGGACCATCCAGTGGTGGCATGAAACAGGACATGAGGACAGTAGCCATGCAGGTGAGGGCATGACACAGGAGAGGGCGAGACAGAAGATATGAGGGCAGGACAGGGAATGAGGGCAGGGCCCATGTGGGTGGGGTTGTGGGCTATCACGACGGACGAGGGTCGGGGAGACACCCGCAGGCAACAGTCGTGAATGTCTAAACAGGTGACCGTGAGCTGGACAGTGAGTTGGGCAAAGAGTAGGGCAGATGGAGCTGAACCGTGCCTACCTACTATTGAATGCGTCAAAAGCGCCTTGCAACCCACCCCGCCCCGGTCTATTACGGCGAGCTCACCAGTGTCCATGTTAAGCTTGTCGCCCGGCCCGCCCGTGATGATGTAGTTGGAGCCGTTGCGCACTTGGTTCATGTCGGTGATCTGCACGCCCGTCTCCTTGTCGTACAGCGCCGTGGCCACCTTGGTCAGCTCCTTCATCTTCAGCTCCTCGTCCAGGTGGTCGATCAGCTGCGAGCGCACAATACAACAGTAAACAAAGATACGTACAGGAAAAGCTTGCTGATCAGTTGCGCAGGGACCAGGGAAGGGGCGGGGGGAGGGACGAGGAAGGGGGAATTAAGTGGGCATGGTGGTCCATCAGCTGTGCCAGATAAGGGGGACGTGGGACATACGGTCATTGGCGCATGGCAAGCCGATGCCGTGGCATGACCTAGAGTAATTGAATTCAGTATTGGATTGGATTGGGTTATTGGGATGGTGGACAGTGTTGGGGGATGTGGGCTGGTGATCTGGGTTGGTTAGTTAAGTCGGTTTACTGGATTGGTTGATTGGATTGGTAGGTTGAGCTGGTAGGCTTGGGCCGCTCACCTGGTTGATGTGCCAGTACTTGAGCGGCACCACGACAGTCTTGCCCGTGCGGTCAGCCAGGTCGCCGTTGATCCACACGTTGATGCGCTTCTGGCTAATCTGCATGTGCCGCATGTTCTCCAGCGCCGCAAGGTCTGCCGCAAACGGGTCCTCCGTCGGCATCTGGCCCGTGCCTGCGGTGTGTAAAGCAAGTGATGCGTGCCAGCATAATGAATAGACACAAAGCAAGCACCGCACGCCAGCACAACCAAACAAGTATCAATCAGACAACCATCGCAGGCCAGAAAACTGGAGAATCCGGACCAGGGTAGCTCGAGCTTGCCATTATCTTATCCGCGTTTTCGAGTCATTCAGGATCACAAATATGAATGGAGATGGAAATGTGTACCCTTGTTCATTGAAATGATGGCTGGCTTACGCTAAGAGCGACTAGATGACCTAGACTGTGGGGCCGGAAACAAGTATCGTGCACCTAGCAGCGTGAATGGCACAGCATGTCAGCGTAATAAGGAGCAGAGTGAGGGCATGGGAATGAGTGTACGTGGATATGCATGGGAGGGTGGGCAACGCAGGGACACAGGCACGGACAGCAGAACAAAAGCACACAGTGCGGGGTTATAATAATAAAGAGCCAAGACTGGGCACAGAGAGGGGTGATGTGACAAAGAGCCAGGATTGGGCACACAGAGGAGTGACCTTGGGAACCGCGTGGGCGCAGAGGCGAGTGCGCGTGGACACGCAGGGGGGGAGGGCGCCGTGTTGGCTCGACGGGGCCATGGAGTTGGCACCGGGGGACGTGAGCATCGCACGGTACCAAACCCTAGGACCAGGTCACCCTAGGGCATGACACTCACGGGTGGGGCATTCCCTCCCTCCCCATAAACACAATCGACCATCCCTCCGCCCCCCCAAAAAAAGACAGTAGATGCAACTGTTCCTGCCCCCGAGCCCACGCACCTGTCCCCTTGAGAAACTTCTCGCCGCCGCTGACCACGTATGCCTTGCCGTTCTCGATCTGGTCCACGTCGCTGACCAGCCGGCCGTCCATGGTGAACAGCTTGCGCGCCTGCTTGGCGTTGACGAGCTCGTTGAGGCGCATCTCGACCTGCAGGAAGTCAAGCACCTGATCCATCACGTAGTGGTTGTGGGGGATTACGACTGCCTGGCCCGCCGTGTCCATGTAGTCGCCGTTGAGGAAGACGGTGATGCGTTTCTGCATGTTCTTGTAGTGGCGCATCACATTGCCCTCCTCGTTGCGCATGGTCACGGGGATCACGTCCTGGTGGGACGGAGCCTTGCCGGTGCCTGCGCGGGTACCGGTGGGGTGGGGTGGGGTGGGGTGGGGTGGGGTGGGGTGGGGTGGGGTGGGGTGGGGTGGGGTGGGGTGGGGTGGGGTGGGGTGGGGTGGGGAGTGATGCGACGGTGACATGCGGCAGCACCGGGTAAGTAACCAATCCGATCGTCCTGGGCCTCTATGGTGGATGGGCACAGGAAACCAAGGCTTGCCAATATTCCTGGAACAATGGAATTCCACCCCTTGATAGAACAAGGGGTGGCCCTCTGTGAGCCTGGTCGATCCATCAACGTAGTCATCAACCAACCAACCAGTCGGGTCATCATGACCCATCGACTCGCCCTCTAGTCGGACACCAGGTAACGGTACCAAGCGGACGCCGGCATAGACTTGGGCGGCTAAAACTGCCACGCAAAGAACTTGCAGCGCAAAGAGGCACGCAAAAAAGGCAGCCTAGCAGCAAACGACTGGCAGCATCAGGCTGGCGGCAACAGGCCCCACGATGCGCGGTACGTACCCGTTGCCGGGTCGAGCTTTTCAGGCCCCACCACGACGAGGTTCATCCCGTTCTGCACCTGGTTGAGGTCCGTGAGCTTGATGTTGTCGCCAACCGTGTAGAGCGCCTGCGCGATGGTGGACATCTTCAGGTCCTCCTGAACCTGGTCCAGAAACTGGGGGGCGGAAGAAGGGGGGAGAACGTGGGGCAGGGGAGGGGCGGGGGGGGGGAGGAGGAGGAACGCACAGACGCAGAGAGGAAGGAGATGAAGGAGATGAAGGAGATGAAGGAGATGAAGGAGAGGAAGGAGAAGAAGAAGAGGAAGGAGAGGAAGGAGAGGAAGGAGAGGAAGGAGAGGAAGGAGAGGAAGGCGAGGAAGGAAAGGCGAGGAAGGAAAGGCGAGGAAGGAAAGGCGAGGAAGGAGAGGAAGGCGAGGAAGGCGAGGAAGGCGAGGAAGGCGAGGAAGGCGAGGAAGGCGAGGAAGGCGAGGAAGGCGAGGAAGGCGAGGAAGGCGAGGAAGGCGAGGAAGGCGAGGAAGGCGAGGAAGGCGAGGAAGGCGAGGAAGGGGAGGAAGGCGAGGAAGGGGAGGAAGGCGAGGAAGGGGAGGAAGGGGAGGAAGGGGAGGAAGGGGAGGAAGGGGAGGAAGGGGAGGAAGGCGAGGAAGGCGAGGAAGGCGAGGAAGGCGAGGAAGGCGAGGAAGGCGAGGAAGGCGAGGAAGGCGAGGAAGGCGAGGAAGGCGAGGAAGGCGAGGAAGGCGAGGAAGGCGAGGAAGGCGAGGAAGGAGAGGAAGGCGAGGAAGGCGAGGAAGGCGAGGAAGGCGAGGAAGGCGAGGAAGGCGAGGAAGGCGAGGAAGGCGAGGAAGGCGAGGAAGGCGAGGAAGGCGAGGAAGGAGAGGAAGGCGAGGAAGGCGAGGAAGGAGAGGAAGGAGAGGAAGGAGAGGAAGGAGAGGAAGGAGAGGAAGGAGAGGAAGGAGAGGAAGGAGAGGAAGGAGAGGAAGGAGAGGAAGGAGAGGAAGGAGAGGAAGGAGAGGAAGGAGAGGAAGGAGAGGAAGGGGAGGAAGGAGAGGAAGGACAAGGAGAGGTGGGGCGCAAGGAACAGTGATGGCAGGGTGTGCACATCAGCATTGGGGGGTGAACTTCTGCCAGAGTGTGGCGCCAGGCCATGTGGCCATGGAAAGCGTGACGACAAGGATCTACGCGGTCGACTCCTTGCAAAGCGGAAGACAACAACCCCCGCTGGCATGCAACACCGATTAAAGTGGACATAGCATGTGAGTGCGCAAGCCCACGCCCAAGCTGCCTCGAGCACGCCGGCACAGGGGCACTAACTGCCTGCACTATATATGATATGAACAACCTGGCAGGGAAAAAATGCAACCACAACAGGAAGCCTTTACCCTTCCGTGCTTGTTTACAACACAGATTACATACTTTCTAGCACACGTGCCAGCAACATGTGGTAGGAGTTGCGGGGGCCACCCCCCTCCGACACCTTGGACAGATGAAGCGGATGGCGTGTGGCGTCGTACCTGGCGCATCTGGAAGAGGCTGTAGTGCATCACGACGGGCTTGCCATCCTCCTTCTTGTACTTGCCGTTGAGCCAGACGGTCACCTTGCGCTGCGGGGTGGTCATGTAGCGCGCCTGGCTCGCGCTCAGCGGCCGGCCTGCGAGGCGCACGTGGGGGGAGCAAACAGGGGAGGGGCAGGAGAGGTCAGGCCGAGCAGTTTTGGGGGGCGTTAAAGGACGAGACGGAGATGAGGCCAGGCAGGGGGGAGGGCGCGGACCCAGCACAGGTGTAATCCAGCAGGTCAACATAGACGTGGGGTCCATCAGCAACATAACATACGCTCTTGCCATATCCATACATATTGTGGTCCTTGTGATGCTGGCAAGCAGGCGCAACCACCGGATGGCAAGGCAAGTCCTGCTGATAAATAGTTGCCAACTTTATCGAGTTGGATCCCGCATTTTCCAGGATGAACGTACCCTGGCACCCATGCGTGCTCGCTGGCTAGACGGCCCTGAAACAACGCCACCAATGCGGTCTGTGGTGCCCTCATCAAGGTTGTACCTGTCACGGCACATTACCTGATCCTCCATGGCCAAAGTCGAAGGCCTCCCCACAGGACACAACGAGGTCCATCCCCGTGTCCACTTGGCTCAGGTCCTTGATCAGCTGCGCGCGCGCAAGTGGTGTATACACACAGGCAGACAGCGAGGGAGGCATGGCGACGGCACGGCGCAGCGTGGGCCACATTGCACCGTGTCGCACAGAAAACACAAGGGTATGAATGGCTTGGTATCTCTAAGCACGATGTCCAGTAAATGAACAAACCCCCACACCCCACCCACCCACCAAGCCGACCACATCCCCTCCCCCCAACCTGCTATTCACGCATGTGGCGTCTCTGCCCTGTCACGCACAATTCGCAAATCAGCGTCGCTGCTCACCCACCACACCCCAAAAGTAGCCCCAGCGAACTTTACTTGGAACTGTGGCCTCTCACCTGCGCACCCCTTTGCTCTCCGCACCTGCTCACACCCCATATCCCCCGAAACCCCATGCCCCGCTCCCCTTCCTCATCAGACCCCTACACATTGCTTGCAGATAGTAAGCTACGGAGGACAGATCGGAAACATAGGCGAACCACACAAGCCCCCACATTGTCGCCCTGTCCCTCCCCTCCTCACTGCATTCATCAAAAGCACGTGACTACGCCCTCCTTGCTGCATCCCCTTGCCGTTTCCCCCACCTGGACACATTCGGGTCCTCACCTTGCCGCTTTTCCCCATCTGCCTCCTCACCTTGCCATCTGCTTACTACAGTTGCCCCTACGTCTGGCCCCCCTCCTCACCTTGCCGTCAGTCGTGAACAGCTGCTTGGCGGCGCGGTTGGCCTTCTTGAGCTTCATTGCCTCGGTCGCCAGGTCCACCAGCTGCATGATGTCGAAGAACTTGATCGGGATGGTCACCTTGACGGGCGCCGCGCCCGGGTCCTTGTTGTCCAGCAGGTTCACGCGGCGCGCCGACGCGGTCACCGACGAGCGCCGGAAGTTGCGCAGCGAGTCCTCGTTGTTGATCGACGCGGCCAGCGCGCCGCCAAAGCCGTCGTCCTTGTCCTTGCTGTTGAAGGAAGTAGACGCGCGCGGGCGGCTCCCGCCGTTCTCCTCGGGAGCAGCAGCCTTGACGCCCGAGGCTGGATCAAGTTTAGATACATGGGAACGCGTGCCCGGCCAGCATGTGCGGATACACCAATCACATCCACCAATAACACACAGGTCAGTGGCTCGCCCACCCATGGATTGCGCCCTTGCATGACATGGCAATCAACCATGTGCCCATCCCAGCGAAAGGTGGGTGAGCGTAGGCGGATGAGAGCATGAATGGTGCTGGCAGGAACCAGCAATGTCAGGAGCCACCGAGGGGTGTCGCCTCAACGCAGAAGAGGAGAGAGAAGAGGGGAACAAGGCCGACAGAACAACTACAGGCAGAGCGCAGAGAGGAGAAGTATATCAGGCTGACCTGGCTGACCAACATGCTGATGTGCTAGCCCATGGGCCAGAACATGAACCTATGGACTTAAGATTACCCTGCCCCCTGTCAAATCTTCCAGTTCCAAAACAACTGCCTTCAAACTAGGCGTGTTTCTATTGCGACGGCCATCTTCCGCCCACATGCACAGTGACCTGGGGCAATGCACGGCCTCCCACCAGCCCGTGCACACTGCACACACGGCCCACGGCCCTGCCATTAACCCGTGAGGCATGGCCGGCCTCACCGCGGATCCACCCACCCGTGCACACGTCGAACTTCTCCCCCGTTGACACCACCAAGCTCATGTTGTCCTTGATCGCGTCCAGGCTGCGCACTGCGATGCCCTCCAGTGTGAACAGCATGCACGCCTGGGGGGGAGGGGGGGGGGGGGAGAAATGGAATGGGGACAGGTCAGGAAGAAATGGAGTGGGACAGAGCGAGGCAGAAACGGGCAAAACGCGGGTTGGCGAAGCACGTCAGGTTACGGAACTTTTCCCAACTGGCCTTATGCCATAAGAGCAAGCATGGACGTTCTGTGGGAAACATACGGCTGCCATCCCACACAATTGCTACCAAGACCCACAGAGCGACGTATAACCAAACTGGGGGCAGCTGCTAGGGAAGCAGATGCTGAGGAAGCGCACATGATTGCTGCACAAGCCTTTGGTTAAGGAATGGCAGGTTGCTAACAATGCTGGGCAAAGAATACCAAATGGCGCCTTCACGCAGTGCAAGGGTGGTGGAGACAAGGACGGCGTGGTACCACTACCGTACACCAGGGGCGTGACGGGCAGCCGACCCAAGCATACACAGCAACACCGGTCTCATATATCCACACAACCGTTGCCTTCATCCACAACAGTTGCAACCACACAGGGCAATCTATTGCAACTCACGTGTCAGCATGCTGTATTTTTCTGGGCACAATGCGCCCGAGATGCAGAGAGCAGAGGCCGCACATGGGCAAATACCTACAGCACTGATAACCGCTTTATGGCCATGTTTCATGAAGGATATAGCCCTGCAAGATATATGCAAAAGAATCATCAGTGCGCGGCTCGACAAACCACAAGCCTGTGCGGCCGCATCGCACGGACTACTCTGAGACAGCAGAGGATGGGACATTTTTCTTGGGCCCACATGCAGCAACCTGACAAGAGCTACAGCCAAGGACTGGAGTCCACAACTGCAGGGCGGGGGCAAGGGGGTGCCCCCGCAAAGCCTAGCGGCGAGGCAAAGGCATGGGCCATGACCTACCTAACAGCGAGGCAAAGGCATAGGCAACAACCTTCAGCAACCTACTAGTGGCAATGCATGGGCATGACTGGGCAACCTACCTCTCCCTCCAGCTCCAGTTCCCGTGAACAGGTATCCAAGACCTGGGTGTTGACGCCACACCCCGCCACAGCCAGACGTCCGACCGTGGTTCCCAGGGCGGGGTTGTATTTGCGTGGGGACGGGGGCACATGCACGCATACGCATGCACACACACACACACACGTGGAATGGTCGCACACAGAGGAAATGTCGAGCGACGGACGTAGCACACAGAGCAGGTCAGCCAGGGGGCAGGCCTGGCAGGATGGCAGAATGGCACAAAGGACGGACAAGGGAGGGAAAAAAGCAGGCTGAAGGGGACCTGCCAGCATCCCTCCCAGGTGGAATGGACAGCGCCGGGATTCCCACGAATTGGATCATATCCGGATATTGACACATGGGGGTCCATGTCATCAGAGCCCAGGGCCCCGGGACCAACTTTACACGCATGCTCATATGCGACGAAATTGTGGCACGCCGCCATACCTGATCAATCCCTGTGAGGACGACGGGCAGCGTGACACGCCGGCCGTGCACCTGAGGGTCGCCATTGCGGAACAAAAACACTCGTTTTTGCGCTCTTTCGGTCACCGCTGCCGCTGCCCGGGTCGCCGACGCGGCCGCCGCCTGCGCTCTCCGTACCGCCATCTCGGCATAGTCTACCTCGGGCTCGGGCTCCGCTTTGGGCTGGGGTTCGGGCTCGGAGTCAGAGTCCTGATGCTGTGGCTCGGGCTCCGGCTCCTGCTCATATTCCTCCTCAGCCTCCGGCTGTGGCTCCGGCTCCTGCTCATATTCCTCCTCAGCCTCGGGCTCTGGCTCCGGCTCTGGCTCCTGCTCATCCATGGCTTCCTCCTCAGGCTCAGGCTCTGGCTCCGGCTGCGCTTCTGGTTCAGGCTCTGATCCTGAATCGGCTGGAGGCTGGGGTGCTTTCCGGACGGGCTCGTCGCCCATGGGCAGCGGGAGGTCATCGAAACCCTCGGACCCGTCGTCACTTACATCATCCCTGCGGAGGAGTAGATGCGACAGGATGAGGCCATGAGCGAAAAGGTTACGTATCTAGCTCGCCATACGTCCGCCGGGCAAGCAGATGGTCGGTTAACACGACTGACATAACGCGGTTACTGAATAAAAGAAATCTCTATTGGAAACCGTGCAGAAATGTTTGAATGTCATATATCCCCAGCGACCTTGCGACTGAGAATCAAAGCCTCAGCCAGCATTGACGTAAAATATCTCGGCGAGTTGATAACGATATAAGCTACTATTTGATAACACAGCCCTGAGTGCCTGCAACTTTTGGCTTTTAAAATAGAATCTTCGCGCGCGCCTTGCAAAGAGGCTTATCCACACTTGACGGACACAGGTCCCTAACTCAGGGTAAGGGCGCGCTGCGTGTCCGAAACCACGCGTTAACGCCATAACTAGCACTTCCGCACTAATCAACACGCTCTCACTACGAGATACATCTCGAAAGGGCAGATCCTCACCTCATTGTCAGACCGCGTCCAGATAACCCGCTATTGCAGCAGCAGTACCCTCGGATAGCACAGCTTTCGCGCGCTACGCAACTCGGGAGGCGTCCGAACTCTTTATCCTAAGGATGTGCAAGCACAAAGACGTGCTTTCCGGGCTAGGCACCTACCTAATCTTTTCGTCTCGCGACTTAGCACAATGGAAATCCAGGTCCTACCAACATGGGGAAACTGCCTGCATCCTAAATGATCCCTCGGCACGTTGAAAGCCCGGCTCGTCGAAGCAACGTACACATGTAACACATGACACATCTAGCCCGCTTCTTCTGGGGCTCTCGCCTGGAATTCGTCCGTTGCCACACTCTGACTGTCCGCACTTCCCCCTGCAGATACGCTGTACGCTTCCGGGAAACCACCCTTTGGAGCGCCCGATATTTGTACCGAGCCCTGGGCCAAACGCTCCATCCTTTTTCAAATCTGGGTGCACAGCTGTTGTTGTTGTTGTTGTTGTTGTTGTTGTTGTTGTTGTTGTTGTTGTTGTTGTTGTTGTTGTTGTTGTTGTTGTTGTTGTTGTTTCCCACGCCGCCCAAGGGCAGCAGAGATCTATAGTGGCCGATGTCTATAGTGGCCGAGATCTATAGTTGGCCGGGTGCACAGTAGTCTACGAAACGTTCAGTCGTACACTGACTACACTCCACTAGTAGTATGACCGCGCTTTTCCGTGGAAGCCCTTCGTGACGCGACGCGCGTCCAAATCGTCGCCGGCGGGAGCGTACACCCGTACCGTTGTCAGCACCTTCAAGATGCATAATGCCTCCACGTGGCGAATAAATCTTTCCCAGTTCGGATTTCGGAAGCAACGCGTGCAGAACTGCAGATCTGCCTGAGCTGGAGCCTGGAAGCTTTGGACAGCAATTTGGGATTGCCTACTGGCACACTTGGCACTTGGCACTTCCACAACACAGCCCCGAAAAGCAATTACCAAGGCAGTAAAACAAGGCACAAGGGTGATGCTTTAGAACATGGCTGTGGCCAGGCGTTGCTAAGCAAAATAGGCAACCGCTTGGTATTCGCATTCCCAGCGTTTAATATCCTTTCTCAGGATTTACTTTTTTTCTCAGGATTTACGAGAATCGCACATAATGGCTGCGCGGAACAGTAAGAGACCTTGTCCAATCATGAATTGTACTTGTAATGCGTAATGCCATTCAGACTAGATGCAAAACATGGTGTAACAGCAACTGGATTTGAAGTGTAGCGAACGCAAGGCGAAGGGACAGCCAAAAAATTATCGCCGGCTGAAGTTATCGTTGTTATGAGCAGAATTGTCACGTATAAGTTGTGAGGAATCTCAGATACGATGTTAAGAACGTGGTCAAATGCCGCACATGTGAACACAAAGTCCTATTCGTAATTGTAATAAAAAAGGCAGTCAACAATGGATGATCCTGGCCCCTCGACCCAGGAGAGGCGATCAACCAGAAAGCGTGTCGTCTCCCAGGGTATGGCCGTGGTGGATGAGGCCACCCGCAGACGAGCAGCCATGGCAAGGCTGGATGCCCTTGAGAGCGACAACGCTGGCCTTGACGCTCAAGAGGATGAAGACGATAGCGAATACGTCGCTGAAGAGGAGGAGGACGGTGCGTGCACTCCGCTTAATGCCAGGGCCCCCGTTTCGTGCCCTCGTTTCCATTCCCTGCGCCGTACGTTTTCCGTAGACGATGACACTACCTAGGCAGCCTGCCTCCCTCCTTCCATCCACAGGCGCGCTAGGACAGCCCCAGAAGAAGACACCGGGCGCCGTGAAACGGAAGAAGACTCGTGCGTCTGGCCGGCTCGGGGCCAACGCCGGACAGAAGGGGGCGGTGAAGCCCTTCCCACAACTGCTTGCCGAGGCATGTGCATCCTTGACCTTCTGCCATGCATGGCCACATGCGACAGGGTTGTCTACCGTTTTTAATTGCGCAACGTCCTCGCTCTTTTTTGCGTTCCCACCAATCGCATCTTTGGATTGTGACCATGCACACCGTTGTGTAAACGGCCACACGCACCTGCTCATAGTGACCTGCTGCTAGCCATGGCCACACACGCACCTGTGCATAGTGACCACAAACGTAGCTAGCCATGGCCACACACACACCTGCGCATAGTGACCTGCAGCTAGCCATGGCCACACACGCACCTGCGCATAGTGACCTGCTGTTAGCCATGGCCACACACACACCTGCGCATAGTGACCTGCTGCTAGCCATGGCCACACACACACCTGCGCATAGTGACCTGCTGCTAGCCATGGCCACACACACACCTGCGCATAGTGACCTGCTGCTAGCCATGGCCACACACACACCTGCGCATAGTGACCTGCTGCTGGCCATGGCCACACACGCACCTGCGCATAGTGACCACAAACGCATCTAGCCATGGCCACACACACCTCTGTGCATAGTGACCACAAACGTAGCTAGCCATGGCCACACACGCACCTGCGCATAGTGACCTGCAGCTAGCCATGTCCACACACGCACCTGCGCATAGTGACCTGCTGCTAGCCATGGCCACACACACACCTGCGCATAGTGACCTGCAGCTAGCCATGTCCACACACGCACCTGCGCATAGTGACCTGCTGCTAGCCATGGCCACACACACACCTGCGCATAGTGACCTGCTGCTAGCCATGGCCACACACGCACCTGCGCATAGTGACCTGCTGCTAGCCATGGCCACACACACACCTGCGCATAGTGACCTGCTGCTGGCCATGGCCACACACGCACCTGCGCTTAGTGACCACAAACGCATCTAGCCATGGCCACACACACACACCTGTGCATAGTGACCTGCTGCTAGCCATTGCCACACACGCACCTGTGCATAGTGACCTGCTGCTAGCCATGGCCACACACGCACCTGCGCATAGTGACCACAAACGCAGCTAGCCATGGCCACACACGCACCTGTGCATAGTGACCACACACGCAGCTAGCCATGGCCACACAGTGACCGCCATTGCCCACCCTCTTTGAATGCCCATGTTCATGATCCCATGGGATGTTTCAAAACTTTGTGCATATGGCAGGCATGCTGGGTGGCTCTTTAAATTGCGTTGGATGTAGTATTAGACTGGCAGCTTGTTGAGGGTGAGCATCCCCCGAGATGGCTGTGGATGCCTAGCCATGCTGCGGATCCTCTCTGCGTTGCCAGTCAGAGATGTGCCGTGTGCTGCGGTATCAGGGTGGGTTGCATTCCAAACTTCTAGTCGGGTGGGCCTTTCCGTTCTCAACGACATCGATCACACCTAGTGCTACCTGCCGGTGCTGGCGTGTACGGGGGTATTAAGAGCCAGCACCCCCCAAACTGATGAGGTTTCGCTGACATCATCCATTACCTTGCACGTTAGCATATGTGCCGCCTGCTGTTAGCATATGCTACTGTATGCCTGTCCGCTGTTGTGGACCTGCCAATGCCCCTTGCCTCCTTGATACACGCCTTTTTCCTTACCTGGGGGGTAAAGACGGTCGGAATCTATTTTTATGGGTTGCCTTGGGAAGCCGTGGGACCCATTTGCCTACCCTATAATGGCCTGCCCATGCTTGTTCACCCCCCCGCCAGCCCCCTAATTGTATCCCTGCTGGCATTCCTACTTGCAACCCCCCCCCCCGCCTCCCCGCCTACTCGCGCCCCCAGGCCAACCTCCAAGCCCTCCCAGCGCACGTCCCCACGTACTTGACGGCCGCGATGGGCCCCCCCAAGGCCACCTCGGTGCGCAAGTTCTGCTCCATCTGCGGCTTCACCGCGCCGTACACATGCACACGGTGTGGCGCGCGGTTCTGCTGCGGGCGCTGCCAGTCGGTTCACGCGGACACACGCTGCCTCAAGTTCCTGGCGTGAGGGTGACATGTTCCCGTTAGCACTACGTAGCAAAGCCGGCCATGGGTTTTGTTGGGAGACCTGGCTAGCCACCAGCCCAGTAACAAGGGAAGGACTTCAACCCTAGGTAGAAGCTAGCCTGGTAGGATTACATGAGCTTTGGGGGAAGGACGGGCGTGAGCTTTGGGTTAAGGACTTGGTTAGGTAGGTAGCCTGACTGGACAGATTAGTAACTAGCTCAAACTCATCATTCATTGTGCGGGCTGCAATCTCTGTGACCCCCCAGTGATTGAGGAAAGCCAGTGCGTGCCCATGCCTGGCCAAAGAAAGGGGTTGCCAATCATTCCGCACCCACTAATTACCTCCTTGCCATCTGTACTGTGATGCAATGGCCCCGTTGGACACAGGCATGTCAGTCTACATGGCTTCTGTGTGTGCTAGAAACACTACAGGTCTGCATCCGTACGGTACGGATGCATGATCCGTCGGATCATGCAAATCTTGCTCATGCGAGTCAAATGAGCGCTGTATGGGCAGCCGCATCCATGCCGGCACATGTGGCATGACCAGGTGGCCCCTCTACTTTTAATTGGAATCGCGGCACATGTGTTTTGATGATGGCTGGCGCCTAAGCAAGAACACTTCATATTTATTTACAAGACGATATCATCATGCTGCAAGATCGAGCTGGCCGCCCACCGCCGTCCCCGCTCGCGGGGTAAGGCCGGGGCGCCTCCGCTTCTTCTCATCTTTGAGAACCCGGCGGACAAGATTTCTTTTCTCAGACGCCGCAAGCGGCTCGAGAAGACTCACTTCACCCTGGACGACGACTTGACCCTGGCGCAGCAACAACGGCGACGGGAGCTATGGCCGACCTACCTCCAGCTCCGGCAGACCGCGGCGGGGAAGCCGATGTACTGGAAGGGGGCGGCCATCTACGTCGGCCACAAGCCCTGGCAAGCGAACCCCGCGGCCCCAGCACCTCCAGACGCCCTAGCTTAGGGGAATACATCAGTAGTAGTGTAGAATAGTCAGGCCTAGCCAACGTGGCCTTGTACATGTACGCCTACTACAGGCACTATACCAGCTGTTTAATTAATTAATTAATAGACACGTGACTGCGTCACGTGAGCATAAGTCCTCAGTGGGAGGGGAACATGGGATGGAATGGATGGTATAAGCTATCTAGGTCCTAGTTACAGGGGTGTGGGCACCGCGGCCCGAATCGCTATGGATGCCATACTTGGTCACACGCGGAGCCCCCACAGGCTTGGGGGTGGTCTCCTTCATCACTACTTGCCATCTATCCTTGCGCACCATCTGCCTCCATATTACAGACAATACCAGCTGATGCCTCAGCATTATTTAGTCATGTACATGTGTGCCTATGATGTGCCACACACCAGATGATGCCTAGCTTTATTTAGTTATGCTGTGCCCATGCAGAGAGCACTCTCTGCTGAGACGCCATTAAAATTAAATTAAATTATAACATGCCTCCGTTGGGAGATCATGTAGCACATATTCCTTGATGGGTGGTGGAGTGGGGAGAGCCGCGTAATCGGACTAACCTAACGCTAATCTAGCTAGTCTAGAAAAATCCTAACTACCCTACTCATCAAAACGCCTCCTCCTCTTGGGGGGAGGTGGCTTGCCCACAGGGTCGGGCGTGTGAGCCTTGACAATCTTCTTCCACCGCGTCTTGTTCTGCATGGCAGTCCAAAGAAGGGAGAGAGAGTGGATGCGGTATTCAAACTGGGATGGGACCAGTAGGTCATCCAGCAACATCTGTACGTACTTCGTGACATGTTTCCCGACCTTTTTGGCAATGCCCTTGGGGCCAGGCCAGGTCAGAATGTGCCGCCCTGGCTGGCCAAGCCGCTGGGGGCCTGCCAGACCAAGGGCGGTGTCGACCTGGCTGGTGCGAGCAAGGTGTCCTACAAATGCTATCCTACGCTGTCTAATCTCGTCCAAAATACGAAGCATGCCCTGATACAAAGACTCTGATGATGGTCGCTTGGAAAACCCTACGTTCAGGACCTGCCGGAGCATCCTGTAAACTGTGCCGTCTACCCTAGCTGCCAGTGTGGGTGTGAGTGTCCAGGCCTCGGCGCCATACGTGAGCACCGTGAGGACGAGGACCTTGAAGAGCATGCGCTTGCGGTGCTCGCCCAGGCCCTTGGAGCGCCAGTAGGTGTTGAGCGAACGAAGCCTAGCCCAGGCCAGGCCGATGCGGGTGTCCACATCGTCGGCGGTGTCACGGTGCCAACTCCCCAACAGTTTGAAGCGATCGCGGAACGGGACCGTCGTCCCGTCGAGCAGGCGCGGCAGCGGCGGTGTACTGGAGGCCCCAATCACCATCGCCTCAGTTTTGACACTAATCTCCAACCCCACCGCCCTCGCCTCCAGGCCCAGACAGTCCAGCCAGGTCTGAATGTGCTCGGGGCGCGCGATGAGGGTGGTGTCATCCGCATAAATCAGGTCGGCACTCGGCCAGGCGGTAGCCAGGTTCAACCCCGCCGTGCTCTTTCTCGTTAAGGATGTCCAAGCCTGGCTCGAACCCCTTAAGAGCAGTAAAGCGCGCACGTGCTCGGCGCATGACGTGATCCACGACAATAATGAACAGGTATGGGGACAGGACACAACCTTGCCACACCCCGTGGTGAAGGGGGAATGGTGGGGTGGTGCCTTCCGCAGTCCGCACTACTGCCTGTGAGCCCTCATACAGTCGGCGAATGGCAGCAATAAACGCAGGTGGCACTCGATCCAGAGCTAGGATGGCCCAAAGAGCCTCCCAGAGGACCGTGTCAAAGGCCTTGATATAGTCAACAAAAATGAAGACCAGCGGCAAACTGTCAGGGGGGAGGCGACGCACCTCCTCCATCAACCGGCGCGCGACAAACACAGCCATGACAGTGTTACGACCACGACGGAAACCCATCTGAGACTCACCCAGGTGTGGGTCCAGCGCGGCGCGGAGCCTAGCTGTGCAGCATCATGCGCATGAAGACCTTCAGCGCGGCGCTCTGGAGGCAGACACCCCGGTAGTTACCGGGGTCTGAGCAGCAGAGCCCTTCTTGTACAGCATGACGCGAATGGCCGTCTGCCACTCAGCAGGCGGAGGCTCGTCAGAAAGCAGGACACGGTTGCAGAACGCCAGCAGAAGCTCCCTCACCGCTGGATCAGGGGTCTTCAGCAGCTCAGCAGAAAGGTGGTCGGCACCAACCGCCGCATCGTACCGCAGGCGAGCAAGGGCGCCGTCCAATTCCTTCAAAGTGAAGGGGTGGACGACGTCGTCAGTGGCAAGGCAGCCCTCCTGCAAGGCGGGGACTTGGTAGTCCGCGGCCGAGGAGGGGGGCGCTGGCGGCGGCGGGGATCCGGCAACCCCGAGGCGGGCGGGCGTCTCGGGGTGAAGCGGCGCCATGCCCTAGCCTTTGGGGTGAGACGCCATGCCCTAGCCTTTGTATAGCCATATAATGATCTTCCCCCCTGGGGGTGGGGGGGTGGGGGGGTGGGGGGTGGGGGGGGTGGGGGGGGGGAGGAGTATACAGGAGGGGGGCGGTCATCCACGTTGACCACAAGCCATGGATGGCAGGCCCCTCCTGCCACCTCAGACTAGGGAATATATACCAGTAGTGTAGATTAGTCAGGCTTAGCCTAGCATGTGGCCCACGCGCATGTGCGCCCATAATGGCCCCCATGGATGATGCCTTCAGCATTTAGCCAAGCCATGCCTATAATGGGACCTCCCATGGATGTTGCATTAAGAATTTAGCCATGCTATGCCTATGCAGAGAGACGCTCTCTGTTGAGAAGCCACATTACAATGCACTAGCTCTTGTCTATAGCCATGATGATCTTCCTCCCCCATGCCGGGATCCCCATAGTTGGGTTGAACCCGAGACAGCATGGTGGTGCCGGTGCCCTTGAGGCACCTAGAGAGCAAGTACGTGTTGCTTACATTCCACTCTTGCAGGAAGTAGCTTAGAATGTTAGAAAGCCATACCCCTTCTCCGGGATATGTGCTACATGTACTCCCAACGGAGTTATGTTACTAATTAATTAATTAATTAATCTTCCCCCCTGCCTTTAAAATTAAATTAAATTATAACATGACTCCGTTGGGAGATCATGTAGCACATATTCCCTAGGTTGGCAAATACGGGTACGGGGTATAATACGCGGACCTAAAATACGCGTATTATACGTGGGGGGTGTAAAATACGCGGCGGTAAAATACGCGACCGTTTTTGTGGTCCAATTGTCAGTCACCCAATTAGCACGCTCCTTGATGATGGTCATGCAGTTATTGCAACTGAAATTTGGTGTATATGCTTATTTATTAACATCTTCCATTAATTTATGCCCTGCAATCCTATCTGATTATGATTTGTTAAATGCTGGGGGGAGCAGACTGCAACGGGAACTGTAAGGAATCAATTAATTAGTTAATTGTAAGGAAAGCCATCCACTATATAATGCATGAGAGGACATAAGACACAAGGTCCAAGGACCTTGCTCTCAAGGATCCCACAACAAGCTCCATACACATACACACATGTGCACACACATTCATCATTGACAAAATGCACAACAGCAGAGGACATAAGACACAAGGTCCAAGGACCTTGCTCTCAAGGATCCCACAACAAGCTCCATACACATACACACATGTGCACACACATTCATCATGCATTGACAAAATGCACAACAGCACCCCCGCTGCCATGGAGATTACTCCACGTTGGTCCATGCAATTATTCAAGCCAGCACGGCCATGCTTTCATAACGGCAGCGCATGCAGCCCTTGTTCTCACTATACTATTGCTAGTAACTTGTGAGTTATAACTTCATGTCCCATCCATCACATGGGTCCATGCAACCATCGGCCATCACCCACTAGCTGCCATCACATACTACACCGGCTGAAGATGGTATAAGTATTTTCGGGTACCATCTGCTTGAAAGAGGCGCTCTCAGCCGCATTGAAGGCAATGCCGTTCTCGATAAAAAATTCGGCAGCCAGCAGCTGGATACCTTGTTCGTCGACGGGAACCAGCCATTTGGTGATGCTCAGCTGGCCTTGATGCTTGCTGGGAACCGACGACAAGTCAGCCGGCGCAGCCCCTCCCATCTCCGCCATTGCCCTGTTCAAAGTGTGCACCTTCTTGGCGTCTGACTTCTGCAACTTGTTGTTAGCAATCCTGAGAAACCTGTTCCGGATATTCGGTGGAATTTTGTCGCAGGGTAACACCCCTTCCCCTGCGATTCCGGCAAAGTGTGCACGGACTCGGAATACGCTTATTGGCCCCGCCTTGTAGGAGAAGTTCTTGTTGCAAAATGAGCAGAACATCCTCGACACATACTGCGTTGTGTTACTAACAGCATCCGTGACTGCTTCTTTCTTCTCGACAACGAAATCCCATTCAGGCCCTTTCTTCGGCATGGCTGCAAATCGAAAATGGCTGCACACTATCGCACAGTCGCACTGGCCTCGTCCTCGCTATATTGCATTACACCGTCAGTAGCACAGCTGGCATTTGCTGTCATTATGCGTGATGTACCTAGTCCTAGCTGTCTCCTACCGGCCAAAGATTTTGCAAGGCTTGCGCTTTATGGAAAGAACTGTACGCATCTACTTCTAGTAGTAAAAATCTCAAATGTGCAGTGAACGCGCCGCGCCCAGAACCTGGGCACCGCGCCAGTGCCCGCTGCCCGCTGGTACCCCCGAAAAATTCTAAGTCCAAACCGCGTATTCTGAAGTAAAGTACGCGTACATACGGCGGAGGCCTTCAGTGTACGTTTTCCCGTACTTCTGCGGCTCCGTACGGCGTACTGACCAACCCGGCATATTCCTTGCTGGATGGGTGGAGGTGGGCGAAGCCGCGTAATCGAACTAAGCTAACTCTAAGAAAGCTAACTCTAGTCTAGAAAAATCCTAACTATACCCCTACACTACTCAGCAAAACGCCCCTTCCGCTTGGGGGGCGGGGGGGCTTGCCCACATGCAGGGGCTGGCGTGTGAGCCTGGACAATCTTCTGCCACCTCTTCTTGTTCTGCATAGCAGTCCAAAGAAGAGAGAGGGAGTGACTGTAAAAAATTAAAAAACTAAATTATAACTTGACTCCCTTGGGAGATCATGTAGCACATATTCCCTGCTGGATGGATGGGATGGAGGTGGGCGAACCCGCGAAACCGAACTAATCTAACTCTAAGCTAATATAATTTCTAGAAAACCCTAACTATTCTACTCAGC
Source organism: Mesostigma viride (assembly GCA_009746045.1). NCBI lineage: Eukaryota > Viridiplantae > Streptophyta > Mesostigmatophyceae > Mesostigmatales > Mesostigmataceae > Mesostigma > Mesostigma viride. The sequence goes on from RPFO01001428.1 coordinate 116,161, forward strand.
AAAGCGCCCCTTCCTCTTGGGGGGGGGGGGCTTGCCCACAACAGGGGCTGGCGTGTGAGCCTGGACAATCGTCTTCCACCTCTTCTTGTTTTGCATAGCAGTCCAAGCAAGAGAGATCGAGGGAGTGAATGCGATGTTCAAACGGGGTTGGGACCACTAGGTCAGCGCCAACAATTGCTGTGGGTAGGTCATGATGACATGTTTACCGACCAGGTTTTAGGAATGTCCTTGGGGCCAGGCCAGGTCAGGATATGCCGCCCCGGCTGGCCAAGCCGCTGGGGGCCGGCCGGCCAGACCGAGATCGGTGTCTACCTGACTGGTGCGAGCAAGATGTCCTACGAATGCTATCCTACGCTGTCTAATCTCGTCCGAAATGCGAGGCATGCATACCCTGGTACAAAGATTCTAAAGACCTATGTGTGGAAAACCCTAAGTTCAGGGCCTGGCGGAGCATCCTGGTTACCATGCCGTTCAGCCGTGTGGCCAGCGTGTCCGTGAGCGTCCATCCATGCCTCGGCGCCATAGGTGAGCACTGTGAGGACCAGGACCTTGAGGAGCATGCGCTTGCGGTACTCGCCCAGGACCTTCGAGTGCCAGTAGGTTTTGAGCGACCGATGCCTAGCCCAGCTATAGGCCAGGCCGATGCGGAAGTCCACATCGTCGGCGGTGTCAGTGAGCATGCTCAGCAGTTTGAAGCCATCACGGAACGCGGCCTCCTTCCCGTCTAGCAGCCGCGGCAGCGGCGGGCGACTGGTTGCCCCAACCACTTTAACACGTATGGCTATTTACAATAGCGCCTTAATAATGATTGAGAATGAATGCGAAAGACCTTTGACTTCCTATGCGTCACAGCGCGCGATGGTGGCTTAAGAATACTAGCTTGTCACACAATACGAATAAGCTCAAACCCGGAAAACCGGTTTCGTATATTACAATGTTACCACACAGATTAAAACACTCAATGCGGGAAGACTTACACCCCGTAGGCGAGGGATTCACACTCGAGCCCACAGGAGATTTACACTCCAGGATTAAGCGATGGTAAATAATCTGTAGAGCAACGTGGTAAATTACGATACAAGGTCCGGATTGCTGGCATAGCTCGTGCCTTGCCTATTTTGTCCCTTCGTCCCCGTTGGCGGCTGCGCCTGGCGCTGCCAACCAGGCATGACGTGAGGTCCGCGGGGACGGGCTTCTCGAACTGTCTAGAACACATTAAAGACCAGTACGGCTAGAGGCCTCTCCTGAAAAATATCCAAATGTCCGTAGGTACCATCATAACGCATGTGCAGTGCCACTTGCATGGCTGTCCCGTAACTCCCGTTCAGGCGCTAGGTCTGCCTACGGCGCAAAGGCCAAGTTCGTCAGCAAAACTTCTACACTTACTTCCACACGGAAATTGCCTCGGCTGCCAACTATACTATGGCCTCGGCACTGGCGCCGGATTACGGTCGGCGCCGATCGACCGGGACGGATAATTTAATACCACAGATGGCATGTTGCATCCGTGCAACACACCTCCCCCCCCCAACAAAAGAGGCGGCTACTCCTGTAGCCGGGACTTATAAATGACTGTATACATGGTCACTGTTCCCTTCCCGGGCAGGCAACGTGCCAATTGTCACCATCGGTTCAGGCGATGATTTACGGCGCCGGGCGGTAAGGGCTCGGGCGGTGACCCCCACGAGCGGGGCCCCCACGGCCATGCCCGCGCAGAGGTGCGGCCGGGCGTTGACGCCGGTGAACACGCTCAGCCGGCGTGGCCTCAGCCGGCTCGGGAAGAGGCAGGCGATTGGCCTGGACTAGGGCGTGCTGCTGGAAGGTGAGTTGCCGCTCGCCGGCGCGTGCATCATGGCGTTTGGCCAGGTTGACATCCCGCAGCGCCTCCAGTGGGAAAACGCTCAAGAAGGCGGCGAGGAACGTGTGTCGGGTGAGGGACACCGAACCTCCTGTCCAAACGATACCGCAGTACGTGGTGCATGGGTCCCGACAAAGGATGCCATGGCCTGGTCGAGAACAGACCGGGCGCCCCATGGGCCCGTGAACTGTACAGCGGAGAACATCTCTGGCGGGAGCACGTGCCGATAAAACTCCACCGGCTGATCCGCGCGAAACCGCGGATGTGCAGCACCTGCATGGGCGCCGCCCGGGGTGTCCCCCGCGAGATCGTACATGATCCCGTCGATCACGTTGGTTGGGGCCACGATGCGGCGGCGCTCCGCAACCGGCACCGCGAGCGGCACGTCGACGTCAAGCTCCAGTAAGGACATGCCCTCCGGTTGCGCCAGCTGAACGCCTAAGGTGGGACGCACCCTCACGCGGGCCCACACGAAACCCTGGGGGGCAGGCCCAGCATCGGCGCACATGACACGCACGCGAGCAATGGTGGCAGCCTGTGTACGCCGTAGAACCGTGGTTACAGTCGTGAAACGCCGGGGGCGCAGGACAGGGGCGGGCGGAGTCGACCGAGGCACTGTGGTCGCGGCAGCAGGAGTAACCGATGCCGGGGCTTGCTGGGCTCCGAGGAGATGTTGCACCAAAAGTGACTGCTGTCGCAACATCTCTTGCAGCATATGTGACTGCTGCTGGAAAAGCTCGACCAGCTGGGGGGTACTAGCCACGGCGGCCGCGCTGGGAGCGTGGGCTCCACCCGCCAGCGCAGGCAACGCACCAGCAACCTGCCCCTGAGCCGGCTCAGCTGCCGTCCGCGGCAGGGGGGCGCTGCCGGGAGCGGTTGGACCCATCGCGCCGCGCTCACCAACCCCTGAGTCGCCCGCAGAGGAACTGTTGTCATCTGCCACCGCAGGGGATGCATTTCCACCACCGGCGGTATCCGCACCGAATAACTCGATGTCGCCCATGGACTCCTGGGGCGGGGCGGCCTGCATCAAGGCAATGCACATATGCAAGGAGCATTACGCAAAAGGAAAGGGAAGGGCCAGAATTATGCCAACCCTGCCCGGGCTTTGTACTCCTGTAGCAAGCGTGCACAGCCCGTGAGTCCAGCCTCAGCTACCCATGAGTGCTCTAGATCTGTTTGGGAGAACTTCCACTTAAGGATCGGTACTCGCGGCGGCGGCCTCGATTGCGGTGGGCTACAATGTCCTCCACCTCATCCTCGGGTTCGCCCGTCTCGTCTCGGGGTTGAACTCCAAGGGGGCGGGTGCCATGACACGACCTGGGAAGGTGCTCTTGCGGTAAAGCTTAAGCTGGTCAACGTGGAAAACATTACTTCCACACGGAAATTGCCTCGGCTGCCAACTATACTATGGCCTCGGCACTGGCGCCGGATTACGGTCGGCGCCGATCGACCGGGACGGATAATTTAATACCACAAATGGCATGTTGCATCCGTGCAACAACCACCATCGCCTCAGTTTTGACACTGATCTCCTTAACCCCATGCACCGCCCGCGCCTCCAAGCCCAGACAGTGGCAGCCAGGTCTGAATGTGCTCAGGGCGCTCGATGATCGAGGCCGGGTGGTATCATCCGCATTAATCAGGTCGGACAGGCGGTAACCAGGGCCACCGCCGCCGTGTTCGCCTTCGTTAAGGATGTCCAAGCCGGGCTCGGACCAGGCAGTAGGCCGGGCCCACTTCAAATGTTCCGCCGTCCAAGCCAAGTGTGTGACACTTTTTCGCTATTTTCGCAAAAAAAAAATAAAGTTTCGCACGAGTTCGCGTGATTTTCGCGTGATTTTCGCAAAATTTTCACACATTTTCGCACGATTTCGCACGATTTCGCACAATTTTGCATGATTTCGCACAATTTCGCATGGATTTCAACCAAGGGTCGTTTTGGGGAGTGACGTTTGACAAAATTTCGCATGAATTCACACACGTTGTGCACATCAAAATTTTTTACCGTCGACATTTTTCACATGAAATTTCGCACAATTTCAGCAAATTTCGCACAAATTCGCACGATTTCAGCAAATTTCACACGATTTCAGCAAATTTCGCACAATTTCGCACGATTTCGCACGACGAATCACTCTGCAGAGTGACGATCGTCGAAAAAGTAAAAAAAACGACCAAAAGTGTCACACTTTTCGGAACATTTGAAGTGGGCCCGGCCAGTAAAGCGCGCACGTGACCGGCGCATGACGTGATCCACGACAATAATGAACAGTTATGGGGACAGCTAGGCGTCCCCACTCACGGGACAAGGCGGCTCCCCCACCAGTCCTTCTCACCTTCCCCTCCCAGGAGGACAAGCAGCGGTTCCTCTCTCGTCGCAAGAGGTTGCACGACCTCACCTGGACGCTGGGTGACGACCTCACCCCCGCTCAGCAGCAGCAGCGACGCGACCTGTGGCCGAATCATACCTCGATCCGCCACAAGCAGGACCCCCAGAAGCCCAGGGTGTACTGGAGGGGCGGGGACCTGATGATCAACCACAAGATGTGACCGGACGCCCCCCGGCGGGCTAGAATAGCTTGCATGATAGCCCTAGCTTGTATCCATTGGTAGTCACTGCCGCTAAGGCAGCCATGCAATTGAGAGTGTTTGCCTAGCTGTGCCAACATACCTAGTCACGTGCACCGCTAACGCACGGTACACCACAAGCCATAGCCTTAGCCTAGTCCTTGTATACAGCCATGCTATACGTCCTGGCTATGCCCAGGTTACTTGCCCACGTACGCTCCTTGTTATGACATGCTCACACGGCCGGTCTTATTAATATTGCGCCCACAGCAATTGCACCCACAGATCCTGCCGGATCGTTTAATAGTGTGTCCGATATTGCAGCTGTGGCATGCCTTTGGCAGGAAGGAGACTGGGGGTCTCTGCCCTTTCTCCTGTTGTGCACACGCAGGGATTAAAAGCACTTCGGTGCTCCTTGACTCCCCAACGGGAGCACGAGTTTGATTAATTAATGGGGACAGGAGACAACCTTGCCACACCGCGTGATGCCACCATTCGATGGTGCCCTCCGGCAGTCCGTGCACTACTACTGCCTGTGAGCCCTCATACAGCCGGCGAATGGCAGCAATAAACGCTGGGGGCACGCGGTCCAGAGCTAAGAGTCTCCCAGAGGACCGTGTCGAAAGCCTTGATATAGTCAACAAAAATGAAGACCAGCGGAAAACCATCAGGGCAAATGCGACGCACCTCTTAGCTCCATCGACCGGCGCGCCACAAATACGTAGCCATGACAGTGTTACGACCACGACGGAAACCCTGTCATCTGAGACTCACCCAGGTGTGGGTCCAGCGCGGCGCAAAGCTAGCCTGTGCAGCATCATGCGCATGAAGACCTTCAGCGCGGCAGACATCCCGATACTCGATCGGATAGTTACCGCGGGGTCAGCAGCAGAGCCCTTCTTGTACATGACTCGGATGGCCGTCTGCGCCACTCAGCACTGAGGCGGAGGCTCATCAGAGAGCAGGACACGGTTGCAGAACGTCAGCAGAAGCTCCCTCACCGCCAGGTCAGGGGTCTTCAGCAGCTCAGCCGAAAGGCGGGCGGTCGGCACCAACCGCCGCGTCGTACCGCAGGGGAGCAAGGGCGCCGTCCAATTCCTCCAAAGTGAAGGGGTGGACAACGTCGTTGGTGGCAAGGCAGCCCTCCTGCAAGGCGGGGACTTTGGTATGTAGTCCGCGGCCGAGGAGGGGGGCGCAGGCGGCGGGGGGGGGGCGGCCGGCAACACCGAGACGGGCGCCCGTCGCGGGGTGAAGCGGCGGGGGAGGGGCGCGAGCCCCACCTGTCAAGGAAACATTGTGTGCCAACCAGCGGTCAAGGCTAAGGTTCCGGTGCCGTGCCGTCCCCCGCACGTGTGCTCCACCGCCGGGGGTGCGCAGTGCCGCCGGCCGCCGAACCAGTGGAGGTGGTACCACATGTCCTTGCATGCCCTGGTTGGGAGCTTGGCTGCCATGCAGGCCTTGGCATCTACGATGCACTGGGCCGCCTCTGCGTCCTGAAGTTAGAAAGAGCTCCCAACGTATGTGAGCTCTTGATCTTTCACAGCGCGTCTTAGCCAATGTTGCAAGGCAGCAACCTTAAATCTGTTCACCAGGCCACGACCACAATGGGCACTTCCACGACCAAGGTGGCACCCACGGTTCGTGCTTTCCGAGATAGCTGGTCATCCCCCATGACCAAGCTATATCCTTGCGTTGTTCCTCGTTCCCATCGGCGTGACGAGGCACGTGCAGGCGTGCAAGCAAATCCTCAACGTCCACTGGCATCAGTGCAGAGCCAGGACGAACTGGATTTGCCTAGACTCTGCAACCTAGGAAGTACAGGACCTGTCACAAGCCTGCAAGGCCTAGTATCCTTGCAGACCTGTGCCAGCTCCAGTATTCCATCAGTCACAGGCTGCTGCTCCTCTGATCTACCTGGACCACAGTCACGTGATAATCAGGCTAAGCCTGTGCAGGCACGGCCTGCCACGTGCCCTGTCCACTATACCAGAGGACTGCACCCTAGTCGGCCACGGATGGCTAGGACTTCGGGACTTGATATCTTTCTCGTCCCTTGTCTGTTTCAGGCGGTCAGCACGGCGTTGGAAAGGTCTTTCCAAACTGCATCCACTTAGCATATTGGTTGCCCAAAATGCTAACTCCTGAGCATGTGCGTTAAGGCCTGAGTCCACAAGGGCGGCCTTGAGCACCGCCGTTTCAGCAGCGGGTCCCAGTTACGCTTGAGGCGGCGCCGGGCGGCCAAGACCTTGGTTGGGGTCCTGGCGGTACACGTAGTAGAGCGGGCCGGGGCGGTGGCGGGGCATGACCGACAGGTGCCGGGCCGCCATGCAGCAACGGGGCACGGGCTGCAAAGCCCGCAAAAATGGCAGCGTTGGGAGCACCCTTGGCCAGCGCGTCGACGTCCGCCTGGGCGTCCAGGGCGACCTCCAGGTACGCCAGTTAACGCCAAGCACATTGGCGTGTACCTGATTCGGCATATCTCTGCGATTCCAGCGGCACCGGAACGAGTTCATTCCGACAAGTATCAAGAAAGTTATGGCGTTCCGACTTCCCGGTCGCGCGCGAGCGCGAGCCGGCTGCATGTTCGTCTAAGTCGGACGTGAATATTTGCCGACGACATATGGGGTCGACAGTAATTCCTGGGCTGACAGGAATTAGGTGCTGAACCTACGACGGTATTGGATTAATACGTCGTACGCAGGAAATAGGAACCTTAACCTGTGGTCTGTTGGTACCGCAGGCTTAGTCCTGGACTTCTAGGTGCAGATGCAATAGTCACTGTGGACTGTGCTCTGTGGTCACTGTGCCTGTATGGCAGACCTACTGTATAGGAACTGGGCGCTGTACAGGTAGTGAATACTGTACCGGGAGTGTTATTACTGAGCAGGCCTTCTGGGCTGCTCAGGACTAGCTTAAGCACAGTGCACAAGTATATAAAGAATAGACCAGTGCCATTTGGGCAGATCTCTTGCGAGCCCGCCTCACGTGTGTTGCCTTGACTTGGCAAACTCGTGTACAAGCACTCACGTGCACGAGTGCTGTAAGCCTATACAATTTAACAAAGCTCCGTTTCCAACCATATTCACACATTGCTGCATTGCAACCATATCCTTACATATTGCGTTTATAAAAACGTTAACTCAAATTACAAGCAGTCTCGACGGAACGGCCAGGAGGGTCGTTGCTGTTTGTTGCGTGCAGCGTTGACGACGCGAGAAGCTCGTCCGGTGGTGAATGGTGCAGGAAGAACAACGGCAGCAGAATTTCCGGTTTCGGCAGTCTGCTGGTGGTTCAATTTCGCCTGAATTGCGTCGTGTGGTTCGAGATTTATCTTTATTGCTTGCAGATCGTCCACCTGTTAATCGCAACTTCGTGCAATTCGTCGACGACCAGGTCGAGGATTGGGAGCGAATTCTGCGGCACGTCCAAACCATCGTCATTCCGGAGCACCGGAGCATCGACGACATCGAGCAAGAGCTGCACGGTTTGGTCGGTATCCAGACTGTGATTACAGCATTAGCTGAGCGGGTGCGTGCGGAGTTGGCGGCTAGGCGAGGAGAGGCTGCGGAGGCAGCTGGTGCAGTGCGACACGAGTTCGTGCCGGCAGCAGCGGGTGCGGGTGTACAACGTACGTTTGCAGGCGTAATCGGCGACGAGGGTGTTGCAGCGGGACCGGTTCGACGTGAGCGACGCGGAGCGGAGCGCTACAGGCGGCTGGCAGAGGTCGAGGCGGCAGCGGAAGCCATCACTGGAGGACAGCGTGCGGCACGAGTCGGCAGGATTCCGGAGCGAGCAAGGGTTCCTTTTCAGGAATTGCCCCAACCCCTTCGCGTTCGTGTGACGCGTTGGGAAGAGTTCGCCCCTCTTGGTTACGATAGTGACCTTGAGGTGGGAGCAGTGGGCGTCGCTGGGCTAGGCGACGAGGCGCTTGGCGACCACGAGGTGCCAAGATATAATCCGAGGGGTGTTAACGACGGGTTGTCACCTGTCTACTACACAAACGGTGACGACTCTGTCATCGCGGGCCGACAGCGGGTCGACGACGGCGCAGCGGGTAGCAGGGTGCCAGAGCTGATCGTTGTGAGCGACAGCGACAGTGACAGCGACAAGGAGAACCAGGAAGCGCCTGCGGGTGACCGTGGTGGTCTTGACTGAGTGGTAACACTTGGCATTTTCCTTTCTTGTTCAGTAGCTTATATTGCTTTAAGGGGACTCGCACGTCCAAAAGCCTGAAAAACTGACTTTAATGAATGACATGGGAACACTTACAGTGTATTGCTTGGCAAAGGCGAGCCTTACCCCCAAACACGCAGGGAGGGTGGGCGGGAAAAGAAAAGAGGCCGACCTTAGCTAGGTGGGTTTGTTTTTGTCCTTTTTTGCGTGTCATGCGGCCTTGGCCCGGACGGCATTTTTTCGCCACGCAAATGTTGCGTCTGAACAAACGACGCAATGTGGCGTTCTAATTGCCGGCAGCTTACGTAAGGCTGCCGGGGCTATTAGGTCACATATTGCGTGAGAGAAAGAATCTAGATCTAGTTAATCACTACGCCATGAGCCAAGAAACCTAGACAGTGGCAGGTTTATATCTCAACGTAGCTCCTGCCACCTGGCCAAGAAAAACTGGCCAAAGCTTTGGCCACGACTGATCCGGACCAGGCCGCACCGGCCTCAAAATTAAGGTATGTCACGTGAACCCAATAACCTAGCTATAGCGGCTACCCTTCCATCTCACTATAAAGAAACTATGTTCAGAGAACCACGATTCTATTAACCGTGGAACTCCAGGGTAACCAGACTCTTTATTAAAACAATGAGTGGAGCACATACAAAAGGCAGGCCACATCCCGGCCGCCGATGCTCATGGGAACACTTATTGCTTGGCAAAGGCGAGCCTTACCCTTATATCCCTCCCTGGCGATCCATGCCAGGGGCAAAGAACCTAGCATAATGACATAGAAATGAACAACCAAACTAGGTGGAGGGCAATTTCAAAATAGCCCGCCAGGCCCGAGGGGGGCAGGCGGCCATGGCCCGAAGAAGAACCTCAGGCAGCTCCACCTCCAAACTGCGGTGCAAGCCCACATAATGGGCAACCGTGGAGCTGCTAAGCCAGCGCCCCCGGCCCTGGATGTCCCCCATGCTGCGACCCGCGAGGAAATCGTGAGTGGCTGCCACCTCCATGCCGCAGCCCGTGAATGGTGAAAATCTGGGCGACCCCCAAGGCCTGACTCGCAGCCTGCCAAATGCGCCTGAATTGCGGGTAGGTGAAAGGGAACACGGCCTCCCAAGCGTGCTTACCCGCGATGCAGTGACGGAGGATGGTTTCAGACATCACATCTTCTACCACCACTGACTGAGTCTTGCCCTTAGAGGTCTTGGTAGACCGCAGCAGTAGGGCGCCCCGTTGAGCCGGCCCAAGCCGAACGTCAGGCTGGAGGCGCACATGGCCAACACGGAGGTTCAGCGCCTCCGAGATTCGCAGGTAATGGCGGAACACGATGACCACCAGCAGGCCCGCAAGGCGCTGACCTTGCATGACCATCGTGCTGGCAAGTGCAAACGCCACCTCCCATGGAATGGGAGGAGGGGCACGGGGGGGCACAAGTGTTTTCCACCCAGCGAGGACGCCACGGGCCAAGTCCCACCGCTTCACCATACCGGGATAATAAAGTTGCAACCCCATCAAGGCATTGACACACGCTTGGCGGCTGTACCCCCGAAAATGAGCCCAGGCGACATACGCACAAAATGTCTCCTCAAGGGTGTCAGCTCGTGACGATGACCCGTCCGCCCGCCCACCAGCCTCCCACCAAGTCAAGAGGGAATCAAGACCACGACGGTAGGCCAGCAAAGTAGCCGGCTTTACTTTCCCCTCTAGCAATGGAAGGTAGCTAACCGGTGCAGGGGGCCCCGGGTTAGGATGGATGCCTTCCGCGGTCAGGTCGCGCACCCAGCCTGCCAAGAAAGTCGCCATGGATAGGCCGCGAGAAACGCCATCGGCTGGTTGAAGTGCACTCGGCGTCCACACCCACTGGGAACGACTCCCAGTGGCGAGGGTCAGCGCGCACAAGCGGCGGCACTGCTTGTTGAGCTTGTGGGATGAGGACCGCCCCTTAGCCAAGCAGCCCAACGCCGCGGTGGAGTCCACCAACCTCACCACCCGCTTGCCTCGGTTTGCCAAGCTGCGCGCACTCCTCTCCACGCCCTTCACTGCAGCCCGCACCTCCTTCTCGTTGATGTGCATCCCCGGATCCCGCCAACGACTCCGGACCCCAACCCGCCATTGCTGGCTAGTGATTGCTTGTTGCGCCCGCACGCTCAGTGGCCTAGGGCCAGCGTAGGCCACCTCACTTGGTATGAGCAAAGTCGGGTACCCCCGCACCTCTCGTGCCCTCGCCAGCTCCGTCACATCGCCCGGCTCCATGGTTGCGTACACGACACCTTGCCCGTAGGTGGACGCGTCAGATGCAACCACCTCACGGGCCAAAGGTGCGCTTCGGTCAACCCTTAGCATGGGAGCCAAGGCCAGGGCACACTCTAACTCCTCCCGCACCCCGGCCCACAGCACCCAGGATCGCTGCCCCCACCCTTGCAGGCTGATGAATTTGAAACATTGCTGCCAAATGGACAAGCAGCTGCGGCTTAACATTTGCAGCCACAACCACCGCCCCAAGACGGCAGCCAGCCCCTCGGCCGTAGCTCGGCCTCGAGTGAGTATAGCCTGCGTGTGGGCGATCACAAGGTTGAGCTGCTTGACCGTTGGTTCCAGCACGCCGTTCCGTCGGTGCACCACCCCTAGGGCTTCTAGCTCGTCCCCTTCCAGGCTCGCCATCTTAGTCTTCTCCTGAGACGGCACAAGGTTGTTAAGGAGGTAGCCTTCCTCAATAGCGCGCGTGATGAGCTGGTTCACCGCCTCGCAGGTCCGCCCGTTGCTGGCCACCAAGTCATCAATGGTGATTGACAGCATGGGGGCAGGGGGGTTTTCCAGGTCAATCTGAAGCTCCCCGGCGCGCTCCTCCTTGTACTCGATGGCCAAGCGCAGTGGCTGGCCACACTCGTCGTGCACCAAGGTGAGCTCACCTGCGCTTGAGAGGTAGTTGACCTGGCGCCTCGGATCCAGGGCACCGGTCATGTAGAGCACCATCTCATGGATGGCCTCCCCCAGCGCCACCGCATGGGAATGTCCCATGGCCAGCACCTTGAGCACGGGCCACACCTTCCGCCTCGGCCCTGCCAGACCTACGCTACAGTACCAACCCGCGGTAACGCAACTAGTTACGCAACTAATCAAAAAAAATTAAATGACGTATTTATATGAAGGAAGTGTAGGGCTACCCAACGCCACCTTCCGTTGCGTAAAAGCTTATGTCTACAGAAAGATACGGGGTCAGGAAGAATCGCCATAGCCAGTTCCGCAAAAGGCACTCACCGATTTTGCGGTTCCGCAACGAGGGAGAAACGCAACAAACATGGGGTACCCTCGATGTAGGGGCCAATAATGAACTGACGCGTTGCGGTTAAAAAGGATGCGGCGGAAGTCAGAAGTCTGAAATTGATCGATCCTCAGTTATTACGTCTGGCTTCCTCGTATTTACGAAAGGTGCGTAAGGGCTGCCACCGGTACGTACAGTACGTAGTACCAGGTCCGCCATGGCATATCGACGTGTTAAAATTTGGCATACACGCCAAAATTAATTTTGCCCGACAGGCTCATGAAATATAATGTGTTCGCTTGGACTGTTTATATGTACTGAAAGCATAGCATCATTGACGATGGCTTGTGCGAAATCCTCACATTAATATGTAAAGTACTAATCGTGGATCGGACGTGCATAACGTCGCTCCACACGTAAGCCAGCCATAATTTCAATGCACAAGGATACACATTTCCATCACCATTCATCTTCATCATCCTGAACGACTCGAAAACGCGGAAAAGATAACGGCAGGCTCGAGCTACCATGGTCCGGATTCTCCCGATTTCTGGCCTGCGCTGGTTGTCTCTTTGATAACGTGCATGTACCAAAAAATTTGTGGGCGCGGTGTACGTATTTTTCACACTTGATCATCGTGAACCGGCGTGTACCCTCGTCCGGCGCACGCATTACATACTACATACACGTGTACGTACGACAGGACAACAGCTATCTATCAATGATGATAGATAGCTGTTTGTCCTGTCGGTCATTGATAGATAGCTGTTGTCCTGTCGGAGATAGTACAACAATTACAATACATCATCACTTGATCTTAGCTTGCAATTTATAAACATTAAATCATCATTTTTAAAAGGAACAAATATAATTGATCATCCACAAGTCCGCCTGTAAGTGGGTGCACACGGGTGTACACTACGGGTGTACACAGGTGTACACGCCGGGTGTATTATGTAGTAGAAACAGCCCGGTACATGCTCTACTACCAGTCTGCCACACGCTAAGTGTCGTTGGTATGTAGCTAGTGGCGTGACCCACAACGTCGTTGTGGGTCACGCTCCACTTCGGTCTACTGCCACACGCCGTGTCGGCGCTTGGTATCTACATCTATGTGGTGGCGTGACCCACAACGTCGTTGTGGGTCACGCTCCACTTCGGTCTATGTACTGCCATGCCACACGCTAAGTGTCGGCGCTTGGTATGTAAGCTTATCTTACTGTATTTAGTCATTTTAGTGGCGTGATCCACAACGAAGCCGATACATGTGTACCCTCATCTGACACTTATGTACTAATACCGTCTCTGACACATATGTAAGTACTAATAATGCCGTCTCCCAAGGTACGCAATCTACCGACTTGCGTGCTCAAGGGGCCGGTTTTCCCCCGGGTGCGCACTTCTCAGAATCGCACGACCACACCGCGCGCAACCTGGAGTGTGCGTTTGAAAGAAAACAATGCCATTTCCAAAGGTGTAGGTACGCAATCTATCGACTTTACTAGGGAGTGCGTAACTAGGGAGTGCGCAAGGGGCCGGTTTCCCCCCGGGTGCGCACTTCTCAGAATCGCACAACCACACCGCGCGCAACCTGGAGTGTGCGTTTGAAAGAAAACAATGCCATTTCCAAAGGTGTAGGTACGCAATCTATCGACTTTACTAGGGAGTGCGTAACTAGGGAGTGCGCAAGGGGCCGGTTTCCCCCCGGGTGCGCACTTCTCAGAATCGCACGACCACACCGTGCAACCTGAAGTGCGTGAATTGGCACCGTGCGCGTTTCGGAAATGCACGACTTAGCCATGGCGGCTTTGCACCCGTGCTTGCAATTTACTGTACGTTTGCGGACGAATTTCCCGGCCAAACTCAGGAAATAGAGCTTATACGTCCCAAATATGATTCGGATCAATTTTTAGCTCGCGGGGATGCGATTTACCACGTGCCGTCAGTGTTCTTGCTGGGAAAAACTGCGATCAGGCAGGTTCGACGGAATTGATTACTACAAGTGCTTTACGGCGCAACCCGGCGGGTGTCTAGGTTTATTTAATTACTTGTTATCATGCATCGTCGTTGAATATAGGCAGCGGCAGTAAAGATGTGACGATTTTGACCACCCTGTCACATCACAGCTTGTGTGCCGCAAAGTGCCGCTTTTGCGGGCACTGCCTGGGCCAAGGTAACGTTAGCCATGCAAGGTATGGCTGGTTTATCGTTCCCCCATGGTTTCCTGACGTTTGTAAATGAATTTAATCTTGTGAGGCGTTGTCACTTTTCAGCCTTGATGATCTTTCTCGACCGTTGCCTGGCCCTCTCTAAAGCCCTCTTTTTTTACCATGCAAATGCCACACCATGGTGTGGTAGTGCATGTTTCTAACGCTAAATGCGTTGAATAACATTCATAGATGTTATTTATTCTTTTGCTACGTTCATATTGCGTGATTGTTTGGCCATGGGCTGCTTCAAGGGTGCTTTCAAGCTTATACGGGTGATAGAAAATCTTGGTGACAAACCATGGGCATAATGTGCCAGTCAGTATGCTGGCCATGTCATGTCAAAATAAACAGTTTAGCCAGGAGGAGGAGGATTATAAGATGCTGAGCTGGGCTTACAACTGTTTAGGGTTTAGGGTTGTGATGGTTGGATGGTTGGGGGCTGCAGCTAGCGTGCGTGGATAAATAGTGGTTGGATGGTGAGGATTTGCTGCCATGTGTGCATGGATGGTGGTGGGATGGTGGGGGGTTGCAGCCATGCATGCGTGGATGGTGGTGGGATGGTGGGGGGTGCAGCCATGCGTGCATGGATGGTGGTTGCAACTGCCCATTGTTCATGATCCAAGAAATTTACGGCTAGACTATGCGAAGTTGAATTGAATTATTTAAATTGAATAGAATTGAATTGAACTGAACTGACTTGAATTGACTTGAATTGAATTGAATTGAATTGAATTGAATTGAATTGAATTGAATTGAATTGAATTGAATTGAATTGAATTGAATTGAATTGAATTGAATTGAATTGAATTGAATTGAATTGAATTGAATTGAATTGAATTGAATTGAATTGAATTGAATTGAATTGAATTGAATTGAATTGAATTGAATTGAATTGAATTGAATTGAATTGATTGAATTGAATTGTCAATTGAACTGTCAATTGAGTTGTCAATTGAATTGTCAATTGAGTTGTCAATTGAATTGTCAATTGAATTGTCAATTGAATTGTCAATTGAATTGTCAATTCAATTGTCAATTGTCAATTGTCAATTGAACTAAATTTCGTCTCATCAAGCTTACTTTAATCCATTAATTATAATCCATGACTTAGAAGTATCAAGAAGTCCCTACATCCCCACCATCAAGGACTCCCTACACCCCCATCATCCAACTACCATCCACGCACGCATGGCTGCAACCCCCCACTATCAAACCATCATCCACGCACACATGGCTGCAGCCCACCACCATCAAACAACCATTAATGCATGCATGGCAGCATCCCCCCACCATCCAACCACCATCCACGCATGCATGGCTGCACCCCCCACCATCCAACCACCATCCACGCACACATGGCTGCAACCCCCCATCTTCCAACCACCATCCACGCACACATGGCTGCAACCCCCCACCATCAAACCACCATCGGCACGCATGCATGGCAGCAAAACCTCACCATCCAACCACCATCCACGCATGCATGGCTGAACCCCCCACAATCCAACCACCATCCACGCACAACACATGGCTGCAACCCCCCACCATCCAACCATCATCCACGCACACATGGCTGCAGCCCACCACCATCAAACAACCATTAGTGCATGCATGGCAGCAATCCCTCGCCATCCAACCACCATCCACACACGCATTGCTGCAGCCCCCCACCATTCAAGCACCATCCACGCACATACGCCATCACCTCCTACAGTAATGTCCAACCACCATCCACAAAGCACGGGGCTTATGGATTACAAGGCATTCAGCACGCCTGAATGCATGTAAGGCATGGACCACAAAATTTGCAGATGGCATGCTGAGAAAAGTAAAATCTGATTAAAATGTAGCAATGCCGTTAATAACAGCAATAACGCCTAGAAACTGACCAGTCTTTTGCACGCTTCTTGGAACAAGGACGCCGCCACCAGGCAGGTCAGGTCGGTTTCCTGACTACGCAATATAGACTCTCTAATACAAACTTTAAAAAATAAATGAAGCACGTGCAGCAAAATCAATGTCTTCCTGGCCAGTTCTCGACAATCTTACAAGCACGCCACCGGAAACGTTAGTCAAAATAGCAAAAGCTGCGGGAAATTTGGCGAGGAAACAAAACGGCGAACAAAACGGTAAGAACATCCCGGAGATGACGCTAAAACCAAGCCATAACGGACTGTTCAAGCGCAAACAGATTGGTAGATGAGGTGCAGAAAAAGAGCCTTCCGCAGCAGGCCTGATTACCTGCCTGGCACGCGAGGAAAGCGAGTTAACCATGGCAGGCTGGAATGCGCTTCGCGCAGGCCTGCTTACTTTACCTCCGAAGGAAACCGGAAATGGCCACAAATCAAAGCTAATTCGCTTGATTCCTATTTCCTCACTTTAAACCCCTCCCTTCTGCGTCGTTCAATACCAGGAATCTTGGCTATCACTCTGGCAAGAAGCCAATCTAATATATTCATCGCGGCCAGATTTGCGAATCAGACCCCCTCGCAACCGTGGGTTAAAGAAGGGCAGCGGTCTTTCATACCTAATGCATATTTCGTCAACAAAACATCTTTTGGAGTATCTTTCATACAGCATCGATCTCCATAACTTTTTTGCATTTCGGCCGACAAATTAGGCAAGTTTTCATGGAACGCGCACCGCCATGGCCACCTTCGCACGTATACACTACACAGCCAGGCCCCTTTTACGTTCTGTACTTCTGTAGGTACATTACGTGTTGGGCCGGTGGTCAGCTCGTAACAAGTCAGTCAGTCTGTCTCGTGCGGAACTTCAAGTACGAAATTCGCCACCACTTTGGGCCGTATCGGTCCTTGGTAGTTACGCAACAAACATTCGATCGGTCGCCGTGGAAAGTACCATTGTTGCGTAACTAGTTGCGTTACCGCGGGTTGGTACTGTAGTCGACCACACACTAGGAAGCCCTTGGTAGTCCCACCACCACTCGGGCACCTCGATGGAGTAGTAGTATGACACGAGGTCGCTCTTGGCGCAGTAGCACCAGCCCTTGATGTAGACCTCCACGAGGATGCCCAGGTGGGGTAGCAGGATCTTGGGGGGGTCCACCCACAGCAGGTTGCCCAGCTTCCTGTTGACGATGAACCGAAGCTCGCCCACCCCCTTGGCCACTCCAAAACAGCCATCCACCCACTTGGGCCGCCTCTCCCGGAACGCCACCATGCCCACGCCCGCTGCCCGGCTCATGAGCTTGCCCCATTCATCCATGGAGCATCCCCGGCTGGGCTTGGGCACATTCCAATACTTTGCGCTCGCCACGACCGCTGGCTTGATGCAGTTCTCTTCGCTGGCATATATCTCCCGCCAGCTTGGCCGCATAGCCAACAGGTCGAGCAGCCGTGCCTTCCCCGCCACCTCCGCCTTTGGTAGACTCACCGCGTCCGCGCGCAGTTGTTCATACTTATTCTGCTTCCCATATATTGCATCAGCACCTTCTTGCTCCTGGCCTGTCGCAACGCCCCCTACGCGGCGACTGTGCCAGGTGCAGTGCCTCTTGACCCTCGCAAGGGCCTCCTCCCTCCCCTTAGAGCACGCCCCTCTAGGGTTAGGAGGAGGGTCTTGCCCCCCTCCCCACAGCCAATTAAGCCAACGCACTACCTTGCATTGCAGTGTGTACTCGCGGTGGCGGCGCGTGGCACGCTGTCGCCGGCGTGCCGATCTCACCCTGCCCCACGCGGTGTACGCTGGCCTAAGTGGGTATGGCAGCGGGAAAAGGGAGCGGTCCCGCTGGGATTCTATTTCCCTACTTGTTGAGCCTTGCTGAGCTTGTCCAAGAGGATCGCAGTTTGGAGAGCTGCCTTGACAGCCGGGGTGGCTGACAGTGCAGCCTCCTCCCCCAATGGCAGGAGGTGGCTGGCCACCTTCCACCCCCCCCTCCTTGCCCCTCCACCTGCAGCAAGGCCGCCACCACCCTCATTAGGTACTCCATGCCCACAAGCTCCCCGGCTGCTGAGCCCAGCTCCTTGAGAAGGGTGTCCATGGCCAATGCAATGTTCATGACAATTTTCCTGTTCTCCATGTTCCGCCAATTTCCAGGCTTTACCGTCATGACCCACGACCGGATTCCCATCCCATTGTCGCTGGCGTCCTCCAACACCCCCGGCAGCACCCGCTCCGAAATCCGATATTTCACGCTCTTGGCTCGGCTTGGCAGCGCCACCCCTTTCGAGGCCTTGAAGTGGCTTCCCGCCCCCTCCATTCCTCCCAGCGCTGCCTTCAAACCTTGCATGAATTTCTCGGCTGCGACCTCCCCCTCCTCGTCCTCCTCGTCGTCCTGATTTTCGGTTTCCGGAGGTGCCCCAACGAATGTCGCCAACCTCGCCCTCATTTCCTTTCCGACAGCCCCCCCACCTGCCGAAACCTTGGCCGCGCCTTTCGGCTTGGCCATTTTTCGTTGCGCAGGTGTCGTTGGTGGCAGCGCCTGATCCTCCTCCTCGTCCGCCGCGAGATCTGCCACGGCCAGCAGTTTTGCCACCAACGTTCCGTTTGGGTCACGTGCGTCCAACACGTCGCCAACATCAACGTGATCGGCCAGCAACTGCACGACAGACTTCAGCTGGCTCGAGCTCCACGAGCTGGCGTCCGTCACCCAGTCCTCGGCACCGAAGACCTGCTCGACTGCCCCCACCGCCTCTGCGGGGCTGATGCACTTGGCGAGCAGAGTGGCGAGCTGCTTCTTTTTGGCGCTGAAGGCGACTGGCGCGTGACTGGCGGCAGCAGCCCGCGGTGTGGGCGTCCCGTCCTCCCCGCGCGCTGCCTGCCCTCCTGTAGCTTTGCGCCCCTTCGGCATTGCTGCTCAGGGCCAAAAATGGCTCCGACAGTACAGGTTCGTCAAACCAGAGGTTCGTTTCCCCTGGCTTGCTGTCGCCGCCCTCGTGAAAAGAAAAGAGGCCGACCTTAGCTAGGTGGGTTTGTTTTTGTCCTTTTTTGCGTGTCATGCGGCCTTGGCCCGGACGGCATTTTTTCGCCACGCAAATGTTGCGTCTGAACAAATGACGCAATGTGGCGTTCTAATTGCCGGCAGCTTACGTAAGGCTGCCGGGGCTATTAGGTCACATATTGCGTGAGAGAAAGAATCTAGATCTAGTTAATCACTACGCCATGAGCCAAGAAACCTAGACAGTGGCAGGTTTATATCTCAACGTAGCTCCTGCCACCTGGCCAAGAAAAACTGGCCAAAGCTTTGGCCACGACTGATCCGGACCAGGCCGCACCGGCCTCAAAATTAAGGTATGTCACGTGAACCCAATAACCTAGCTATAGCGGCTACCCTTCCATCTCACTATAAAGAAACTATGTTCAGAGAACCACGATTCCAATGCACTTGGGAACCATCTAATGATGATTGAGTACCATAAATATGATGTTTGGACATTCATACCACCACTTGTTGGGGGTACAACCCCCAACCACGCACCGGTGGCGAGCTAAAAATAGAAAAAGACGCTATTTATGAGATAATTTGCCCAAGACAAACCACTTATCCAAATGACCTGCCCATACATTCCTGCAAAGTTCCCCCACTTCTAAAAAATCTGGGCTATTCACATGGCCAAAATAATCACATTTGTTTGAGTTATTAATTTCCCCGCGAAATGGGTACTTTTTTGAGCCAAAAAAAATAAATCAAATCATCAACACATCGAATGGGGTCATCCATACATTCGAAATTCCACTGAGTGGGGGGAAACACAACCCCAAAGTTTGAGCTCATTCTGACAAGCGTAGCTCAAGTTATTGATTTTCCTGTGATGCCACCTGAGTAGACGCTAAAAGAGATTTGAGCTAGAGCTGAGCCAAAATGACATGTGTTTTGCCACCCTAGACACCCAAAAACATGCCCACTTTGATCACGGAATGTGAGGAGGATGCCCGGTGCGTCATACGCCATACCCCGGGCGCCATCGGCACAGCCAACCTTGCGAGTCTACCTGTAACAACAAGGCTGGTAGGACGACACGCCTGAGCAGCATATGCAATGCCTATCTCAGGCTGATAATGTGTGCTTTTGTGCCAACAACCAAGTTGTTCCACCCAACAACACATTAAAAACCCTCTTCCAAAATGCCCAACAAGCCGGACATGTGGAGGACCACACACGCAGTATATAAAGAGAAAATAAAGCTGAGTTCTTATCCAGCAACCCGTGGCTAGCTGCTGTGGCTAGCATTACAAAGGCTATCATTTACTCAGTGGGAAAGGTGAAGAGGACATTGGAACAACCTACCTGACGCATGTGCCACCAAAGCATTGTGTCCAGCAAAATGCACACTGCCTCCTTTCTAGCAAGCACGAGCCACTTCTTTAGGAGACAGGTGCCAGCTCGTCAGTGTCTGGGGACAATGATGCCGCTGCTTAGGAAGACCGCGTGAATTTCCTCGAACACAACTGTCTATACCGCAAAAGATATTTCAGAGAAGCATGGAAACAAAAGCATGACACCTTCCCGACAGGTTGTGGGCCACGCGCTGCAGCAAGCCAGCCACGTCACAGACGAACTGTCTGAAAAACATCCAGGACTCTAACGATGCAGCGCCAGGACCCGCAACTTCATGGCAGCATCTGGCCGGAAAGAAGGCAAAAAGCTTACGTCTAACGAGCCAAGAAAGCAGGAAAACGCTAGCTTAAGACGTTTTATACAAGAACGTACCATAACGGGCGTTTATTCGTGCCCGGGCGCACAAGAAAGGCCAGCTTTTCATGGAGAGGTCGGGCGCGCATCGCGCAGGCCTAATGTTATCTTACCGCAAAATGACGGGAAAGGTAAATAGAAGCAGCGGGAAATTTACGGATTTAGAAACATCATTAAACTAGCTTCCCTTACGACCATCAAAGCTGGTAACAATCGACAATCATACGCGCAGGCATCCATTCTACTTAATTCATCCCGACAGAAATTCAGGTCGGACCCCCCCTGCCGATGGTAAAGAAAAAAAGCCCGCGACATTACAGATCGCAACCATCCCACCATAAAGTGGAATCAGTAACTAATATTCTCCAACAATCGAGCATGTTTTCTGCCTTCCGCGTGCCAATTTGTCACGTTTCGAGTAAAAGCAGTCGCCATGGCCACTTCCGCAAGGGGTGCGCGCACCGTGCACCCACTTTTCACGGTACGGAGGGGTACCGCGGAATTTTTTTGGCGCGGAAAATATTCGCCGCGCCGAGTCCCCTTAATTGCTGCTTGGCCACTTGGCTGGCTGTAGCAGATCTGAACAGAGGCCATCATGAGTGAGGGAGCTATTGACCAACGAGCGCGCGTTATGGGCTTTGCGCGGCGCGGCGCTGGGATGGATGGACACGATGGACGCGATGGACGCGATGGACGTGATGGACGCGGTGACGGCCAGGCGCTGGGAGACCAGGCTGCGCTGGCAGATGATCAGAGCCAAGGATCTCAGGGCGGTCAGAACGCGCCAGCTGCAGATCAAGCGGCACCTAGGCGGCCGACCGTGGCTGAGGGGTACGCGGTGCTAGGCCAGTTTCAGTCCATCAAGGACAATTGGCAGCCCCGGGACGCTGAGAGGATGTTAGAGGACATGAACTTGTACACGGAGATATACACCGGTGACAAGCTTCGCATCCTGGCGTCTAGTGCCTACATAAGGCAGTCGGCGAGGCGGCTGTTCAAGTTTGTTCGGGAGCGACACGCGGGGGACACCTGGACGGCGTTTATGACGCGACTCAGGTCGTTCCTGAGTGACAAGAGGACCATAGATGGGTCCCACCTGAAGCAAGAATACCTGGACTACAAGCCCATCAAGGGGCAGCTAGTGGTCCACGCCTTTGAAGACTTCGTCAAGCTGAGGGAGGACGCCATGGCCAAGGGATTCTTCGTCGCAGATCGGATGGCCATGGGCGACTTTCTCAAGTCGCTGCAGCTGGATCCGGTCACCATGGATAATGTGACCATCCACATGCGACAGGTCCATGGCTGGGCAGCCATGACGGACCAGTTGTATGAGTGTTTCAGCGGCAAGTACGTAGGTGGTAAGCGCCCTCGTCAGGGGACGAGGAGGCCGCTGAACCTGCGGTTAAGTCCATGAGGGGATCGGGCCACGGGGGCCCAGCGTCCTCGAGAGGGCCTGAGACCTCTTCAAGGGGTCGAGGAAGGTCCAGGAGGGGGCGTGACAGAAGGGCTGGACGGGGGACCCCGCCGAAGTCGGGACATCCACAGTCCCAGTTTGACTTCAAGAGGGTGGGTGGTCCTCCCAAGGCTGGGCCCAGCAGTGGGACCTCACGGGACATCAGTCAGGTGGAATGTTATTTCTGCCAAGGGAAGGGTCACTTCAGGAATGAGTGTCCCTCGTACCTGAGGCAGGAAGGTCAGAGCAAGCCAGCTCAGGGTGGCAGCAAGGACAAGGCTGGTCCATCCCAGGATAAGGGCAAGGGCAAGGCTGCTGATCATTGACTTGAGCCTGCACACATCCCTGAACCCTGGAGGGTGCCCCCAGGGGTGTGTAATGTAGCTGCTAGTGACGGCAGTGAGGGGCAGCCCCATGCTCTAGTGAAAGAGCCTATTGGACACGATGGGGCAAGCTTGGTTACCACAGAGAGTATGCCAGCTGTAGCTGCAGTGGTTACTCGCCAACGTGCCCGCCATGGCGGTGCTGAGCCTGAGGTAGGACCTGGTGATGTGGACCCAGGTGGATCTCAGAAGCATTCTGACCGTGCAGGACTGGCACAGGATGGTCAGGATGAGGATAGGGCTGGAGACAGTCTGACAGGCACGACCCTGGTGCCTCCTGTACATAAGGGATCTGTACATACCTTGAGTGCTAATAATGACAATAAAAGATTTTCTCTCTTGTATGACATTGCCTCAAGGTTGCATACCATGTTTGGCCATGCAGCTCAGTCTTTGCAAGTTGCTAGACGGCTGGGAGGAAGTGAGTTGTACTCCATCTGCCAACAGGTTGCTCAAGCTTGCAAGTGCAGGCTAGTTGCTAGAAAGCCCAAGCAGTCTCATGCCAGGACTCCTATTTTGCAGCCAGGCCATGTGCAGGTAGATATTCAGAGAATCAGGGGTTTGAAGCTGCTGGTGGCAGTGGACAGATATACCAAGTACAAGACCCTAGAGATCCTGCCTGACATGGAGAAGCCTACATTGATTGCTGCTCTGAAGTTGACAAGGAGCAGGTACCCTGGGTTGGAGTTGTTGCAGTGTGACATTCAGTTTGAGTGCTGTGAGAACCTGCCAGAGTTTCCAGAGTTGCTGATTACACCCAGGGAGAGCCACGGCCAGCAAGGGGTGGTGGAGAGAGCCATCCAAGAGATCAAGACTGTGCTGCTGGTGGAGAGGATTCCAAGGACGTCATCTGCCATTGTGACATCTGCATGGCTACGTTCTGTGGAGGATAGGCTGAACCTCAGGACTCCCATGTTCTTTGGTGACATTGCCATCAATCCTCTTATGCTGCATACCAGGATGCTGCCAGCTGATGCTGAGCAGGCATGGAAGGAGAAGCTAGAGGCCAAGTTCCTCAAGCTGAGGCAGAAAGACAAGGGCTGGAGTGTCCTAGAACCTAACGTTGGACAACAGGTTGTTGTGTGGAAGGAACCAAGCTTTCCAGGGAAACGTGGCAGCTGGCATGATGGGGTGGTGACCCGAGTAGAAGCCGCTGGCCATAAGTGCTGGGTGGCCATTGATGGCTCCCAAGCAGTGCACCGTCTGTCCTGGTCAAAGATCCGTCCCCGGGGAGGTAATCAAGGAGACCTCTTCCAGGTGCCCGCTGGTGTACAAGGCGGGGGTGACGTGGAGCTTCCTGATCAGGGTGCTACAGCTGTATCGAGCCCTCAGGGTGACCCTGGCCCGGCCCCTGGGGTACCTTCACATACGGTGGTTGGGCAAGCAGGCGGACAGGCTGCACCTCCGGAACGGCCCGACACCAGGCCTAGGGGTGTGCGTCTATCAGATATTGTACAGGCTTTGCAAAGAGCCAAGAAGGAGCCTAAGGTGTCCAAGCTTGTCCAGTTGGATGAACCTGAGGTAGCTGCCATGGAGATAGATACCAATGCACAGGTTTCTGTCATGGGACCTCAGCATACAGGAGAACTGCTGGTCGGAGAACCAAGTTGCCCCTGGGTGTCTGATTTCAGTGGTAGGACGCATCTAAGGGTGTTGGGAGAGGTTACTGCCCCTGTCATGGGTGTGGATGTGACCTTCCTTGTCCTAGAGGACTATGATGGCCCTGTGATTTTGGGTCAGAATTTTCTGGGCAATCCTGGGATTTCTATCAGAGCTACAGCTCTGAGAAGAGATGGCTGGGGGATGATTCCCCTAGAAAATTTCAGGACAACATTTCCAGTCAGGTGCAGGGCCAAGCCGGTCAAGGGTGTAAAATGGGATGAAGGGGAGGTGCCCCCAGCGGCCAGTTTGGTGATTCCAGCTGTGTTGCACCCCAGCAGTATTGGCATAACTCACAGGAGCCTTGCTGCACACTCTCCTTTGACATATGACCAGCTGGTCCAAGAGATGAGCTCGCCTACTTTGTTTGAGGCTTGGAAGCTCGCCTTCTCCAAGGCATTGGAGGAGTGGTTGCAGTTTGAGTGTGCTGCACCAACAGACAGACGTCCCCCAGCATCAAGGAAGCTTGCTTTGAGATTTGTGCTGAAGAGGAAGGTTGTGGATGAGGTATCAGTGCCCCATGTCAGGCCTGTCCTGAATGAGTATCACGGCACGGGGAGTCTGCCAGGAGAGGAGCTATACACGCCAGGGATGCTACACGACACATGGAGAATTTTGCTATGTCTCTACGTGGGGTTGCTGAACAGGGGAGCAGCTATGTCATCAGTGCTGCTGGACTTCAAGAGGGCATTTTTAAAATCTGATCCAGAAGTGGCCAGGAGGGTGTGGAAGCAGGATGAGCCTTACTGTGTTGAGGTGCCTGCCATCTGGAAGCTGGAGCTGCATCAACAATTCCTGGTTATTCTGAAGGGCCTGGAAGGACTCAGGTCGAGCCCAATCATCTGGAGACTCACGCTGCAGGAAGCTCTGATCAGTGAGTGTGGCTTGAGAGTGTCTTCAGTTGATCCCTGTTTGCTGCTGGCCCAATGGGAGGGTCTGCCAGTGTATGCTAGTTTGCATGGAGATGATCTGCATTTGCTAGCCCCCACGACCTGGCTGAAGAAGTTTATTCCTGTCATCAGTGGCAAGTTTTCACTGGGCAAGGAGCTGTGGCAGGAGCCCAACAAGCCTGTAGTGTTCTGTGGAATGCAGGCTACCCTGTTCAGGAGGGACGGGGAGTGGAGTATCAGGCTTCAGGCTGGAGGAGATTATAAACAGACCATTGTGAAGGCCTTGCCAGAGAAGATCACCCAGGCTGCAGGACCTGAGTTGAGAGGCATGTGGGCCTGGTTTGCCAGCATCTGTGGTCCGTCTTTGATGGTCCATAGCAGAATGCCTGATGAGGTGCTTGAGGATGAGAAGCCTCGAGTCATAGCCCGGTTGGTGGAGAGTACCCCTGATCTGATTTTGTCTGGGATTGACTTTGCCCAGCCTATCACCTTGGAGATCTTTGTTGACAGTTCCATGGATGCTCGCCAGGTTACCAAGGTCAGGGGGAGATCTGCTGCTCTGTTTGCTTTTTATCAGAGCAGGGCAAGTTTGTTCAGCTGGTACAGCAGACTGCAGAAGAGGGTCTGTATCAGTTCAGATGTGGCAGAATGCAGGGCCATATGCGAGGGGATCCAGTCCAGCCTGTACATAAAGGAGTTAATGCTGGAGCTGGCTTCAGTTACCCCTTGGACCTTGCAGATGGAGACGTTGTTGCTAACAGACAGCATGGGTATGGTCCAGTTTGTTCACAAGCAGCTGGCCAGAAGCCGGGACCTGGATTATTTGTTGCTGAAGGAGTTGGCCAGTTTGGTTGACTTGAAGCATATCCCTGGCGAGGAGAACCCTGCTGATGCATTGACAAAGCTGCCACACAAGGCCCCAGCCCAGTACAATGTACTGAGGAAGCTCATGAATGCTGACTGTCAAGTCGGTCTATCTGTCTAAAAGCTGAGAGCTGGGTGCTTAAGTCTCTGGATATCAGGCTGGGAGCTTGATTGTACATAATCCTGAGCACACCTTGAGGGGTGAGACATGTCTCTGGTGTGGGAATGTCTGACATTGTCTCTGATGGAGAGATGTCTATCTGGGGTTTTCATCTCAGTCTGAGGTTTCCCCAGATCTGTGGTTTGTGGGCGGGGTTCGATTCCCTGGTGCCGTCTTAAGGCGGAGTTTCACGGACTGGCTGACCCATCCACCATGCTGGTGAGGTGGCGACAGGTCCCCTGATTTTCCACGGTTGGAACGAGTATAGGAGCTTGTGTTTTGCATGTGCTTCGCGTAGATGTTGTGTCTGGTTCGATAAGGGGCAGCAGACCGGCGCCGACTCCCGTCTGGGGGTCAGCAATGTTTTCTGATGAGCTGTTGTGGGTGATCTGTGGGGTTTCGCCTAAGGTCCTGAAGGTTGTACATACTTCTCAAGTTCTTAGCTGAACACCTATGGGCTGCCACAGTTGGCCAACCTCTTGTACATGGGTAACACAACGAGCCTCCCGTGAAGGGATAGGGACTCATTGTAATTTGTTTGTGCTCCTGAGCCAGTATGGGTGCTATGTACATATAATAAGGAATCCAAGCTGACTGTCATGCCCAGCGGGTTGTGACTTGTAGTCGGGGAGGATGTCCAGTACCCATTGTGTGTGTTTGTATGTAGACTTGTGTGAGCTGCTACAGCTCAAGAAAAGAAAGGATTGGAGTTAACGCCAAGCGCATTGGCGTGATCCTGATTCGGCATATCTCTGCGATTCCAGCGGCACCGGAACGAGTTCATTCCGACAAGTATCAAGAAAGTTATGGCGTTCCGACTTCCCGGTCGCGCGCGAGCGCGAGCCGGCTGTTCTTCTAAGTCGGACGTGAATATTTGCCGACGACATATGGGGTCGACAGTAATTCCTGGGCTGACAGGAATTAGGTGCTGTACCTACGACGGTATTGGATTAATACGTCGTACGCAGGAAATAGGAACCTTAACCTGTGGTCTGTTGGTACCGCAGGCTTAGTCCTGGACTTCTAGGTGCAGATGCAATAATCACTGTGGTGACTGTACTCTGTGGTCACTGTGCCTGTATGGCAGACCTACTGTATAGGACTGGGCGCTGTACAGGTAGTGAATACTGTACCGGGAGTGTTATTACTGAGCAGACCTCCTAGGCTGCTCAGGACTAGCAAAGCACAGTGCACAAGTATATAAAGAATAGGCCAGTGCCAATTGGGCATCTCTTGCGAGCCCGCCTCACGTGTGTTGCCTTGACTTGGCAAACGCGTGTACAAGCCTCAAGTGTGTGAGCGCTGTAACATTATCCAATTTTAACAAAGCTCCGTTTCCAACCATATTCACACATTGCTACATTGCAACCATATCCTTCACATTGCGTTTCATAAGAACGTTAACTACTAGCCCCCACCAGATGCCGGTTACGCGCTAAAAATAGAAAAAGACGCTACTTTTGGCATATTTTCCCTAGGACAATGGGCAAACATATTTGGACCAAATCATATATTTCCATATAGTTCCCCCACTTTTGAGAAAGTCTGCCTAATTTTGAGCACAAAACAATGATCTTTAGACACATTGATGGATTTTCCCGCAAAAAGGGTACTTTTTTTCACCAAAAAAACTAAAACAAATCATAAACACATGGAATCATGCCATATCTTATATTTTCAAATACTAGAGAGGAGGGGACATGCAGCCCCAAACTTTCAGGTCATTCTGACAAGCGCAACCCTATTTGATGGATATTCCTAGATTGCCACCTGTGACGAAGCTAAGGGAGGTTTTAGCTAGTATTTAACCACACTAACACCCCTTTATACATCTATAAGCCTCATGAAAACTGGCCAAACCACATACTACCATCCTCTGCACATATGGTACCTCCTATGTTCAAGGTTTGACGCCATTCTGACAAGAACTGCCCAAGTTACAACCATTCCAAGACGGCCACCCATGTAGACGCTACAAGGAAATTAGAGTAACCATTTAGCCACACTAGCACCTCCTTCTTCATCAAAGACATCTGCAAACTGACCAAAGCACACATAATCAACTCTTGCACGCTGACGGCAACGCATGCTCAATGTGGGGGGTCATTGCGACAAGAACTGCTCAAGTTGATGGGTTTCCTATATGACCACATATGACAAGGCGCTAAGGACCACTCAGTAAGTTAGTAACCCCACAGTGCCACTTAATATGCCATCCAACATGCACCAAAACCATGCAGAGTATGTTTACAGAGTACAAAGGGGTGGCCACGCATCTCATATGTCTTCATCATCCCTCCAGCATGGCCAGCCTTGTAAATATGTGCATAGCCTTCACGATGGTAGCCCTAACATGCCTAAGCAGCATTTCCTATGTTTCTCCCACTGAGGTTAGAGTGTAAGGTTGATGCCAACCAAGCTAATCAATACAACAACACCTCCTAAACTGTCCTCCCCGGCATGGATGACAAACTGGGACTATGGAGGGCAAGGAACCAAGTAAGAACATGGTATATATAGCTTGCATGCAGTCATGCATGTCAACCATGGTTGGCTCAGCACATTGTAGTCTTGTCACATCATCATAACAAAGGAAAGCTCAAACAACCATTGGTGCCAGCTATCTACATGCAGTCACACAAATGCAATATCTCCAACATCATCATCACTATAACACTTCCATATCCCTGCACGATAAAATGCAAAGAAACCATTGGCGGCCCTTCACCGCATGAGCGCTGTGATGCCGCTGCGGCCTGTGAGGAGAGGGTGCGTCACTCTCAAACAAAAGAAGCGTCCATACGCACAACATCCTTGCCAGAACACGTTTTATGAAATGCCTTATACCTTCCCGAAGAGCTATAGGCTGCGACTGAAGCGGCCCTGATCACGACATCAACGAAAACAATCTAAAGCTGCCAGGTATTCGACAACACAACGGCAACCGACGGCGAGCTAGCTGGCGGAAACTGCCCAAAAAGAACGCAAAAAACCTCGAACGATGAGCTCATAGAAGAAAGCACCGATAGCAGATAACGTTCGCGACAAATCTGTACCTTGCCCTCGTAAATCCCTCGCCCAGGCGCGCCACAACAGCCGTTCTTCCATCATTGGACAGGTCAGACACGCACTGCGCAGGTCTGAACAATTACTTACCGATAATGGCCGAAAATCTGGCAAAAAGCACCAGCTCGGTTTAGAATTCGATGCAACCGATATTAATGCCTGCTTCAAGGTCAGAACAGCCCCCAAAACCGCTATTTTACAGCCGCTATCATGAATTCTATTTCATGCATTCCGCGCGACCAAAAAATTCAGATTACCCCCCATGCCGATGGCATAAGAAAACAACAGCGATATTGTAAACCAGCAGATTTCCGCCACAAACTAACATCATAAACTCATCTCCTTTTAGATTCGAGTAAAATTTTTGCATTTCGCCTGCCCTAGTGTGGTAGTTTCGCCTGAACGCAGTCGCCATGGCCACTTCCGCAAGGGGTGCGCGCACCGTGCACGTGAAATTTGTGACCTTCGGCTCCGGCGCGAATTTTTTGGCGCCAAAAAATTCGGGGGTGTCCCGTCCCCTTAAACTGCTTGGCCAGTTCAGGTTGTGCCACGAGGGTTTGCATCAGCCTCGTGGCCTCGTCCGCACTAAAGCGTGGCAGGACGGAGCCTGCGGCCTCGCCACTTGGCGCATCTGTGTGTTCTCCCGTGCGGCTCCGTGTGCCCGAAGTGCATCGGGACGTGTATGAATACAAGTTAAAGCCCCCGACCGGCTAAGCTATGGCGGTCGGTCACGTTGAGCTTGGGAGAAGGTGAAACAGAGAACTGCTGTCGGAGCTGGCCAACCACTGGCTTATTATGTCCTAGCCAGCAAAGCCTATCCGGTTAGCCGTAACCGTGGGACAGGCTAGCTGTCCGTACCGACCCGGATAAGGCCCCGGACTGGGGCCTTAGTAGGTGGCGCCGGCCCTTAGTCGACCGCATCGGACCGCCGGATAATAGCCGGCGGCTTAGCGGACGCTAGCGGAAGGCGTGCGGACGGACATGGGGAACTTAGAGCCAGATGCTAGGGCTCTAGAGTTACTCAACTCAAGGCGGGGGTGATGTTGAACTTCCTGATCATGGTGCTATACAGCTGTATCGAGCCCTCACTGAGGGTGACCCTGGCCCGGCCCTTGGGGTACCTTCACATTCGGTAGTTGGGCAAGCAGGCAGACAGGCTGCACCTCCGGAACGGCCCGACACCAGGCCTAGGGGTGTGCGTCTATCAGATATTGTACAGGCTTTGCAAAGAGCCAAGAAGGAGCCTAAGGTGTCCAAGCTTGTCCAGTTGCCTGTGAACCTGGGGCAGCTGCCATATTGATGTGATGGAAGTAGATACCAATGCACAGGTTTCTGTCATGGGACCTCAGCATACAGGGGAACTGCTGGTGGAGGAACCAAGTTGTCCCTGGGTGTCTGACTTCAGTGGTAGGACGCATCTGAGGGTGTTGGGAGAGGTTACTGCCCCTGTCATGGGTGTGGATGTGACCTTCCTTGTGCTGGAAGACTATGATGGCCCTGTGATTTTGGGTCAGAATTTTCTGGGCAATCCTGGGAATTCTATCAGAGCTACAGCTCTGGAGAAGAGATGGCTGGGGGATGATTCCCCTAGAAAATTTCAGGACAACATTTCCAGTCAGGTGCAGGGCAATTAAGCCGGTCAAGGGTGTAAAATGGGATGAAGACGGAGGTGCCCCCAGCAGCCAGTTTGGTGATTCCAGCTGTGTTGCACCCCAGCAGCATATTTGGCATAAGTTACTCACACAGCAGCAGCAGGAGCCTTGCTGCACACTCTCCTTTGACATATGACCAGCTAGTCCAAGAGATGAGCTCGCCTACTTTGTTTGAGGCTTGGAAGCTCGCCTTCTCCAAGGCATTGGAGGAGTGGTTGCAGTTTGAGTGTGCTGCACCAACAGACAGGCGTCCCCCATGCAGCATCAAGAAGCTTGCTTTGAGATTTGTGCTGAAGAGGAAGGTTGTGGATGAGGTATCAGTGCCCCATGTCAGGCCTGTCCTGAATGAGTATCACGGCACGGGGAGTCTGCCAGGAGAGGAGCTGTACACGCCAGGGATGCTGCATGACACGTGGAGAATTTTGCTGTGTCTATACGTGGGGTTGCTGAACAAGGGAGCAGCTACTATGTCATCAGTGCTGCTGGACTTCAAGAGGGCATTTTTAAAATCTGATCCAGAAGTGGCCAGGAGGGTGTGGAAGCAGGATGAGCCTTATTGTGTTGAGGTGCCTGCTATCTGGAAGCTGGAGCTGCATCAACATTTCCTGGTTATTCTGAAGGGCCTGGAAGGACTCAGGTCGAGCCCTACTATCATCTGGAGACTCACGCTGCAGGAAGCTCTGATCAGTGAGTGTGGCTTGAGGGTGTCATCAGTTGATCCCTGTTTGTTGCTGGCCCATGGGAGGGTCTGCCAGTGTACGCTAGTATGCATGGAGATGATCTGCATTTGCTAGCCCCCACAACCTGGCTGAAGAAGTTTATTCCTGTCATCGATCATTGGCAAGTCTTCACTGGGCAAGGAGCCCAACTTCACTGGGCAAGGAGCTCAGTGGCAGGAACCCAACAAGCCTGTAGTGTTCTGTGGAATGCAGGCTTCCCTGTTCAGGAGGGATGGGGAGTGCATGGAGTATCAGGCTTCAGGCTGGAGGAGATTATAAGCAGACCATTTTGATCAAGGCCTTGCCAGAGAAGATCACCCAGGCTGCAGGTCCTGAGTAATTGGCACGTGGGCCTGGTTTGCCAGCATCTGTGGTCCTTCTTTGATGGTCCATAGCAGAATGCCTGATGAGGCCGGTGCTTGAGGATGAGAAGCCTCGAGTCATAGCCCGATTGGTGGAGAGTACAGTTGAATGCCCTTCACCGCTGGCTAGCACGCCGGCGATGGAGACGGGATTTTTGTTGTTTGGGGAACCGATTGTGGGAGGCTGAGCCCGCAGCCGCCACTGATTGCTATTGAACCCTTGCAGCTGGCCAGGCCGCAAGGAGCTCAGCGGCGCGGCGCTAACCGATAAGGCATGCTCGAGCCTCTAACCCGAGACTACCGGTAGGCTACCCGATAGTGGCATGCTCGAGCCTCTAACCCGAGACGACCGGCACTCAGCGGATCTGTGCTACCGAGGGCGACGGTTCTCTGACCGTCCCGGCGCGCACTGGCTTCCGTACCTTGCTTAGCCACCGACTAGCATCTAGACACCAATCTTTGATGCCCACCTGACTAGGCGCCCAGGCCGGCGACTACCGGCCAGCGGATAGATGCCACTCGGGAGCACAACTAGTACCCATGATCTGATTTTGTCTGGGATTGACTTTGCCCAGCCTATCACCTTGGAGATCTTTGTTGACAGTTCCATGGATGCTCGCCAGGTCACTAAGGTCAGGGGGAGATCTGCTGCTCTGTTAATTGCTTTCTATCAGAGCAGGGCAACTACTAGTTTGTTCAGCTGGTACAGCAGACTGCAGAAGAGGGTCTGTATCAGTTCAGATGTGGCTGAATGCAGGGCCATATGTGAGGGGATCCAGTCCAGTTTGTACATAAAGGAGTTAATGCTGGAGCTGGCTTCAGTTACCCCTTGGACCTTGCAGATGGAGACGTTATTGCTAACAGACAGCATGGGTATGGTCCAGTTTGTTCACAAGCAGCTGGCCAGGAGCCGGGATCTGGATTATTTGTTGCTGAAGGAGTTGGCCCGACTGTTTGGTTGACTTGAAGCATATCCCTGGCAAGGAGAACCCTGCTGATGCATTGACCAAGCTGCCACACAAGGCCCCAGCCCAGTACAATGACATACTGAGGAAGCTCATGAATGCTGACTGCCAAGTTGGTCTATCTGTCTAGAAGCTGAGAGCTGGGTGCTTAAGTCTCTGGATATCAGGCTGGGAGCTTGATTGTACATAATCCTGAGCACACCTTGAGGGGTGAGACATGTCTCTGGTGTGGGAATGTCTGACATTGTCTCTGATGGAGAGATGTCCATCTGGGGTTTTCATCTCAGTCTGAGAGGTTTCCCCAGATCTGTGGTTTGTGGGCGGGGTTCGATTCCCTGGTGCCGTCTGGCGGAGTTTCACGGACATGGCTGACCCATCCATCATGCTGATGAGGTGGCGACAGGTCCCCTGATTTTTCACGGTTGGAATGAGAGTAGGAGCTTGTGGTTTTGCATGTGCTTCACGTAAATGTTGTATCTGGTTCGATAAGGGGCAGCTTACCGGCGCCGACTCCTGTCTTGGGGTCAGCAATGTTTTCTGATGAGCTGTTGTGGGTGATCTGTGGGGTTTCGCCTAAGGTCCTGAAGGTTGTACATACTTCTCAAGTTCTTCACTGAACTACCTATGGGCTGCCACAGTTGGCCAACCTCTTGTACATGGGTAACACAACGAGCCTCCCAGGAAGGGATAGGGACTCATTGTAATTTGTTTGTGCTCCTGAACCAGTATGGGTGCTATGTACATACAATAAGGAAAGCTGGAAATGCTCAGGCAGTGCCAAATGGCGTGTGTGTGTGTACGACGAGACACCTTGGCATTAGGATAGAATGGCACATATACTGCTGGCCAGCCGTCGGTGACGGCTGGCCAGACTTTGCGTAAGTTAACACTAACTTACTGATCCTGGATGGACTAGCCTATCAGTTACAACCTGATCTAGTCAGTCCTAACATGAAAATCAACTACAGTCCGGGTTGGTCTGTACGCCGCACTTTTGCGATAAAATGCGGGATAAAGCATATTATGGGCCTCGACGTATTTTACGCGTATTTTACGTCTGACCACGCGGTGGACTTAGAATTTTTCGGGGGTACCAGCGGGCAGCGGGCACTGGCGCGGTGCCCAGGTTCTGGGCGCGGCGCGCTCACTGCACATTTGAGATTTTTACTACTAGAAGTAGATGCGTACAGTTCTTTTCATAAAGCGCAAGCCTTGCAAAATGTTTGGCCGGTAGGAGACAGCTAGGGACTAGGTACATAACGCATAAATAACAGTGTGCCAGCAAATGCCAGCTGTGCTACTGACGGTGTAATGCAATATAGCGACGACGAGGCCAGTGCGACTGTGCGACAGTGTGCAGCCATTTTCGATTTGCAGCCATGAAGAAGAAAGGGCCTGAATGGGATTTCGTTCTCGAGAAGAAAGAAGCAGTCACAGATGCTGTTAGTAACAAAACGCAGTTTGTGTCGAATAAGTTCTGCTCATTTTGCAACAAGAAGTTCTCATACGGGGCGGGGGCAATCAGCGTATTCCGAGTCCGTGCACACTTTGCCGGAATCGCAGGGGAAGGGATGTTACCCTGCGACAAAATTCCACCGAATATCCGGAGCAGGTTTCTCAGGATGTATAACAACAAGTCGCAGCAGTCAGACGCCAAGAAGCAGCACAGTTTGAACAGGGCAATGGCGGAGATGGGAGGGCCGGGGCAGCTGCGCCGGCTGACTTGTCGTCGGTTCCCAGCAAAGGCCAGCTGAGCATCACCAAATGGCTGGTTCCCGTCGACGAGAAAGGTGTCCAGCTGCTGGCTGCCGAATTTTTTATCGAGAACGGCATTGCTTCAATGCGGCTGAGAGCGCCTTTTTCAAGCAGATGGTGGCCGGCATGATCCAGTACAAAGGAGGGCACGTCACCCCTCCTTCTCGGAAGTTGTGTCTTATGTCCTCTCATGCATTATATAGTGGATGGCTTTCCTTACAATCAATTAATTAATTGAATCCTTACTATTCCCGTTGCAGCATGCTCCCCCCTGCATTTAACAAATCATAATCAGATAGGATTGCAGGGCATAAATGGAAGATGTTAATAAATAAGCATATACACCAAATTTCAGTTGTAATAACTGCATGACCATCATCAAGGAGCGTGCTAATTGGGTGACTGACAATTGGACCACAAAAACTGTCGCGCATTTTACCACCGCGTATTTTATACCCCCCACGTATAATACGCGTATTTTAAGTCCACGTATTATACCCCGCACACGTATTGTCCAACCTGGACTACAGTCCCGGTACTTTGGTACCGGCTCATCACATACTGAGTATAGCCACGTGTCCATGCCACGACTGCTCTAGTTCAGCACCGTCCCAGTATGTACCCAATTGGGTGCTGGCGGTGCTGACACGTGTCCACTTAGGCTACAGGCGGGAGACTTAGACTAACTCCCACTTTAAGTTTTCTTTGGGTTTCAACAGAAACACACATAGCCATCAAATGGACGCAGCCATTCCCAATGCCTTAAAAAAACTGTCAGATAACCTACTATAGGACCCAAGGTCACCTCACACATATGTACATATGTAGAAGAGATGCATTAAAAAGGCCCCATGTCTCAAGCATGGTTTCTTAACTGAGTGCTCAAGATGGGTGCTCAAGGCCCCAGCATGTCATGGTCATCCAAACAGGTGTCCCAAAAAATTTATTCAATAAATAACATATTCATCATGTCCCAACTTTCTAGACCAGTGCTTCTCACTGTCAGAAAACTACCCAGCTGCCACTGCAGCCTTTCAGCTGCAGTGTTAGGCAGGGGGTCATGGGCTAGCATGTAAAATGTGCAGTTATTATAAAAAGTGACGAAACCTTTTTGCCACTTGGCAATTAGGTCTGTCACTATTTATCCGGCGAAAACCACTCGCCGGTATCTATTCCGCGTTAAGTTCACGTGAACGTGGCGCGGAATTGATACCGGTGAGTGGTTTTCGCCGGATAAATAGTGACGGACCTAAGTGCCAAGTGGCAAAAAGGTTTCGTCACTATTTATAATAACTAAAACGTCGTAGTGTGGGGGCCGATATCTATCGTACCGCTGATGCCTACTGCAGTACCGAATCTCGCCTTAATGAGGGTATGGTGCCAGCCCCCCTGAAACCATTAATTAATTAATTAATAGACACGTGACTGCGTCACGTGAGCATAAGTCCTCAGTGGGAGGGGAACATGGGATGGAATGGATGGTGTAAGCTATCTAGGTCCTAGTTACAGGGGTGTGGGCACCGCGGCCCGAATCGCTATGATCGAATGCCATACTTGGTCACACGCGGAGCCCCCACAGGCTTGGGGGTGGTCTCCTTCATCACTACTTGCCATCTATCCTTGCGCACCATCTGCCTCCATATTACAGACAAACCAGGAGGCTGCCCGGGGGTGAGCCCGTCACGTCTAGTGTAGCACATGTCCATGCCGAGTCTATCACGAAAAGTCCACGGGTGGCGGCCCTGCCGCGCGCGGCCGGGGGCACGCCAGGTGAGGACATATCGCCCAGGCTGGGCGGGCTTGGTGCCAGCTAGTCTATTTGATGTATCTACCTGATCTGTGCGGGCCAGGTGCCCGGCTAGGCCCAGGCGCCTGTGCCTAATAATGTGGGAAACATGGGCAAATCAGCGTACAAATCCTCATTACTAATGTGCAAACCAAAGGGGATGTTAAGGGCCTGGCGCAGCATCTTGGTGACGGCGCCGTCGAGTCGTTGCTCCAGCTCCTGCGTCAGTGCCCACGTCTCGGCGCCGTAGGTCAGGATCGTCAGAATGACGACCTTGAAGAGGTCACGCTTGACGATCCGGGGTAGGGCGGGGTTGCTCCACCAGCGGCGGTGGTCATGGAGGTGCGCCCACGCCATGCCGATCCGTGTCGTCATGTCGTCCTCGCAGTCGGGAAGCCAACTGCCGAGCAGCTTGAAGCGGCCTGAAGGAGGGTATAGTTGACCTCGGCATCGTCTAAGAGGCGGAGTGTGGGTGGGGGCCCTGCCATGCCGAGGGCCAGGGCCTCCGTTTTGGGGCGGATTTCTAGACCAACCGCCCAAGCCTCGAGCGCCAGGCAGTCCAGCCAAAGTTGGGCAGACTCCGGCTTCTCGATGAGCGTGATGTCGTCGGCATAAATGAGGCCAGCTAGTAAATTCTGCTTGTTATTAGTCGGCCCCCCTTCCCCAAGCTCGTTCGTGATCGCTAGGCCAGGGGCACGGCCTGCAATGCTAGCAAAGCGAGCACGTGCCTGGCGCATAACATAATCCACTACAATAATAAACAGGTACGGCGACAGGACGCAACCCTGCCAGACGCCGGTCTGCAGTGGGCATGGCGGGGTAATGCCGTGTTGAGTGCGCACCGAAGTGGTCGACCCCTCATACAGCGTGCGGATGACGGTAATCAGGGGAGTGGGGACGCGAGCGCGAGCTAGCAAGTACAGCCCATAGAGCGTCCCAGAGGACAGAATCAAAAGCCTTGATGAAGTCGACGAAGATCAAGATTGCGGGAAACTCACCAGGTTGCAGGAGAGCGATTTCCTCGAAGAGGCGACGCGCGACGAAGATGGCCATGACGGTGTTGCGCCCAGAACAAAAGCCCATTTGACTTTCCCCAAGGTGACAGTCGAGAGCAGAACGAAGGCGGTTGAGGATCATGCGCATGAACAAGTGCGGCGCTCTGGATGCACACTCCTCTGTAGTTGGCGGGGTCGTCAGGGGGTCCTTTGTTTTTGTACAGCATAATACGCTAGCTGTGCTGCCACTCAGGAATCGGCGGCGCGTCGGCAAGCAGGATCCGGTTGCAGACGTCAAGCAGGAACCCCGTGAGCGCCGTCAGCTTAATCACCGGGGCTGGGAGCTGGTCAGGTCCAACGGCGGCATAGAAGCGGAGTTGCTTGGCGCCGGCGGTGCTCAGCTCGAGCTCGGTGAACGGCGGGAGCTCGTTGGGGTCGGCCAGGGGTTCCGTCAGGGCTGGGTACGTGTAGTCCTGCATGCTCAGCGGCGGGCGGCGTGGGCGGCGCAGGGACGTCCGCAGGTGCTACTGCCAGGCGTGCGGCCGCCAGAGGGCCAAGCGGCGGAGGCGGCGGGGGGGCGCCGAGCAGCCGGGACTGGGAGGAATACCACTGGTCGAGCTGCTGCTGCGGTGAGCCAGAGAGCGTCCGCGGCGCCGGCTGCGCACCGCCGGCGGGCCGTTGGGCGTGACGCAGGCGGGTCCAGGCGTACTTGCCGTGCTGGTCCTTGAGGTGGGCGAAGTACTCGCGGACATGAAGGTCCCTGAAACCATACCATGGAATAACATGTACTGTTGACCTGGGGGGACCCAAGAGATGATTTTGGCATGTAAATAGGATGTATGGGGGTCCATCCCACCACTTGTTGAGGGTGGTATGCACAGTTACACGCTCGTATTGTGCTAAAAATAGCAAAAGACGCTATTTATGGCACATTCTGCCTAGGACAATGGGGGCATCTTTTTGCATGTTTCAATATATTCCCATTTAGTTGCCCTAGTTTGCAAATTTTCCACCTAATTGGCACCCCAAAATGGTGAGTATTTCATCAGTTATTAATTTTCCCCCAAAAGAGGTACTTTTTTGGGCTGAAAAAAATAAAACAAATCATAGACACACAATTTGACCCTGGGGAGATATACACAAATACTAGACATGGGCATACACAATCCCACAAAGTTTGAGCCCATTCTGACTACAAACGTGGAAGTTATAGCGTTTGGCAGTTGGCCACCTGTGCAGCCGCTAAGGAAGGCAATAGTGAGTATCAAGTAACGTGCGTGTTTGCAACTTGCCCGTTGAAAGTCTACGGCGGAGCCAATTTTCGGAAGAAACTCACCCTTATGCTTGCAAATTCGGGACAAATTCGGTGGATGGATGGATGGATGGATGGATGGATTGACGGATTTTCATCCCCTATTCCTATGTTTTCTCACGTGTACGGCCTTATAAGCTTCGCCAATTCTGGCGAACCTAACGGTTCTTCCGAAAATTGGCTCCGCCTGATTAAGGCACACTAACACTTTCTATGCCATCCAAATGGGTCCAGACCATGCCCAATTCGAGCACAACGTACAAGGAGGTGGCTGGGCACCTAGCTATGTGCCCTTGCCTTACCTTGGCACGGGCAAACTCATGGGTGTGTGCACAGCAACAAGGCAGGTAGCTCTACATGTCTAGCCAGCACTTCTGAAGCAAATTCTAGGCGTATGCTGTGATCATCATACCAAAACCAAGGTGTCCAATGCAAATAGACCCTAGATTAAAGCCATATCCACTGACTGCCCAACCAAGGGGAACAACAGACAGTCCACAGAGAATGCATACTAATCATAAACGCTGCGTGCCAGGGCTTCTTACCATGGTTACTTTGCCTTGCTAGCATATGACAGGGCTCTCTCATAATTCAGTGGGAGAGAGACCAAGAAAACAACGGTATCCCCTACCTACATGCAGTTCCACCCATGCAATATGCCCCTCAGAACGCCCACTATAGCTTTTCTTTTCAGCGCGATTGTTTGCTAAGAAACAACCTCAACCTTGTAAGCCTCTAAGCACACTAAACCACTGCTAAGAAAGGCTGCGTCAATATTCATACAAAACTGAGTGTTTTTACCAAAATCCTTCCAAGAAACCACTCGACAAATCCCTGACAACTTGCCAACATGCCACGGCTCATGATTTGATACGCCCCAGCGATGCAACCTAGATAAAATCACTGAAAGCTGCCAGGAATCTGGCGATACGCATCAGGGAATGGCATGCTACCTGGCGCTAACTGCGCGGATAGAAGGCGAAAACTTGCGTTGACAACCCTTTAAAGAAGCGAAACATTCATAGGGGGACGCTAAGCACGGGATCGTAACGTTACCGGCAGTGTCATACTACTATGCCCAGTGGCGCAAGAAAGACCGACCTTCCATGGAAGGATGAGACGCGCATCCGGCGAGCCTGGACAGTGTCTTACCGAAAATGACGGAAATCTTGCAAAAACCCGGCGAATTTCTTTAGGATTCTCTATTGACAATGCAAACGCATCCTTGACGCTAAGTAAAGCCCATAAAACCTGACAATCACCGCCGCCAGCGTGCATTCTTATTTATTCCTCGCGACGAAAATTTCGGATTGGACCCCCGCGGCGATGGTCATCAATAAAATTATCGACATTGCAAAGCGCACAAACTTAGCGATGAAATAATATCATAAACTCATCGCCTTCAAGATTCTCGCAATTTCTCTGCATTCAGCTTGTTATATTTGTCTAGTTTTTCCTGAAAGCCGTCGCCATGGCCAGCTCCGCTAGGGGTGCGCGCACCGTGCACCACTTTTTCACGGTACGGACGGGTACCGCGAATTTTTTCGGCGCCAAAAAATTCGCGCCCGGACCCTCACCTTAACGATATTCCAACCGGGCATATTTTCCCTTCTGGCACTTTCATTTTTGGCCTTCTGGTATCAATTCCTTCCGGTATTCGGAAATACCCGTGTCACCACAGGGATTCGAAACCCCGACTTACGAGGTCTGAGTTATTATAAATAGTGACGAAACCTTTTTGCCACTTGGCAATTAGGCGATCCGTCACTCTTTATCCGGCGAAAACCACTCGCCGGTATCAATTCCGCGCCACGTTCGATCACGTGAACTTAACGCGGAATAGATACCGGCGAGTGGTTTTCGCCGAATAAAAAATAGTGACGGACCTAATTGCCAAGTGGCAAAAAGGCCATATGCCCCTTCTCTGGGCTATGTGCTACATATACTCCCAACGGAGTTATGTTCCTAATTAATTACTGTAATTAATACCTGCCAGTTTCCATCAAAAATGCTTCCCCATGGATGCAAAACTGCCAGTGTGGAACGGAATATCAAGGAGACAATATATGGTCAACTCAAATTAGATGATTCACTAAAACATGGAAACCATTCACGAGTGATATAAGACAACCTCCAGGAGACATACATAAAAGTTCATTGATATAAACACTGGCTGGACACAGCTGACAATATGCACATATGTGGCCATGTGCATGGATGCTCACGCAATCTCTATATGATACGGAGGATTGCTGAAAATAATACTGGCAGCTGTCGCATGCATGCATGGCTAGAAAGGTCATTTTACACGTGCACCCCATAGCATGCCAAGTATTGCATGTAGCTGCAAATTACTCAACAGGCGGCATATGGCGTTGATGCGTTTGCGCATGCACCCTCATCATCTCGGTATCGCTAGGTCCTAGCGATACCTCCGAGGTAGTGGCACCTCCCTGCATGCACAATCTCTGACTGACCTTGTCAGCCTTCATGCCCTGTGTCAACATGGACACCCCCATACCCTTGCCCTTGGCATCACAGCCAAGCTTTCAACGGTGGTTGGTGAAGCGCTTGGTGTCCTCCTTGCGCATGTGG
>RPFO01001428.1:162500-210000 GCA_009746045.1 Mesostigma viride
GCCCGCCGGCAGCGCGCAGCCGGCGCCACGGGCGCTCTCTGGCTCTGCCCGCAGCATGCTGCAGCAGTTTGACCAGTGGTATATTCCTCCC
This sequence comes from Mesostigma viride, assembly GCA_009746045.1. Classification (NCBI taxonomy): domain Eukaryota; kingdom Viridiplantae; phylum Streptophyta; class Mesostigmatophyceae; order Mesostigmatales; family Mesostigmataceae; genus Mesostigma; species Mesostigma viride. The sequence continues at coordinate 162,592 of RPFO01001428.1, forward strand.
AGTCCCGGCTGCTCGGCGCCCCCCCGCCGCCTCCGCCGCTTGGCCCTCTGGCGGCCGCGCTCCTGGCAGTGGCGCCTACGGACGTCCCTGCATGAACCGCCCACGCCGGCGGCCCGCCGCTGAGCAGGACTACACGTACCCGGCCCTGACGGAACCCCTGGCCGACCCCAACGAGCTACCGCCGTTCACCGAGCTCGAGCTGAGCACCGCCGCCAAGCAACTCCGCTTCTACGCCGCCGTTGGACCTGACCAGCTCCCCGCCCTGGTGATTAAGCTGACGGCGCTCACGGGGTTCCTGCTTGACGTCTGCAACCGGATCCTGCTTGCAGACACGCCGCCGATTCCTGAGTGGCAGCACAGCTACCGCATTATGCTGTACAAAAACAAAGGTTCCCGCCTGACAACCCCGCCAACTACCGAGGAGTCTGCATCCAGAGCGCCGCACTCAAGTTGTTCATGCGCATGATCCTCAACCGCCTTCGTTCTGCTCTCGACTGTCACCTAGGGGAAAGTCAAATGGGCTTTTGTTCTGGGCGCAACACCGTCATGGCCATCTTCGTCGCGCGTCGCCTCTTCGAGGAAATCGCTCTCCTGCAACCTGGTGAGTTTCCCGCCATCCTGATTTTCAGGTCGACTTCATCAAGGCTTTTGATTCTGTCCTCTGGGACGCTCTATGGGCTGTACTTGCTAGCTCGCGCTCGCGTCCCCACTCCCCTGATTACCGTCATCCGCACGCTGTATGAGGTACTGACCACTTTGGTGCGCACTCAACACGGCTTTACCCCGCCATGCCCACTGCAGACCGGCGTCTGGCAGGGTTGCGTCCTGTCGCCGTACCTCAGTGTTTATTATTGTAGTGGATTATGTTATGCGCCAGGCACGTGCTCGCTTTGCTAGCATTGCAGGCCGTGCCCCTGGCCTAGGGATCACGAACGATCGAGCTAAGTTGGAGAAGGGGGGCCGACTAACAAGCAGAATTTACTAGCTGGCCTCATTTATGCCGACGACATCACGCTCATCGAGAAGCCGGAGTCTGCCCCACTTTGGCTGGACTGCCTGGCGCTCGAGGAGGCTCGGGCGGTTGGTCTAGAAATCAGCCCCAAAACGGAGGCCCTGGCCCTCGGCATGGCAGGGCCCCCACCCACACTCCGCCTCTTAGAGGACACCGAGGTCAAATATACCCTACTTCAGGCCGCTTCAAGCTGCTCGGTAGTTGGCTTCCCGACTGCGAGGACGACCTGACGACACGGATCGGCATGGCGTGGGCGCAACTCCATGAGGCCACCGCCGCTGGTGGAGCAACCCCGCCCTACCCCGGATCGTCAAGCGTGACCTATTCAAGGTCGTCATTCTGACGATCCTGACCTATACGGCGCCGAGACCTGGACACTGACGCAGGAGCTGGAGCAACGACTCGACGGCAACGTCACCAAGATGCTGCGCAAGGCCCTCAACATCCCCTTTGGTTTGCACATTAGTAATTATGAGGATTTGTACGCTGATTTGCCCTATGTTTCCCACAATGATTCTTAGTGAACAGGCGCCTGGGCCTAGCCGGGCACCTGGCCCTCACAGATCAGGTAGACACATCAGATATAGACTAGCTGGCACCATGCAAGCCCGCCCAGCCTGGGCGGTATGTCCTCACCTCAGTGGCGTGCCCCAGGCCGCACGCGGCAGGGCTGCCACCCGTGGACTTTTCGTGATAGACTCGGCATGGACATGTGCTACACTAGACGTGTCGGGCTCACACCCGGGCAGCGTCCTGGTTTGTCTGTAATATGGAGGCAGATGGTACGCAAGGATAGATGGCAAGTAGTGATGAAGGAGACTGGTCACCCCCAAGTCTGTGGGCCGGGCTCCGCGTGTGACCGCGTATGGCATTCATAGCGATTCGGGCCGCGGTGCCCACAACCCTGTAACTAGGACCTAGATAGCTTACACCATCCATTCCATCCCCTGTTCCCCTCCCACTGAGGACTTATGCTCACGTGACGCAGTCACGTGTCTAATAATTAATTAATTAATGCCACACATGATGCATTAGCCATGCCTTGCCCATCATGCAGAGAGTTACTCTCTGCTGAGACGCCATGCCCTACCCATCGTCTAGCCATAATCGATCTTCCATGCACCCCATATGTTGCCAGGCCTCTTTACATATTGATACATCATGGTGGTGCAGGTGCATCTTGTGCACCCAGAGTAGGTGGCACTTTACATCCCCCGCAGGTTGTAGCTCACAATGTATTAAAAACCATGTATGCCCCTTCTCAGGGATATGTGTTACGTACATATACAGTACTCCCAGTTGACGGAGATATGTTGTTAATAATTGATTAAGCACGAGTAATCACCCTCAATGCAGCTACCATTTATAGGTCATGTCAGTGAATACGAGCACAAGGCCATGCCGTATGTAACGGTACGAGGTATGACTGACCGACTGCCACGAGGTAGCCGTGGCTGACGGCGGAGCTCATAACTTTCACGTTTGAGCACCGAATTTAGCCGTGAATACAGTATCACTATCGCTTCGTCTTTCTAAGACGCACATGCTGATGTAATTTTCCGAATCTATTACGCAATATATGACGAGCAAACGCACCTCGACGCAACGCAGTTTGGCGGATGCGCTCGGCCATGAAAATACGTCTGCAGCCCAGGCTGCAGCTTCGCCCTCAGGTCCGGCAGGCAGCGGTGACACTAGTCGTGCACTGGTGGTCGCCCCACACCCTCGCGGGCTTAATGCCTCGCCATCTGCATCACCTGACCCTAAACGCACCCGCCCAGCCGACAACTGAAACAGGAGGGCCTTCACGCCCCTCAGAATCGCGCTTTCGGCCCCGGCCTTTCAAGGTCGATGATTACGACTGGACCAACATGCCTCCGAGCGACGCTATGACGTGCAAATTCTTCGGGGACTACGCTTCGCTTTACGACCTGTGCCTCCATCTCCACGATAACAATCGCCTCCTCACCCCGAACGGCTGCTGCTGGAGCAGCATCAGCCTGCTGTTCGGGTGCACCCGCCCCGAACTCCAGCATACCATTCTCAACTCCCTTCTCATGCGCTCTGATGGCGAGATCTGGGCTCCATCCATCTCCGCCCCCACACTTCGTTCCATCCTTACGGAAGCCTTTCAGCAGCACGTGACCCCCCTTGCCGCCGATGTGGCAGTGAATGGGCGGCACGCTGGCTACTGAACTTCCGCACCTTTCCACTGCCATTTCCGCCTCCACTGCCGACATCCAAGCCCAGCTCCTTGATCTCGACCAGCGCCTTCAAGCCACCGCTACCGCCCTTGAGTGCTTGCATGACACCGCCGACCTCACCGCCCAAGCGGTGAAGGACATCGCCGCCCAGCCGGCACCTGCTGGCCCGGCCAGTGGTGTTCCCTCCACCTGGGCGGACTTGCTTAAGCAACATACCACCTCCACCACCTCCACCATCGCGGCACAAATCAAGCAACAAGCCCTCGACCTTCGCGAGGAGGCCGACATCACCCAGCGCAGCCACAATGTCATCGTCAAGCACTTCGACCAGCCGGCAGGTGAGACCTCCACGAGCCTTCTCGAGGCATTTAAGCGCGCCATTTTTGCCCCCATGCAACTCACTGGTGAGCTGCGGATGTCGGCTGTCCGCCTCCCCCGCGCGCGGGGGAAGGCTGGCCCGGCACCTGTGCTCCTCACCTTTAAGTATGTACATGGCGGACAAGCTGGCGTTCCTTAAAATTATGCCGCAAGAAGCTCGATCTCGGTGTCGATCGCTTCACGCTGGACTACGACTTGACCCTGGCCCAGCAACAGCGGCGACGCGAGATATGGCCGACCTACCTTCAGCTCCGGCAGAGCGCAGGGGGGAAGCCGGTATACTGGAGGGGGGCGGTCATCCACGTTGACCACAAGCCCTGGCAGGCACCTCCGGCCACCTCAGACTAGGGAATATATATTAATAATTTTGCGGTGCAGCAGGGCTATTAGGTTCCTCCCGTTAGGCGTTTCCATTGGTCTTATCGTAGTATAGAGATTTTACATGGCTCTGTATAGAGGTTTATAGCTGGGCGTTTGCTTTGGTTTGAGTGATTTCACTCTGCTGTAAGTAATTATATTTTTAATATAAACCTCAATACAGAGCCATGTCAAATCTCTACACTACGATAAGACCAATGGAAACTCCTAACGGGAGGAACCTAATAGCCCTGCTGCACCGCAAAATCAGCCCGCGTACGGCGGAGCATGATGTCAGCCATGGCCCGAGTCAGCGCCACCGACAAGCGCTGACGCCAATATGACGTCCAGGTCCGCGCCGACCATGGGGCCCGCTGGCCCTCCAGGTCCAGCCGGTCCTCCCGGAGCCGGCAACACTCCTTGAAGAAGGCGGAGGTCAGGGGCCCCATGGCCCCAAACTCCTCCAGGACAAAGGGCACCACACGATGGTGCCCGACGTCGCCGTAGGCCAGGAGCTTGGCCCGCTCCGCCCGGTCCGCCGTGTAACCTGCCGTGAGGGAGGCCCCAGCCACGTGGCTAAGAGCCAAGGGCCGCGCCACCGAAACGTCGATAAGCAGATGCCGGCCACCCCCCTCAAAGTCCAGCACCACGATGTCAGGCCGGTGGTTGGGGAATAGAAGGCAGCGCCATCCGCATCCTCGGACCGGATGTTCGCGTGGGGGAAAACCGACCGAATCATGGCGAGCACCACCGTCAGGAGGACAGTGTGCAAATACAAATACCAATTCTGATTCTGTTGGCCCCCCATGCAGGCAAGGTAGTGAGTCCCCGTGGGATCCAGCGGCTGCCCACAGCTACCACAAGGCCGCCCGGCCGGAACAAGAGGCTGCGGGGCAAATAGCTGGTGCCGGAGCGCCACCGAGTAGTGGCTGGGAGCCAAGGCGAATGGGGGGCCATGGGAAGAGCACGAAGGTACGCCGAGCCCACACTCCGCAAGGAAAGCGAGAACAGCCACGCACGTCCCTGGGCGTTGAGGTCCGCGAAAAGAGCAATCCAATCAGCCGTGTGCAGAATACCCGCGTAGGTTTTCTGGTGTTTATCGATGACGCGAGCAGGGAATGCGGCGGGAATATATATACCAGTAGTGTAGATTAGTCAGGCTTAGCCTAGCATGTGGCCCATGCGCATGTGCGCCCATAATGGCCCCCATGGACGATGCCTTCAGTATTTAGCTACGCCATGCCTATAATGGGACCCCCCATGGATGTTGCAGTAAGAATTTAGCCATGCTATGCCTATGCAGGGAGTTACTCTCTGCTGAGATGCCATGTGTACACCAGCTATAGTCTAGCCATATACCTTCCACCCCATATGTCATGCAGGCCTTCTAGGCCCTCTCCTCAAGCCGCCCTGTGTGCGCATGTTTAGGAGGCATGAACCATCATGGCGGTGCAGGTGCACCCTGTGCACCCAGAGCAGGTGATAGTCGTACATCCTACACCTGCAGGTTGTCGCCCTGATTGTATTACAAACCCATAGATGCCCCTTTCTCAGGGCTATGTGTTACATATGCTCCCCACGGAGCTATGATTTTAATTAATTAATTAATTAATTAATGCCGTATGTCTTATGTGCATGATTGCAGCACTGGTTGACTTACGAAGGATGTGGCTGGCCGTGCACGCGCGCCTTAGCAGGGGCAACACATCTCATGGAACTCGGTGACACCACGCTGCGGGCCCCATCCCACTGTCTTTTTCACAGCGAACCATTGGCTGCCTCGTTTCATGAACGGCTCACGACAGACATCATTTTTGGTAGCATTGTAGCTGCGCAAAAACGCTGGGCTAACAAATGCATAGGAAGTGGAACAGTTGGATGCATCTATGTGGCTACCGTGTGCAGCCACGTCGGTAGGTACTTGGGTGACATTGATAGCCAAATCCTCTTGCTGGTCCCCACGTAGGGGCTGGGCACTGGAAGCAAAGCCGGGCCCTGAAAATGACAACGCATCTGCCGGGATGAAGAGCGAATCAATCAATTTGAGCGTGGATGCCACACGACGCTCGTTCTCCACAGGACTGCCAAGAATCTCGCGATCAATCCGATCCAACACGGAACTCCCGGGCAGAAACTTGCGCGCGAACGCAGCCTTGGAATCTCTGAGACTGCTCCAATTCTCCTCCGTGAGAGTATTCGGGTGTGCCGCATTCGCCTCCCACTTGGTGAACATGAGAGGCATCTGCAACCGCGCACGGTTGCGGGGAGAGTTGGCCAGTAGCGTGAGATAGAAGCGCTCGTCAGAAGCATACGTCGGCGACAAGGCCACCAAGGCATCGCGTACCCTCCCCTCAGGGTCGTTGACCAGATACTCACAACTCGTCCGGCTGAGCACGTACGACGGCGGGAACATCTTGCACGTCTGGATCATTCTGTTCTCCCTACTGTCCTCGATACTGTAGACGAAACCACCTTGGGTTCGCAACACCGGCGGCGGGCTCGAGAGCCCCTGGCTCGCGTGGCGGAGTATGGCATCGGTCAAAGCAGGGTCATCCCAGACATGATCATACAGATCCGTTTGGACGTGTTCCACCACATCGTCAAGCCCCCCCACGAAGTCCAGCGGTGCCGGGAGCGCGCCCAGCAGCTGTCGCAGCGCGTCCTGGGTCATGAGCGGGTAGTCGGAGCCCGACAGGTTCATCCAGTAGGACCAATCCTTGCTGTCGCGCAGGAAGGTAGACAACATGCGCAACCCAGTCAACATGACCGACGCGCCTGCCCACGTCAACGGGGCCCGCGGCACGAAGCGGCACATGGCCCCCAACCGGGGATCTCCTTCCACGGCCGCCTTGAGGGCCACAAACTCTTCGTCTGGGGCCTTTGCGTCCAGATGGATGGCCACCAGGTTGTCCTCATGATAGATCGCACGCAGCAGGCGCAGGTAGGAAGGGATGTCCGATGGAGTTGCGCGCGTCAGCAGCAAGTTGTAGGCGATGCCCATACGCGCTGGCTGCGTGGCGGCGTGCTCAGCATTCACGCCCGCGTGCCTGGCGTTAGAAGACTCGTTGTCAAATTGGCCCAACAAGGGGTGCTGACCCGTGCTTAGGTCCGATAAGGATCCCGGACTACGGTGCGGATCAAGGTCAGCGGGGATGGGCGTGCAGTTGCACAGCAGGGGCGGATCGACCCACGTCGCCTTAAAATATTTCGGACCGTGCTCAAATGGGACCAACCGGCGAAAAAGCGGCGCCCATGGATTCTGCTGTGACGAGGGGCGATGTACTGTGCCGCGCGAGCGTTCTGTACTAGGATGTGGCAAATTTGCGCTCTGCGATCCTGACGGAGTTGGATGTGAAATGCGTCCCCCATGGCCGCGCAAGCTTGCCGTGTTCGGACGTGACGAAACCCTGCATGCGGCACGGACCAGGGAGCATGGGAGTCCAAGCGCAGGGGGTGCGATAATGCCATTAAAAGCATGAATCCTCGTAATTTGGTAGGCATGGCGGCAGACACGTTCCATGATAGTCATGTGCACGTCGGTCACGTGTCATCCTCTGATCCTAGGGAGCAATTTCTAATGACCAAGCGCCAGACGCACAGACGTTTCAACGCTGCCTGCCAAGTCCACGCACCAATAAGCTGATGAATGGTCAACTATGAGAGAAAGCCATGCCTTGTGAGTTGTGAACAATGTAAAGCTGCTATATTAATGCAAACCTTCCCACCTCCCCAGGACTTGCTGCGGAAGGTTCATGACCTCTACAACACAAGGCCATGTTTTATGAAAATGCACACACATTATGTATATCCATTGCCATTCTAGTGGCGAATGCCTCACCATCCATGACTAGTCAAGGAACGGCATTTAAGTGCTCCGTCCCACTCTTTTCACCACCTGGAAACCTACCAGGGGAAACAACTCTGTTTTTACTACTGCAGAAGCAAACCACGACATTTCCTTGTCAGTTTTGCGGCAGGACCCCTGTCAGTGATCTAACAAGACAGACAAATGACAAGTATACTACTATAATGCTACGATGGATAGAAGTATACAATTTGAGTATGCCTGTGTATGGTTCTGGTTCCGCGTGCGGCCTGTTTCAAACCTGTGAGAAACCCGCCTAGCTGATAACATAACTGTGATAATTGATGTTCCTCCCTGATACTATAATCTACCTGGGCCCCGTATACCATATGGCTCATTCGCATTGGATCTAGTTCTGCAGCACGACCCCCTGCCTGGTTGGAGCGCATATCACCCTTGCACGGTGGCATCCCATGCCTGCACATCCGCTGTGTGCGGCGCGGTCACTTAGCACTGGAGCCCACTGGCACGGCCGCAGATTGGGCCGATGTACACTGCCAAGCTCCACACTGCCAAGCTCCACACTGCCGAGCTCCACACTGCCAAGCTCCACTGCCAAGCTCCACACTGCCAAGCTCCACTGCCAAGCTCCACACTGCCAAGCTCCACACTGCCAAGCTCCACATGCCAAGCTCCACACTGCCAAGCTCCACACTGCCAAGCTCCACACTGCCAAGCTCCACACTGCCAAGCTCCACACTGCCAAGCTCCACACTGCCAAGCTCCACACTGCCAAGCTCCACACTGCCAAGCTCCACACTGCCAAGCTCCACACTGCCAAGCTCCACACTGCCAAGCTCCACACTGCCAAGCTCCACACTGCCAAGCTCCACACTGCCAAGCTGTACGGCCAAACCACGCAGACGTGTCGACCCCTGAAAACCCTTGTCAAAGTTTCATGCTAACCTCTTAACCTTCTTACTGAATATTTAATGCTTCGTGCTCCATGCTATGTGCTACGTGCTCCGTGCTACGCGCTACGTGCTACGTGCTACGTGCTCCATGCTAGCATATTATATACTAAATGTTAGGATGTTATTAAAAAAATGTTAGGATGTTACATACTAAATACTAGCACATTACATGGCAACATTACTTGGCGAGGGCCACCCCTTGTGGCAGGAGGGGAATCCCTCGCCCTGGGACCGATCGCCCGCACACGCCGCCACCGTGATCTTGACTTAACAAACCGTTTGGCTAATGCTAACGCTGCTTCTGCTGCTGCCACCCGCCTGTGCATGCGTGTGTGTGTGGCTAGGTGGGCTGGGTGGGTGATTGGGCGGGCCGACGGGCGTGGGTGGGTGGGTGTGGGTGTGGGGGAGGGGGGAGGGGGGGGGGCATCCAATGATGATCTGGTGATGATGGGTCGGGTGCTGCTGGCAGTGGTTACGTGGTGCGGGTGCTGCTGGTGCTGCAAGACATGGTGCGCTGTGCAAGTATAGCAACGGTTAGAAGTGCTCAAGCGCCACTGGTGTGCATCGCCTCCGATCAACAATGAAACGCACCTCGCTGCCCTCACCATTGACGTTAGCACTTCCCTTTTGTGGGAAGTCTTCTTGCCAAGTTTCCTGCCGTGAACGTGACTGGTATGGCTGAGGAAAGCCAGCATTAACAAGCAGCATAGCCAACAGAATTGGGGCCAACGCGCCCCCTTATGCTGCCACACATGCGTCCCCATCGTTAAATTCCTCACGCCCAGGAAGTGAGTTTGGTTACAGGGAATCCGTGTTTGCCCGCTCTACAAACGTCAATGGATGGATGGCGATTTCTGGAGCACGGCTCAGCAGTAAATGGTTAGCTAATATCTAGAAAGGCATATGGCCGCAACAAATGCCGCCCATGCTGACTGGGAGGGCCGGGAATACAGACATTGTACCGAAATTCGGCCCGCTTCCGCTTGCTATGGCAAAACCAATAGCCATTTAGAGGGGCCCGTCACTGGCATCGCCAATCGCCATGGCATCATGCTGATGCATGGTATAACGTGCTTGGATCGCCTGACACGACCTACGTCATGAACAAGGCGAGCTACGTCATCATGAATAAACCGTGACCGATGAAAACGCCGTCACCGGTGCTAGCAAGCTGGTCGCAGGGGCTGGAACGGGAAATAAGTGCGGGATTGGCGCCCCCCTTCGCGCGGGTAAGCATGCTGGCCTCCTATGGGCCAGCCGCATTTAGCAAAATGCGCGTGCTTCTCCCCAAAGCATGCGCTGCGTGTGAACGTGTGAACCGCAAAGTAAGGCGGTCCGCTGCCGCATCGGACGACTATTTTAAACATGTTGGTGATTTTGCGACTTTCAGGTCTTGGCTGTAAGATATGTGAACCCAGGGGGCAAAGCGATTTAAAAAGTCCATCCAGTTAGCATCAGTTTGTTAGCGTCAGTCCTGTTTAACGATGGATTGAGAAAAGCTACTTTCCAGCATTTATTAGCGGTTTTATGTATTCATATGGCGTCGAGATTGCCGTGAAAAGTGGAAGCCAGAAAAAGTGGAAGCCTGGGCAAGGCCTGGGCCTTGGTATTATTCTCTTCCTCGCCACGTACAGTAGCAAATTCGGTTACACCGTCCGCATTGGAAGTTTGTTATTATGGGTCAATTTTTGCCGTATTTGCATTACGAATAACCCTGGATTGTTTGTTGGGGAGCCAGTTAGAGTCCCGGGTTTTTATCAGGCGGAGCCAATTTTCGGAAGAACCGTCAGGTTCGCCAGAATTGGCGAAGCTTATAAGGCCGTACACGTGAGAAAACATAGGAATAGGGGATGAAAATCCGTCAATCCATCCATACATACATACATCCATACATACATCCACCGAATTTGTCCCGAATTTGCAAGCATAAGGGTGAGGTTCTTCCGAAAATTGGCTCCGCCGTAGAGTTTCAACGGGCAAGTTGCAAACACGCACGTTACTTGATTATTTAATTAAAAGAGTTTTTGTAAACATCAGACACTGATTTCTTCAGACGATGCACAAGGCTGGGCGCGGCGCAGCGTGCGCAAGGCTGGCGTGCGCAAGGCTGGGGAGTGCGCGAGGCTGGGAGTGCGCAAGGCTGGGAGTGCATCGTGGCTGGGCGCGGCGCGGCAGCGTGCGCAAGGCTGGCGCGTAAAACTGCAAACGACGTAAATCGTATCGGCTGCCTTTGGACTTAGCCGAATTTCGTCGTCGATGCGAGTGGTGATGGCCGTTTAGATCTTAGTTTTTAACCCGACGGGTTTCCTTATGATGCGTTCAAAATGGCAGCTGATGGCATGATTACTTAACATGTGGCGCGCGCAAAGAGCCTGTAGTCGTGCAGTTTACCCTCAATAATCAATCAATCTGAGTCTCGAGTCCACGTTGGAGTCCACTGACCCCCCGACTAGAATTTCCGACCCCCAATGTTGCACGCAAGCTATGCCTGCCATGCTTTTTCTATTTCCTAACACCCACAGTTGGGGGATCATAGTCATTGACAATTTCTCCCCGTTGCTTTTTATGCTGCATATCCAACTATATCTGAGTAAGAGGGGTCGAGCGGATGACGCCGACATGGTTTGCATATACCTTCATAGTGGCTTCAAATCGTCATATTCTTGAAGCGCGGTCAGTTCAGCCCACAGAACCTTACGTACGTCTTACCAAGGTACATGCACGGTGGGGACGCGGTCGGCCGGTCGGGGTTTGCCTGCTTTCTTTACCCAACCAGGGACATGTTCGTGATTTTCTTGCAGCGCTGGAAGATCAGTCCCGGGAAGAACCGCCTGCGACCCCTGGACCGTTCCGTTCCAACGATACCTGTGACTCTTCAGCATCAACGGTACGAATAGCACGAACCCGCCCACGTGCTTGGCCGCCATACCCGTTCCTAGTCATGCCATGCTCCTTCCTAGTCATGCCATGGTCGTTCCGAGTCATGCCATGGTCGTTCCTAGTCATGTCACTCCCGTTCCTAGTCATGCCATTAATTAATTAATTAATTAAAATGATAGCTCCGTTGGGAGCATATGTAACACATAGCCCTGAGAAAAGGGCATCTATGGGTTTGTAATACAATCAGGGCTACAACCTGCAGGTGGAGGATGTACAACTGTCACCTGCTCTGGGTGCACAAGGTGCACCTGCACCGCCATGATGGTTCATGCCTCCTTAACAAGCACAGGCACCCAGGGGGGGCTTGAGGAGAGGGCCTAGAAGGCCTGCATGACATATGGGGTGGAGGGTATGTGGCTAGGCTATAGCTGGTGTACACATGGCATCTCAGCAGAGAGTAACTCCCTGCATAGGCATCGCATGGCTAAATTCTTAATGCATCATCCATGGGAGGTCCCATTGTAGGCTGGGCGCGGCTAAATACTGAAAGCATCATCCATGGGGGCCATTATGGGCGCACATGCGCGTGGGCCACGTCATGCCATACCCGTTCCTAGTCATGCCATGGCCGTTCCTAGTCATGCCATGGTCGTTCCGAGTCATGCCATACCCGTTCCTAGTCATGCCATGCCCGTTCCTAGTCATGCCATACTCGTTACTAGTCATGCCATGCCCGTTCCTAGTCATGCCATACCCGTTCCTAGTCATGCCATACCCGTTCCTAGTCATGCCATACCCGTTCCTAGTCATGCCATGCCCGTTCCTAGTCATGCCATGGCCGTTCCTAGTCATGCCATGCCCGTTCCTAGTCATGCCACACCCGTTCCTAGTCATGCCATGCCCGTTCCTAGTCATGCCATACCCGTTCCTAGTCATGCCATACCCGTTCCTAGTCATGCCATACCCGTTCCTAGTCATGCTGTACACGCTCCTAGTCATGCCACACCCGTTCCTAGTCATGCCATACCCGTTCCTAGTCATGCCATGGTCGTTCCGAGTCATGCCATACCCGTTCCGAGTCATGACATACTCATTCCTAGTCATGCCATACCCGTTCCTAGTCATGCTGTACCCGTTCCTAGTCATGCCATGGTCGTTCCGAGTCATGCCATACCCGTTCCGAGTCATGACATACTCATTCCTAGTCATGCCATACCCGTTCCTAGTCATGTTGTACACGTTCCTAGTCATGCCACACCCGTTCCTAGTCATGCCATGCCCGTTCCTAGTCATGCCATGCTCTTTCCTAGTCATGCCATACCTGTTCCTACTTCCTAGTCATGCCATACCCGTTCCTAGTCATGCTGTACACGTTCCTAGTCATGCCATGCCCGTTCCTACTCATGTCATGGTTTTTACCTGTATGTCCTCTGCCCTTGGTGCCAGCGTTCTGTGAGCACCTCAATGTATGGTCTGTCGTGAGAACAATAATGGCAGTCTAGCCAACGTCGATACGTTCGAGTTGGGCTCATAGTTAGTTGGTTGTTGTCGACCCACACAATAGCTGTTGCTTGTGTTAATTGGGAAATGTGTTTTATTGCAGCTGAACATGTATCAAGCTTCATTGCAATCTAGCTGTCGCGAACGATTCCTCTAAATCATCTTTAGTGGTGATAGGTACCATTCGAGTGCCAACGGTGGAGACGTACAGGTTCTCACATAGAGGTGGGTTAACTCGTAACAGTGCTATCAATTGCGTGCGATAAGAACGTGACTGCACCACGTGAACAAGAGACAATTATCAATATTATAATTAACAAACATCACGTGAGCATTATTAAGTTTACATCATTTGCAGGTTGTTGCTTAGCACGCTTATAGACCATGTACCCCCTCTCACGGACATTTAATTAATTAATTAATACCACGTGACTGCGTGAGCAGTATCCTCATGAAGGGAATGGATGACATGCGAAAGAAACTATCTAAGCACGGGTAGCAGGATTGTGGGCCCCGCGGCCGGTGGCACTGTGCCGACCGTAGCGGGTTACCCGAGGTGCCCCTACCGGACATTAATTAATTAATTAATAGACACGTGACTGCGTCACGTGAGCATAAGTCCTCAGTGGGAGGGGAACATGGGATGGAATGGATGGTATAAGCTATCTAGGTCCTAGTTACAGGGGTGTGGGCACCGCGGCCCGAATCGCTATGAATGCCATACTTGGTCACACGCGGAGCCCCCACAGACTTGGGGGTGGTCTCCTTCATCACTACTTGCCATCTATCCTTGCGCACCATCTGCCTTAATATTACAGACTACCGGACATGTGTTACGTGATCTCCCAACGGAGTAACGCTTCAATTCAATGCAACTAATACGTTAGACAGTATAATATTATCGTGACATGCATCACGTGAGCATAATGAATGCAATATCAAAGCGACTACCGGCGCAGGCCAGAAATCTGGAGAATATGTCAATATCAACAAGTACTAGGAGCATAGAGTGTACGCATTATGACTGTCCTGGTTAGCCTTGTACTCAGACCCTACGTGGATCATGCCACGACAAATGAGGGTCGTACACACAACTCTTGGTTTAGCTCCGAGACCATGCAGTCATTGGCAAACTTTGGAATTACCTCTTTCTCGATACTGTGCCAAAATTCCAAAACAAAAGAGGTGGTATGGACACCTGTAAAGAGCCGGTATGGACACCCACAGCTCTGCACACATCTTGATTATCCAAGCAATTAGTGTACAAGTGTTTCGCCTCCGTGGCTTACCATTATGCATCATCAGCACAACAAGTTTTAACAGTGATTGCAAACCACGGTTTTTTATGTGTCATGCAAGGTCTACCAAAAGGCGGTGTCACCATTGCATTTTTAGGCCCAAATGCATGTGTCACCCGAAATGCATCTAAACCTTAAACCTTCCTCAACCTTTTCATGAAACAATCAAAGGTTCATTACAATATCTGATTTTCTCGCCAACTAGTTTTGCCTGTTGGCTTAGCCCCCCCAACATGGCCCGGGTAGCACGTGTTCGCCGCCCTCATCAGGGGGAATAGTATCACATTTGGTCAATAGGCCATACCAAGTCATGCTTGTTGCCCCAACCAACTAGAGCATATTCTCAATGCCCATTCCCGCCATCCAAGCTATGCCTCCTGTTTACCGCCGCAACACCGGTTGCCAGCAGCCCATTACTCACTTCACCCGCCGCTTGCTACACAAGGCCTTGCCGCCTTGCCCAACATGCTGCCTGCTTCGCCTCGTTCGGCCGAATTTCGCAAGTAACCTTGCAGTTCCAAGTACCTCAGGTTTGCTTGACATTCCCCCTCCCTCACCCCCTCCCACCCCCCCTCCCTCCCTTTTAGAAGCTACATACACCGCTACGTTCAAGAAGTATAAGTATTTATCTATATATTATACAAAGTTGACAAGATATTTATCACACACTTAGTTTCAGTTGGCTAACTCGCTTTCTATGTCGTGTGCCCAAGGGGCTTTTTGTTGTGCATCGATGAATTACGCCAGACATAGGTGTAACTTTTCTGTACATGTTCTTGTTGTCGCTCTGTTGACTTGTTGTCGCTTCACAGGCAATGCACTATTGTGTGGAAGGACGCGCATCCCCTGGAGAAGATGCGACTGTACCATTTTGCCCAGCTTCAGTGGCAAATGAAGGTGAAGAATATGCGTTGTGGCCTTCTCCTCAGCTGGACGATGGAGAACGACACCGCCTTTTGGTAGACCTTGCATGACACATAAAAAACCGTGGTTTGCAATCACTGTTAAAACTTGTTGTGCTGATGATGCATAATGGTAAGCCACGGAGGCGAAACACTTGTACACTAATTGCTTGGATAATCAAGATGTGTGCAGAGCTGTGGGTGTCCATACCGGCTCTTTACAGGTGTCCATACCACCTCTTTTGTTTTGGAATTTTGGCACAGTATCGAGAAAGAGGTAATTCCAAAGTTTGCCAATGACTGCATGGTCTCGGAGCTAAACCAAGAGTTGTGTGTACGACCCTCATTTGTCGTGGCATGATCCACGTAGGGTCTGAGTACAAGGCTAACCAGGACAGTCATAATGCGTACACTCTATGCTCCTAGTACTTGTTGATATTGACATATTCTCCAGATTTCTGGCCTGCGCCGGTAGTCGCTTTGATATTGCATTCATTATGCTCACGTGATGCATGTCACGATAATATTATACTGTCTAACGTATTAGTTGCATTGAATTGAAGCGTTACTCCGTTGGGAGATCACGTAACACATGTCCGGTAGTCTGTAATATTAAGGCAGATGGTGCGCAAGGATAGATGGCA
Source organism: Mesostigma viride (assembly GCA_009746045.1). Taxonomy (NCBI): domain Eukaryota; kingdom Viridiplantae; phylum Streptophyta; class Mesostigmatophyceae; order Mesostigmatales; family Mesostigmataceae; genus Mesostigma; species Mesostigma viride. The sequence goes on from RPFO01001428.1 coordinate 178,546, forward strand.
AGTAGTGATGAAGGAGACCACCCCCAAGTCTGTGGGGGCTCCGCGTGTGACCAAGTATGGCATTCATAGCGATTCGGGCCGCGGTGCCCACACCCCTGTAACTAGGACCTAGATAGCTTATACCATCCATTCCATCCCATGTTCCCCTCCCACTGAGGACTTATGCTCACGTGACGCAGTCACGTGTCTATTAATTAATTAATTAATGTCCGGTAGGGGCACCTCGGGTAACCCGCTACGGTCGGCACAGTGCCACCGGCCGCGGGGCCCACAATCCTGCTACCCGTGCTTAGATAGTTTCTTTCGCATGTCATCCATTCCCTTCATGAGGATACTGCTCACGCAGTCACGTGGTATTAATTAATTAATTAAATGTCCGTGAGAGGGGGTACATGGTCTATAAGCGTGCTAAGCAACAACCTGCAAATGATGTAAACTTAATAATGCTCACGTGATGTTTGTTAATTATAATATTGATAATTGTCTCTTGTTCACGTGGTGCAGTCACGTTCTTATCGCACGCAATTGATAGCACTGTTACGAGTTAACCCACCTCTATGTGAGAACCTGTACGTCTCCACCGTTGGCACTCGAATGGTACCTATCACCACTAAAGATGATTTAGAGGAATCGTTCGCGACAGCTAGATTGCAATGAAGCTTGATACATGTTCAGCTGCAATAAAACACATTTCCCAATTAACACAAGCAACAGCTATTGTGTGGGTCGACAACAACCAACTAACTATGAGCCCAACTCGAACGTATCGACGTTGGCTAGACTGCCATTATTGTTCTCACGACAGACCATACATTGAGGTGCTCACAGAACGCTGGCACCAAGGGCAGAGGACATACAGGTAAAAACCATGACATGAGTAGGAACGGGCATGGCATGACTAGGAACGTGTACAGCATGACTAGGAACGGGTATGGCATGACTAGGAAGTAGGAACAGGTATGGCATGACTAGGAAAGAGCATGGCATGACTAGGAACGGGCATGGCATGACTAGGAACGGGTGTGGCATGACTAGGAACGTGTACAACATGACTAGGAACGGGTATGGCATGACTAGGAATGAGTATGTCATGACTCGGAACGGGTATGGCATGACTCGGAACGACCATGGCATGACTAGGAACGGGTACAGCATGACTAGGAACGGGTATGGCATGACTAGGAATGAGTATGTCATGACTCGGAACGGGTATGGCATGACTCGGAACGACCATGGCATGACTAGGAACGGGTATGGCATGACTAGGAACGGGTGTGGCATGACTAGGAGCGTGTACAGCATGACTAGGAACGGGTATGGCATGACTAGGAACGGGTATGGCATGACTAGGAACGGGTATGGCATGACTAGGAACGGGCATGGCATGACTAGGAACGGGTGTGGCATGACTAGGAACGGGCATGGCATGACTAGGAACGGCCATGGCATGACTAGGAACGGGCATGGCATGACTAGGAACGGGTATGGCATGACTAGGAACGGGTATGGCATGACTAGGAACGGGTATGGCATGACTAGGAACGGGCATGGCATGACTAGTAACGAGTATGGCATGACTAGGAACGGGCATGGCATGACTAGGAACGGGTATGGCATGACTCGGAACGACCATGGCATGACTAGGAACGGCCATGGCATGACTAGGAACGGGTATGGCATGACGTGGCCCACGCGCATGTGCGCCCATAATGGCCCCCATGGATGATGCTTTCAGTATTTAGCCGCGCCCAGCCTACAATGGGACCTCCCATGGATGATGCATTAAGAATTTAGCCATGCGATGCCTATGCAGGGAGTTACTCTCTGCTGAGATGCCATGTGTACACCAGCTATAGCCTAGCCACATACCCTCCACCCCATATGTCATGCAGGCCTTCTAGGCCCTCTCCTCAAGCCCCCCCCTGGGTGCCTGTGCTTGTTAAGGAGGCATGAACCATCATGGCGGTGCAGGTGCACCTTGTGCACCCAGAGCAGGTGACAGTTGTACATCCTCCACCTGCAGGTTGTAGCCCTGATTGTATTACAAACCCATAGATGCCCTTTTCTCAGGGCTATGTGTTACATATGCTCCCAACGGAGCTATCATTTTAATTAATTAATTAATTAATGGCATGACTAGGAACGGGAGTGACATGACTAGGAACGACCATGGCATGACTCGGAACGACCATGGCATGACTAGGAAGGAGCATGGCATGACTAGGAACGGGTATGGCGGCCAAGCACGTGGGCGGGTTCGTGCTATTCGTACCGTTGATGCTGAAGAGTCACAGGTATCGTTGGAACGGAACGGTCCAGGGGTCGCAGGCGGTTCTTCCCGGGACTGATCTTCCAGCGCTGCAAGAAAATCACGAACATGTCCCTGGTTGGGTAAAGAAAGCAGGCAAACCCCGACCGGCCGACCGCGTCCCCACCGTGCATGTACCTTGGTAAGACGTACGTAAGGTTCTGTGGGCTGAACTGACCGCGCTTCAAGAATATGACGATTTGAAGCCACTATGAAGGTATATGCAAACCATGTCGGCGTCATCCGCTCGACCCCTCTTACTCAGATATAGTTGGATATGCAGCATAAAAAGCAACGGGGAGAAATTGTCAATGACTATGATCCCCCAACTGTGGGTGTTAGGAAATAGAAAAAGCATGGCAGGCATAGCTTGCGTGCAACATTGGGGGTCGGAAATTCTAGTCGGGGGGTCAGTGGACTCCAACGTGGACTCGAGACTCAGATTGATTGATTATTGAGGGTAAACTGCACGACTACAGGCTCTTTGCGCGCGCCACATGTTAAGTAATCATGCCATCAGCTGCCATTTTGAACGCATCATAAGGAAACCCGTCGGGTTAAAAACTAAGATCTAAACGGCCATCACCACTCGCATCGACGACGAAATTCGGCTAAGTCCAAAGGCAGCCGATACGATTTACGTCGTTTGCAGTTTTACGCGCCAGCCTTGCGCACGCTGCCGCGCCGCGCCCAGCCACGATGCACTCCCAGCCTTGCGCACTCCCAGCCTCGCGCACTCCCCAGCCTTGCGCACGCCAGCCTTGCGCACGCTGCGCCGCGCCCAGCCTTGTGCATCGTCTGAAGAAATCAGTGTCTGATGTTTACAAAAACTCTTAATTAAAACCTTTTGTTTGTTTGTTTGTCCTGCAGCCGTTCAAGGCACGTGGGTACTTATTTAATTAAATTTCTTTTGTTTGTTTGGTAGATATGGTACACGCCGTCCCCAACCCGGCCCGGCGGCCCCCCTTTCGGCGGCCACAGGCTATAGTCAGTGGAGGTCTCAGGTCAGTGATACCCTATTTAATTGCTCAAGGCCCATAAGTATCGCACATGAGTAGTACATCTTACATGTACATCTGTAGACACGCTCAGGCCTCAGCCTCTACTGAGTACCGACCGACGTGCCCTGCCGAGGCAGTACTGTAGAGCGTGGATTGCTGGATGCAAAAGCGGTTCACTTGGTTCGCGCCTCACCCCGCGCTCGGCCTGCGTCTCGCGGTTTTTTTTCGATTTTCACGATATTTCATGTTCCCCGCCTGTCCAAGGTAATTTCGAAGGTTTTATGTACTTTATATTATATAACAAGTTTTGCGGGCTTCGCCCGCGACATTAGAGCTTGTACTTTTTGTGGCCGGTCCCCGGCCAGGGAGCCCCGGCTAGGGAGATGTGAGTCACCACGTACCTCCGTCGAGTGCCAAGTGGCGCTAGTCCCGCCAAGGAGCGCGCGCTAGCTTTAGAGTTTCGACCACAAGATTCATGGAGTTTGGCAAAAGGGTGAAGGAAAAAAATCCTACATTCAACGGAAGATCTATGGAAGAGGTTCGAAACCGGTACGTCACGATTACTTGTCTGATGAGGTGTGCCTTGGCGCCTGAAGTGTACGTAACCAATTTCTGTAGAAGTTTCACAATATGTACATTGCTAAAAAGGGACAAACTGCGCAACCGCGCAGTGGACGGAGCTCGCGAACTACTTGCGGAGTTCAAGCTCCAGATTGACTGCTACCCCTGCACGGGAGCGCGATGCGCGCGGGGTTTAGTGACCTCGCCAAACCCGCAGACAGCAGGGGGAAATCGCTTACAGGCGGTGGAGCACAGGAAAATCCACGTGTGAGCTTCCTGCGCGTTTGTAACTGGTTCGGGAGAACAAAGTTTGGTCCAACAGCCCAAAAGTTTGCGACGGTTATATCTGGAGCTCGCGAACACAGGAAATCGCAGAGTTTTCTAGTAGGAGCCATCTGGGCATACGGACCTCTGCCAAATGGCTCATCTGGATGTAACGCACAAAAACCCTCATAATATGGACGCCGTGGTTTGACCTTTTCGTGATTGGTCGGAATGCAATTCCGCGCAGCTCATTCGTCAAGCGGACTGTAAGTCGCGCCGCTGAGTGGCTGGAGCCGAAAGCCGTTCGAAAGAGTGTTAGCTAAAATTGTGCCAGGGCTGCGTTTTACAAATTTTAGTATATATGTTGATATAAAGTGTTTGTTTGTTTTCTCACAGGGCGACGACCCCGTGCCCACATGAGTTAATTAATTAATTTTGTTTGTTTGTTTGTTGAGTCCAGTCCTCAGCCCCCGGAGTTAATTAATTAATTTTCTTTTGTTTTTTTTATGGTTTTCAGCCAGAACATTTTCCAGAAGCTAATTATTTATTTAAAACTTCCAATGCGGACGGTGTATCCCACGCCAGCTGACTGCAAGGATTCTGTAGGTCCCTGGTCCTCCCGTTCGCCGTCCGCCTCGTCTTCGATATCCTGGGGGAGATATTTTCTATATTCGTACTAGGAAGTCTACTTTGTCTGTGGTTCCGCTAGGAAGTCTACTTTCATCTACATTTCGGTGACCCTGGAAACATGACGGCATTCCTGGGAAGTCATGGAAGCTGCCGTCAACCGTATCTTCGATATTGACTCCATTCAGCGCGATCAGCGGTCCTTTATCCCCCGCGCCAAAAGACGACGATCGGTCTTGAACACAAACAACGACGATCGGTATTTGGTGAACGGCCACACCAAGGTTTGCACCCGCCATTTGCCCGCTCTTTTCCGGGGCACACACGCAAGCCTTGCCTTGACTGCATCAGATAAACATCGACAATGATTGCCGCCGTCTGCACACATCAGCCAGCTTGTGCCCGTGTCGCACTCAACAGCTCCAATCTGGCAGCGAGTAAAACTTCCTTTAGCGGGAAGCGGGTGGTCCATTCTGCGCACAGGATCTCGAAACCCTCGACTCGCATTGCTCCGTGCGCGCTGACGAAGAAGGAACTAGTCGATTACGTGGCAGAGAGAACTGATTACGAAAAGGAAGCTGTGGCGACATGCATTAGCGAGGCTCTGGATGCCATCATCGTGCATGTGGCCGCCGGCGACAAGGTCCAGCTTACAGGGTTTGGAACCTTTGAGCCGCGTGACCGGAAAGCACGGGAAGGCCGGAATCCAAAGACGGGAGAAAAAATGCTCATCAAGGAGACAAGGTTCGTGCAACCATGCTGTCAGTCCCACCTGGCAACGTTTGTTGAAAGCATGCCCTCCAAAATAGAATTGGTTATTCCTGATGAAGTTATAGCATCTAATTTTCGTTTGCTCTTTGATTACTTCAATTTCATGCAGGGTACCGAGTTTTTCTGCTGGGAAAAACTTCAAGGATGCGGTGAAGGGACTGCTTAACGATAAGGAGGAGACAGCATAAGGGGCGCGCTCGTTCTCCTCAAGTTCGACGCACGTACTCGTCGCAACATCTGCAGCGCAGACCCTGGTGGCAGACACGAGGGCGTCAATGCTTGGCGCACATAAACAACAATATGTTCTACTCCAACCCAGCAATTTTGCTATTATCCTCTGGAGAACCTTCACACCCTTGGAGAACAGTTACCACATAACATCTTGGTGTACCCAATGACATCATGGTGTGCACACATGACATCATGGTGTACCCAGATGACGTCATGATGTACCCACACGACATCATGGTGTGAGGGCTGTGGGCCAATAGCATGCTCTGAGCTCTGACGCGCCCCAGGTCATATGGCGCCAGTGCTAGGGAGAATGTGCCAGCAGAATTAGGCTGTTGGCAGGGGCGGTGTACATGTGCCAATCAGAGCTCATCTCTTGGATAGGTCAAAACACAGTTTTGGCTACAGTCATGCAAGCATGCTATGAAATGCTTTGCACATTTCATCATCCCACGCTAGATTGAGGCATGCGTTACACTACATAATCACCTCATGCATTTTTTTTCTGCATCCATTGCCAGAGGGGCTGGCACGCACAACTGTGCATCGTGGTCAGTATCCCCTGGGGGATGTTGAAGCGAGAAGCACATGCGATGATAATACTCTTTTCACAATTCTTAACCCATAGGAATGGACATGCTTTTAATATATGGAGCAACAATTTGAATTTTCCTGCCTTAGTTGTCATGAACAAGATCTTGTTGTGTCCGGAAAAATTAATTAATTAATTAATTAAAATCATAGCTCCGTGGGGAGCATAGGTAACACATAGCCCTGAGAAAGGGGCATCTATGGGTTTGTAATACAATCAGGGCGACAACCTGCAGGTGTAGGATGTACGACTATCACCTGCTCTGGGTGCACAAGGTGCACCTGCACCGCCATGATGGTTCATGCCTCCTAAGCAAGCGCACACAGGGCTGCTTGAGGAGAGGGCCTAGAAGGCCTGCATGACATATGGGGTGGCCGAAGGTATATATGGCAAAAGTCCAGCATTGGCTGTCTAGTGTTAAGTTGGGCGGTACACTAACCTGGCCATCGCAACTTGTTGAAGACCTCTTTTGTCAGCCCACTGAACAGGAAGCGCTGGTTGCAGAACAAAAAGAGGTGGAAGACGATTGTCCAGGCCCACACGCCAGCCCCTGTGGGCAAGCCCCCCCTCCCCCCCCCCGAGCGGAAGGGGCGCTTTACTGAGTAAAGTAGTTAGGGTTTTCCAGATTAGATTAGCTTAGATTTGACTAGTTCGGTTTCGCGGCTTCGCCCACCTCCATCCATCCAGCAAGGGAATATGTACTACATGCATGATCTCCCAACGGAGTCATGTTACATAATGAAATGAAATGAAATGAAATGAAATGAAATGAAATGAAATGAAATGAAATGAAATGAAATGAAATGAAATGAAATGAAATGAAATGAAATGAAATGAAATGAAATGAAATGAAATGAAATGAAATGAAATGAAATGAAATGAAATGAAATGAAATGAAATGAAATGAAATGAAATGAAATGAAATGAAATGAAATGAAATGAAATGAAATGAAATGAAATTAAATTAAATTAAATTAAATCAAATCAAGCATCCCGCAGCGCCCAGCCTCGCCGAATCCAGAAATAGTACGAAATCTCGTACTTTGAGCGGCCTTGATGCTGCAGCTGAATCGGGCTTGACGAGAGCTGTCGAATGCCGTACGTATAGAAGTCCGTCAGAGTAGGAGGGGGTGGGCTGCTAGCCTAATTTTTCCGTTAAGTTAATTAATTAATTAATTAGACTCGTGCTCCCGTTGGGGAGTCACGGAGCATTAACCCCGATGGATGGATGGATGGGTGCAAACAGTCCTACCGGTCTAATCTATCTACATCAGCTACCTACGACATCTATCTAACAGCATTCTAACTACAACATCTATCTAGACAGCCTAACGATGCCCTAGGGGAGCTGTCTGGCGTGCCTCCCACGGGTTTGCACACGCGGGCGCTTCCCCACTGGGGGGGGCTCGTTGTCCTCTATGACCTGGGCCCACTTGGCCTTGTCCATCATCTTCTTCCAAATCACGGAGAGGCCTAGGCCCCCCATGTCCTCTACTAGCTGTTCTTTGAAGGTGCGGGCCTTGCGGCGTCTAACATCAGGGGGCCCGGCCCACGTCAGGAGGTGGGCACCTGCCAGGCTGAGCTGGTCGCAGTCCTGCGGGGGGGCCACGTGAGGTGTCTACCCGGTTGGTGCGAGCTAGGTGCCCTACTAGCTGCAGGCGCCGCTGCTTAACTCGTCGTCTGTCCCTGGTCCTCTACGGAGGACTGAGTTGAACTCAGTCCTCTCTAGAGGACCGAGTTTTTGGGTTTCGTAGAAAATTCGCCCCGGTCAGAATGTTTGACAAAAAAATTCTCTCAAAATTTATTCAAATACTACGTGAAAAGATCTTTCTTGGACATATTTTTGGGATTTTTTTGGATTTGGTATGCGCGGCTAACTGTACGGTCAAAGTACAGGTGGTAAGGGTACTTTTCCACGTGAAACGCGAGTTCCGGAAATGCACGACCTAGCCATGGCGGCTCGCGCCCATGCATGCAGTTTACGTTTGCGGACGAGTTAGCCGTCCAAACTCAGTAAATAGATTAAACATGCCCTAAAGATAATATAAATCAATTTTTAGCTCGCGGGGATGCGATTTACCCGGTGTCGGCACTGTTCTTGCTGGAAAAAACTGCGATAAGGCAGGTCGACGGAATTGATTACTGCGCTTGCTTTCCGGCGCAATTTCAATGGCTGATAGGTTTCTTTCTACATTTTAACATGAATTGTATTAGAATATATTGAGTGACAGTATAGATTTGATGATCTCGACCATTCTGTCACGTCATGGTCTATGTGCCGCAAAGTGCCACTTTTGCGGGCACCGCCTGGGCCAAGGTAACGCCAGCCGTGCCAGGTAAAGCCGGATAATCGTTGCCTCTTCGTTCCTTGATGTTCGTACATGAGTTTAAGCTTGCGAGGCGTTGTCAGGTTCAAGTCTTGATGCTCTTTCTTGACCGTTGCCTGCCCCTCTCTAAAACCCCCTTTTCAGATGATGTTAGCAGGCATTTGCCTTAACCCAGTGTAGTTGTGCAGGGTTTTAGGAGCTGTGCAGGTTTAAACACCTTCATAGATGTTAGTTATTCTTTTGCTACGTTCATACTGCATGATTGTGTGGCCACGGGCTGCGTCAAGGGTGCATTCAAGCTTTTACGGGTGAGTGAAAAGTCTTGGTGACAAACCACTGCCATCATGTGCCAGCAACTATGTTGGCCACATCATGGCAAGGCAAAACAGTTATAGCCATATCTATTGTTGTTTGAAACAATGGAAATATGCTTAACCTACCCATTATATTGGTGGTTGACACTTATAACATAACCCTTTGTTGGTAGGTATCCAAGCCCATTCCCTACATGCATGCATAGGCTCTCACTACATGATAAGGTATGATATACCTGAAGTATGATGATGCAAGTGTGTTGTCCTGTAATGCTTGAAGGGAAATGAGTTGATTGGGATGGTTGGTGGCCACGGTGATGTAGTATGACCGCACTTACATGCTAGCAAAGTTAGCGAAAGCCCCATTCCTCTCCTGAGGACTGAGAGTTTTTTAATTGTTTCAGGCAGTTGCAGTGGCCAAATGGAGCCCAGTTTTTTGCCACGCTTCAAGAACTATGTTGTTTACATGCCTATATTTTTTCTTCATGCACCAGGATTTGATTGAATTTTTCCCACTCGTTCTTATCCCGAAAAATGCAAATTCGCGAGGGGCGCCCAACGTCCGTGTAATTTTCAGGTGTTCGGGTCAAGTTTTCACATATGCAGTATTTTTGCCAACAAAATGATATCTAGTACACCCCAGATCCACATCAAAACATTTGGGATGGACCCCCCACCTAGTCGCTACACGCGGTTGAAAATTGTCAACTCAGTCCTCCTGTGAGGACTGAGTTGGGACAGACGACGAGTTAATGGTGCTGGTGATATATGGCATGCCCTGGTACAGGTCCTCATTGCGGACATGAGCAGCATATCCTACTCTGAAAATGGAACGCAGCATGTTGGTGACCGCGCCGTCCAGCTCAGTTGCGGGCCATGCAGGTCGGCGGTGAGGGTCCACGTCTCGGCCCCGTACGTGAGAACAGGAAGGACGAGGACCTTGAACAGGTCCTGTTTCTCAATCTTGCCAAGGGGCTTGCGCCACAGGGCTCGATACTGGCGTAAAGCGTGCCAGGCGAGGGAGATGCGATGGTCCACATCGACCTCGCAGCTGGGGAGCAGGCTGCCCAGCAGCTTGACGCGGTCCCGATACAGGACTTGAGAGCCGTCGAGGAGATAGAGGGGTGGCGGTGAGTGGGTGAGCCCAACCGCCAGGGCCTCTGTCTTCTTGCTGACCTCAAGCCCCACTGCCCAGGCCTCGATAGCCAGGCAGTCAAGCCATGTCTGCTCGTGCCCAGTGTCCTCGAAGAGGGTGGTGTCGTCTGCGTAGATGATGTCTGCCAGCCGAATCTCCGTGTCCGCTCCGCCATGCCAGAATTTGTTAGCAACCTGCACCCCTGGTTCCCTACCCACGATGCGGGCAAATCGCTTGCGCGCCTGAATCATTACGTATTCGACCACAATAATGAACAGGTAGGGCGACAGCACGCAGCCCTGCCACACACCCTTCTGTAAAGGGCATATGGAGGCGTGGTCCCGTAAGAAGTGCGCACCGAAGTGGTGGACCCTGCATACAGGTTGCGGATGACAGCAATCAGGGCCGGGCGGGGGATCCGGAACAGCTCGAGGATGTCCCAAAGCGCAGGCCAGAAAACCGAATCGAAGGCTTTGATGAAGTCCACCAGCACAAGGTGCAAAGGGGACTCACCAGGCTGAAGGCGTTGCAGTTCCTCCACCAGTCGGCGAGTAGCGTCCGTTAAGTTACGTTCCCGCTTTTTAAGTTACGACGCCCAGATCAATTTGGCGATGATCATAACTTAACGCGGGAATGACTGTTGTACATAGTTCTCCCGATTTCTGGCCTGCGCTGGTTGTCTCCTTGAGGCTTGATAGTTGTCTCACTTAAAATAAAATATTCAAAAATAATTACTTACGTGATTTACGTCCGAGTAAGTAAGTAAGTAAGTACTTGTGTGTCATGCGCATGGGGCCATGGGCATGCCACGGAGTACTATCAAGGAGACAACCAGCGCAGGCCAGAAATCGGGAGAATCCGGACCATGGTAGCTCGAGCCTGCCGTTATCTTGTCCGCGTTTTCGAGTCGTTCAGGATGATGAATATGAATGGAGATGGATGCCACGGAGTACTATGCTGATCTCATTAGAAAAATAATTACACGAAAGTTACACATATCGTCTGCATCATGCCCCAACCAGATAGTCACTAGAGGGGGATATAATCCTCATCTGAGCTGTCCTCTGCTGTAAGTGGAAGACGTGAGGCGGTAGTGTAGCAGCTATCCTCAGGGGCAATAACCTCCATGCACCTCACGAGGACTTCTACCCGGCATTCTTCCAATGGGCCGCGGGGCCCGGCCGTGGGGAGAAAACAGGAGCATGCCCCACAACAGGAAGGTGCTTATCGCAGACGGCAGCCCATTTCTCCTTGTCTATCATGCGGGCCCTCCCACCGTCGCGACTGAAACCATCGTCCGCACCCTCCAAGGGAAGCTTTTGAGCAGCACGTGACTCCCCTCGCTGCAGATGTGGCGGCTATGGGCAGCACGCTGAGCTCCCTCACCTTTCCACCACCGTCACCTCCACCTTCACCCTCCTCGCCTCCACCTCCAGTCCTCCACCTCCACCTCCACCTCCACCTCCACCGCCGACATCAAAGCCCAGCTCCTCGACATCGACCAGCACCTCAAGGACCACGCCATCGCCATCGAGTGCCTGCAAATTAAACACCGCAGGCCTCATGATCACCGGCCACCCAGGCGGTGAAGGACATAATTTGCCGCCAAGCCAGCTCCCGCTGGCCCAGCCGGGGATGCTCCCCCCGCCCAGACCTGGGCGGACATGCTGAAGCACCACACCACCTCCACCACCTCCACCACCTCCACCATCGATTGCGGCACAGCTCAAGCAACAAGCCCTCGACCTCCGCGAGGAGGCCGACCGCACCCAGCGCAGCCACAATGTCATCGTCAAGCACTTCGACCAGCCGGCTGATGAGACCTCGAAGACTCTTCTGACGGCATTTAGGCGCGACATTCTTGCCCCTGACCTGATCTTGCCCAGATCAGGTAGACACATCAGATAGACTAGCTGGCACCAAACCCGCGCCCAGCCTGGGCGATATGTCCTCACCTGGCGTGCCCCGGGCCGCGGCAGAGCCGCCACCCGTGGACAGTCTTTTCGTGAATCGTGATAGACTCGGCATGGACATGTGCTACACTAGACGCGACGGGCTCACGCCCGGGCAGCCTCCTGGTTTGTCTGTAATAATAATGGAGGCAGATGGTACGCAAGGATAGATGGCAAGTAGTGATGAAGGAGACCAACCCCAAGTCTGGGGGGGCTCCGCGTGTGACCGCGTATGGCATTCATAGCGATTCGGGCCGCGGTGCCCACACCCCTGTAACTAGGACCTAAATTGCCTACACCATCCATTCCATCCCATGTTCCCCTCCCACTGAGGACTTATGCTCACGTGACGCAGTCACGTGTCTATTAATTAATTAATTAATTAATTAATTAGTTCTTGCCCCCATGCAACTCACTGGTGAGCCTCACGCAGGCTGCGGATGTCGGCTGCCCGCCTTCCCCGCGCGCGGGGTAGTAAGGCTGGCCCGGCTCCCCTGCTCCTCACCTTTAAGTACATGGCGGATCGATAAGCTGTCCGGTTCCTTGAGTGGGCACCGCAAGAAGCTCTCGAGGACTCGCGCTAGTACACGCTGGACGACATCTTGATCCTGGCGCAGCAACAACGGTGACGCGAGCTATGGCCGACCTACCTCCAGCTCCGGCAGATCGAGCGCAGGGGGGAAACTGCTATACTGGAGGGGGGACGTCATCGAACGTCGACCACAAGCCCTGGCTCTGAGGCCGGCCCCCTGCCACCCCAGCAACTGATCCCAGTTTAGGGAATATATAGCAGTAGTGTATAGAGTAGTAAGGCTTAGCCTAGCACGTGGCCCGTGACGCGCATGTGCGCCCATAATGGCCCCCATGAATGAATTCAGCCACGCCCTGCCTATAATGGGACTCTCCATGGATGATGCATTTAAGAATTCAGCCAAGCGCTGCCTATGCAGAGAGTCACTCTCTGATGAGACGCCATGCCCTAGCTTTTGTATAGCCCATGATGATCTTCCACGTACCCATGACGGGCCCCCAGCGCTCCGATGGATCATGGTGGTGCAGCTATAGGTGCACTTGGTGCACCCAGAGCAGGTCTATAGTTTACATCCTACCCTTGCAGGAAGTAGCCCAGAATGAAGAAGGCCATATGCCCCTTCTCAGGGATATGTACTCCCAACGGAGTCATGTTCCTAATAATTAATTGACTAATTAATTAATCATGCGGGCCCTGAGTACAGATAATCCCAGAAGCCCTGCATCCTCAAGCAGTTGTGACAGTCACCTGGTCTGGGTCGCGCCGCGCGTCGGTCGGTGCGGGGCGCGCGCAAGATTGCCAGTGGCCTTGTGACGGGACAATTAAGGGACCCCTGCCATAGGAGGAGGTGTCTACCTGGTTGGCCGGCCAGTCCTAAGCCCGCCCGCAGGGCCCCACATCGGTATTCACCATGTGTGCGCAGGCAAGATGGCCGGCAAAGACCTGAGGCGGTGGTGTCGGATGGTATATTATGGGTGACAAGAGGGAGCTCGCAGTAGAGCTCGGCCCGGGTGCGGCGCTCTTGGTATAGCAGACACGCCAAGGATCGATGTGACGGAGCATTCGAGTGACTGTGCCGTCAAGCTGAGTTGCTCAGCGCCTGGTCCAGGGCAGTGTGAGCTAGTACGGCAATCAGTTCATACGGCAATACGTTGTCTCCTTGATACGGCAAAACCTCGGCGTCTCGCATAATAGTTTCGTATAATTTACAGCGTATTTGCGCATGCTACCTACATAGTCGTACTATCTATCTAGTACGGCAATACGCCAAACCTTGGCGTAATAATTGCGTATTTCGTATAATACGGCGTACTAGCTCACCCTGGCTGGACTCCACGCAGCCGTAAACTGAAGGAGGATGCATGCTGAGGACACTTGTTGAGGGCCTTGATCATGCATGCAGAATGCGCTTGCGCCGCTCACTCACGCGGGTAGCGACATGTCCAGAACCTGTCAAGGCAGCGGAGGGCCCGCGCCGCCAGGCCTAGGCAACGCGGGTGTTGATGCCGTCGATCGGCTGTACATTAAAGGGGAGCCAGCTGCCAAGGAGCTATAGTTCAGTGAAGCGAGTCGCCGACCGGGGGGGGCGGCCGGGCTTCCGTCCAGCAGTCCTGAGGAGCCCGGGTGGGTGGGGTGATCCCAGCGGCGGGGAAGCCGATGGCCATGTCAGACCTCCGTTTTCTTGCTGATCGTAAGCCGCACTGCCCGCGCTTCCAGTGACAACAAGCTATCTAGCCAGAGTTGGACAGACTCCGGGGTCTCCACGAGCGTCGTGTCATCATCGTAGATCAGATCGATCGCTAGCAGTCGGTAGGGCCCGGGTCAACCCCGCCGTAGCCGGCGTACTCCGTGATCTCGATCCCTGGCGCCGGGCGCCCCTCCACGGCCCGATCGAGCAAAGCGGGCTTGTAACACGCCTCTGTTACGGCGCGTAACAAACTGTGTTATTACGGCCGTAAATTGAGGCCTTACCGGTTATTGGTGGCCTCAGCTATTCCAAGACAGTCCGTGGTTACGACTGTTGTCTTTTGTTAAGCCTCCCACGGTCCTTAATTTAGGACAAAGTCCTAAATTAAGGACCAATTTACTATAACCGAGGTACCGGGGGGGGGGGTCACTATATGGACCGTACCCCATGTGGACCGTACCCGGCATGATGTACCCGACCCGTGGTACCGGCACATGGTACCCGGATTCCGTACCCGGGCACCGGGTATAATGGCGGGAAAGTAGGTACCTCGACCAAAAATATAACCGATTTTGGAGCGAAAAAGTGGGTGCGGGAATGATCTGAGGTGGATATGGCGACCTGACAATCGTGGCCGGCGTTTTCACGTGCGTTTATCATTTCGGGCGCCCAGTAGCAAAAACGAAAGGTCGTTAGTTATGCTTAAAGGCTGTGAAATTTTCTGCGCAAGTTTTTATGTGTAGCGCTGTAGCACAGCGGCACAACACAAATGGGTCGCAGATCGCCTGCTCGCGGAGGGTCGATTTTGGCACAAACATGTTAGTGTATTAGCAATGGTGGTGCGAATCAAGCCAGGAAATTTTTGTGGACGATTTTGATTATAGTCTGGAGTTTATAAACGGAGTATTTGACATGGGAGCGCCTGGGCCGTGATATTCTTGCCCGATTTCCATTGTTGACCATGTTTTAGGGACGTTCAGGCTGGGCAGCGAGCGCACCTTATAGGTCTTCACTTTCGGTATTTCTTGGACCTAGAACGCAGCACAAGCGTGGTTTATATCATTTTCGAACCGGTTGGCCAGCTTTGGTGCGCTCAGCTCTCGGAAAGCTGACCTCGCTGCGGATTTCAGCGACTTTTTTGCAACCATCTGGAATGAGGCGACGTAAGTAGCAGGTACGTGCCGGGGTGCCCTAGATCATGAGTGTAACTGGCAACGCTGTCGTGGTGTTTTGAGTCAGTAAGCTATGCCTAAAAAGAGGGGACGCTCTCTGTGCACATAACTGTCACACATAGTTGGTTTACGTCATACAATTTTTTACGTCTCTATCTTCGTCGTCCGCTGCAGCTAAAACACACATGCGTAAGAGCAGTTTTACTCATGTGTTAGTTATAAACCATGGTCCTATGGCCTGCAGTCGTTCAGGGTGTTCTCAGACAGTATATACAATATGGTTTACGTGTTACATGCACCCTGAATTCGCTCACAAAGCGTTGCATGTTAGCACAACGTTGTTCTGTAACTTGATTTGGCTGCATTCATGTGTTAGTTGCAATGCAAATGCAATGTTTTTTCATCGCTGGGTGGTGGCCAGCATGTCCGTGATGTCAAAGAAGGTTTGGCATGTGCTTAGAGAAAGTTTACCGCAAGGGGTGGGCCATGTTCAAGCGGCCGGGCAACCTCAGCAACCATGCAACCGTATATTGCATTACCTGCACCATCTGTGACACCGTTAAGCACGCGTATATATAGAGGCAGCCACAGCAGGGTATGGCCTTGTTATGCGCTGCCCCGCCATCCCAAGGCCTCGTAGGGTCCCCTAGCGCTTGTAAGATGCTCAAGGGACCGTGTGGATAGCATGGTCATGCGTTGACACTAATTGGTCCTATTGGTCCTAAATTCTCATTTTGACCAAATTCGCGGTTTGAGGCCTGCCATGGGCCAGGGTCCATTCAGGCACTACATAAATGTAATTATTTGAACCCAGGTTTTTGTCCAAAATTCAAAAAGTGTGTTATCTGTCAGTGGTAAAAATGCCAGGGTCAAAATTTGATGTTTGCACACATATTTTTGAATTCAAACTGGTCCTAAAATAAGGACTTTTCTTGGGAACATGGACACTTTCCTACGTTTACGCGTGGTTAGCCTAAGTCCGGGACCCTTTTTTACCGGTTGTTAGTTGGTCCAGTGACGTGCCAATAATGTTCAGTATACTGTGGGCTGGTGCAGTCGCGCCGCGCTGCGTACTAGTATGGAGCCTTGGACCGTTGGCGCTCCGGCTGTGTGTTCTGGACCAGCGCCGCCCTACGTGGCAATAGAATGTTGTCCTGCGTACGTAGATCTAACCTGTCCGGTGATCGTACGGGTGAGGGTCATGTTTGGCCCGAGCACGCACGAGGCTGTCGGCCAATTCAGGTGTTGCAATTTCCTTGGGTTGACAGTTCGACCTTTGATATGGCTTGTTACAGCTAGTCGAACCATTATTATTATTATTATTATTATTATTATTATTATTATTATTATTATTATTAATCAACATCACTCCGTTGGGAGTAAATGTAGCACATATCCCTGAGAAGGGGCATATGGCTTTTAATACATTCTAGGCTACTTCATGCAAGGGTGGGAATGTAAGCTACCCTTGATCTAGGTGCACCAGGGGCACCTGCCCCCTCATGATCTTCACACTATGCCCAGCTAAGGGGGAGTATGTCATGTGGGGGGAAGATCATCATGGCTATACAAGAGCTAGGGCATGGCTTCTCAGCAGGGAGGGACTCCCTGCGTGGGCACTGCATGCATAATTAAATAAAGCTAGGCATCCTCTGGAGGGTGGCTCATCATAGGCACACATGTACATGACTAAAAAGGCTAGTAGGCCTAAGCTGGTATAGTGCCTGTAGTACATACAAGGCCACGGTCTAACTATTCTACACTACTGCTGCTGTATTCCCCTAGGCTGGGGCTGGAGCTGCTGGGGCCGCGGTGGTCGAGGGGGTCGCTTGCCACGGCTTGTGGCCGACGTAGATGGCCGCCCCCTTCCAGTACACCGGCTGGCCCGCCTTGGTCTGCCGGAGCTGGAGGTAGGTCGGCCATAGCTCCCGTCGCCGTTGTTGCTGTGCCAGGGTCAAGTCGTCGTCCACGGTGAAGTGAGTCTTCTCGAGCCGCTTGCGGCGTCTGAGAAAAGAAATCTTGTCCGCCGGGTTCGTAAAGGTGAGAATAGGAGTCGAGCCATGGATGTACGTTATTGCCAGTTGATGTCTAAGTAAACGTGTTAATGGCTCGAGCTGATCAGTATTAATTAATTAATTAGTAACATAACTCCGTTGCATGGGAGTACATGTAGCACATATCCCGGAGAAGGGGCATATGGCTTTTAATACATTCTGGGCTAGCTACTTCCTGCAAGAGTGCAATGTATAAGCAACAGGTACTTGCTCTCTAGGTGCCTCAGGGGCACCGGCACCACCATGCTGTCTCGGGTTCAACCCAACTAAGGGGATCCCGGCATGGGGGAGGAAGATCATCATGGCTATACAAGAGCTAGGGCATGGCTTCTCAACAGAGAGCGTCTCTCTGCATAGGCATAGCACATTGGCTAAATTTTAATAGCAACATCCATCGATGGGAGGTCCCATTATAGGCATGGCTTGGCTAAATTTTGAAGGCATCATCCATGGGGGCCATCATGGGCGCACATGCGCGTGGGCCACATGCTAGGCTAAGCCTGACTAATCTACACTACTGGTATATATTCATTGAGAATGATAGATTACGAAGGTGAGATAGGCACGCAACATAAGGAAAACCCCGATAACTGGGAGAATAACCCTGAAGAAATTAATAGTAATCTGACACAGACATCCAAGGATCACGCCAGCGGCACAAGGTACAACTATAACTATACAGCACAAAACTACACGCAGCAACAGCGCTGCCGGCCCACCATGCAGGCCTGGAAGGGATCTAGACCGCATGGGTCGCGACAAAGTCGGCCCGGGTGCGGCGGAATAACACATCAGCCACGGTGCGAGTAAGGGCGAGTGACAGGCGCTGCCGCCAATACGAGGACCACGTGCGGGCCGACCACGGGGCGGTCTGACCCTCGAGGTCGAGGCGGTCTTCACGGCGCTGGCAGCACTCGTGGAAAAACTCTGCTGTCTTGGGGCCCATGGCCCCGAACTCCTCAAGGACAAAGGGGATGACCCGGTGGGGCCCCACATTGCCGTAGGAGGCAAGCTTGTCGCGCTCAGCCATAGCGGCAGCAGCGCCGGCATCCACAGCCGCCCGGAGGATGTGGCGACCGGAAAGCGGCCGAGCCACGGAGACATCGATGAGCAGGTGGCAACCCTGCCCGTCGTAGTCAAGCACGGTAATGTCGGGGCGGTGGTTGGGTGAGTAGAGGGCGGCCCCATCCGCGTCCTCGCACTTGATGGTGGAGTGGGGAAAGACCGACCGAACCATGGCACCACCACCCGGAGGAGAGCGGTATGGAGATAGAGGAACCAGTTCTGGTTCTGCTGGCCACCCATGCACGCGATGTAGTGCGTCCCAGTAGTATCCAGAGCAAGCCCGCAGCTGCCGCAGGACGCACCCGCCGTGATGAGAGGTTGCGGGGCAAAGAGCTGGTGGCGGAGAGCGATGGCGTAAAGGGCCGGAACCAGCGTGAACAAAGGGCTCATGGGGAGGGCGCGCAGGAATGCGGACCCACGCTCCCCTCAAGGGAAACGGAGTGAAGCCAAGCCTTCCCCTGATCGTTCAAGCTCGCATGCAGACCCATCCAGTCGGCACAGTGTAGTATACCCGCGTAGGTCTTTTGTTGTTTTTCATGAACGCAGGCAGGGAAGACACTAGGACTGACGACAGTGGACACGCCGGGCGTGCCCCGGGGCAGGCGACGGTGGACGGCCTGAGCGGGGCGGACGAGGTCGCAAGCCTGCTGGATCCCGAGGTAAGAATCCTGCACAGCCTGCACAAAGGGGAAGGGGGATGGGGTGACCAAGTCGGGAATGGCGCTGACGGCGCTGGGGACCAACCGGCGGATCTCCGCCCAGGCCTGAGCAACAGAGCCAAGGAAGGCGGCGGGGGCGAGGCGGGCGGCGCGGGTGAGCCCACACCCGCCCATGCGGCAGGGGAGGGTGGCCAAGCGCATGGAGTGAGCTGGCAGGCTAGGGCCGGGGAGGAGCACCTGCAAGGCGGCCTGAATGCGCTCGTCATGGCCTTCCGCGGCAAGCCGCACCAAGTGGGGGGGAGCGCCACGGAGCCAGTGAACCACCCGCGGGTGGGCGCAAAACCACAGGAGGAGCCCTTTGGTCTGGGGGTCCTTGAGGCGCGCCCAAGTCTCGAGGACATGGGTGCGCTGTTCCACGGTGGCCCGGAGCTCCTCTTCGACGTAGTCAGGGTCACCCACAGGGACGCCCAGGCACGAGAAACCACGCGCCCGCCAATGCCCCCGGGATAGCCGCGGGGAAGCCAGAGCAGTCCCCCTGGGGCGAAAAGACTGCACACTTGGGGAGGGTGAGCCGAAGGTTGATGGCCGCCATGGCCACTTCAAGGGCAGCCAGGGCGGCAACCACAGCGTCGGCCGGGCCAAGGGCATGGATATCGTCCATATAGGCGAGGAGCACGACATCCGGGTGCGCAGCGTGGACACCTTGGAGAGCCTTGTGCAGCGGGGCAGACAGGTAAAAGGGGCCGAGGGGGTCACCTTGCTGGGTTCCCGTGCGGGAAGCGATGTCGGCGAACGTCCCATCCTCCATGAGGAAGGAGAGTTGAGTGGGTTCGCCGTAGCAGGCTGCTGTCCACGCAAGAAGGTCAGGGAACGCCTCGCCGACGGCCTCAAAGATGCTAGCCTTGGTGACAGCATTGAACGCATTGTGGCAATCCACCTTCAGCGCCACATGGGTCGGATGCGTCTCGAGGTAGGCCTGAACTGTGTGCACGATGATGTCGCTGCCCCCTTTGGTGGCGACGCCAAGCTGGGCCGCGACGGACTCCTCAGTATCACTCCGGTTGGGGCAGAAGTAGGCGCGAAACTCGGGGGCCTTTTGGCGACAAATGACCTTACTCACCAGCTTGCGTAGGACCTCGCCGCAAGCAATGGGACGAACGCGGCCAGCAGGCGGGGGGACGTCGTCTTTCAGGAGGGCAATGAGGCGTGCCCCAGCCAGCCAAGGGCGCGCCGCGGGGGCCAGGGACCCCGCGGCCAAGTCGGCGGCAGCCTCAAAGAGTGCGGTCGCCCCGCCATGGCCCGCCATCACGGAGAGGTGCTCGTAGCGCCAGCCTGAGGGGCCGGTGGAGGAGGCGTTCGGCAGATCCTTGAGCACATGCAGCCGTGAAGATGTCCAGGTCCAGGACAATAGGCGGGGGCGGGGGGGTGGCCGGGGCGGGCACCGCAAAGGCAGGTTCGTCGGGGTGAAGGTCGCGCAAAGCCTGCAGGGTCGGGGGAGTGGAGGGAGCCAACGCGGTCAGTTCAAGCTTTTGCATGGCCCGGCTCAATTCACCTACCTTCACCAATTACCGCATGACGTCATGCAGCTTCCACCCGGGCAAAGGAGGCGGCCCCCGACACCCGGGTGGAGGCCGGAGGCTGCAGCGCCCACAGCCCTTCCCAATCCCCGAGGAGGAACCGGCGCCGGCAGCGAGCGATGACCGCACCCTGTACGCCACGCACGCCCCGCTCCAACGGTGCTAAGAGGAGCCGGGGGGTGACGAGAAACAGCTTGTGGCCGAGTTCGTCGAGAGGGTGACTATGCATCCGGGCCAGGGAAAGCAAGGCGCAGCGCGTAAACAAGCTCCGGGCGCGGTGAGGGACGTCCGGGAGCGTCATGCAAGGGTTGCGCGCACAGGCGGCAAAAGGGAGCGTGGCCAGGAATGCCCAGCCTGCCGAGAGGTCCCCCGGATCGGTCGTACCCTGCAATGCCGGTGGAGGGGCGGGGGCCGACCGAGGGGCCGCCCCGGACCGGTATATATAGTCCAAACGGAGTAAACCCTATATATAGTCTGAGGTATAGCAGGAGGTGCCTGCCAGGGCTTGTGGTCAACGTGGATGACCGCCCCCAGCTCCAGTATACCGGCTTCCCCCCTGCGCTCTGCCGGAGCTGAAGGTAGGTCGGCCATATCTCGCGTCGCCGCTGTTGCTGGGCCAGGGTCAAGTCGTAGTCCAGCGTGAAGCGATCGACAACGAGATCGAGCTTCTTGCGGCATAATTTTAAGGAACGACAGCTTGTCCGCCATGTACTTAACAGGTGAGGAGCACAGGTGCCGGGCCAGCCTTGCCCCGCGCGCGGGGGAGGCGGACAGCCGATGATCCGCAGCTCACCAGTGAGTTGCATGGGGACAACTGAATGTCGCGCCTGAATGCCGCGGGAAGAGTCTTCGAGGTCTCACGTACCGGCTGATCGAAGTGCTTGACGATGACATTGTGGCTGCGCTGGGTGATGTCGGCCTCCTCGCGAAGGTCGAGGGCTTGTTGCTTGAGCTGTGCCGCAATGGTGGAGGTGGTGGAGGTGGTATGATGCTTAAGCAAGTCCGCCCAGGTGGAGGGAGCATCGCTGGCCGGGCCAGCAGATGCCGACTGGGCAGCGATGTCCTTCACCGCCTGGGCGGTGATCGAGGCCGGCGGTGTCATGCAAGCGCTCAAGGGCGGTGGCGGTGGCTTGGAGGCGCTGGTGGAGGTCGAGGAGCTGCAGGGCTTTGCATGATGTCGGCAGTGGAGGCGGAAATGGCAGTGGAGGTGGAGGCGACGGTGGTGGAAAGCCAGGAAAGGTGAGGAAGCTCAGCAGCCAGCGTGCCCGGCGCCTGAGTGCTGCTACATCGGCAGCAAAGGGGGTCACGTGCTGCTGAAAGGCTTCCGTAAGGATGGAACGGAGTGCATGTGGGGGCGGATCGAGATGGATGGAGCCCAGATCTCGCCATCAGAGCGCATAATAAGAAGGGAGTTGAGGATGGTGTGCATGCTGGAGTTGGGGGCGGGTGCACCCAAACAGAACGCTGATGTTATGCCACCAGCTGGGCACCGTCCGAGGTGATGAGGCGATTGATGTCGTGGAGATGGAGGCACACTGATCAGTATGGTGGAAACAATTATCGGAAAGCATTAGAGTCGGGACTTCAACGATCTTTCAGATTTAGCAAAATAGGGTTTCTTCTTCTACCGGGTTAGTTATATTCTAGTAGGACAGGTCAGATCCTGGGGTCGAGGTGGAGGAGGAGAACCAGGTCGATCGTAACAGCCTCATAATATCAAAATTAGATTGAATTAAATGATTACATGACTCAGTTGGGAGATCATGTAGCACATATTCCTTAATTAATTAATTAATTAATTAGGAACATCAGTAACTCCGTTGGGAGTATATGTGAGCACATATCCCCGGAGAAGGGGCATATGGCTTTTAACCCTGTCAGTAATACATTCTAAGCTACTTCCTGCAAGAGTGGGAATGTAAACGACACTTGCTCTAGGTGCACCAAGGGCACCTGCACCACCATGATGTCTCGGAGCTCAACCCAACTAAGGGGGGCCCGTCATCATGGGGACGGGGGGAAGGTCATCATGGCTATACAAAGGCTAGGGCATGGCTTCTCATCAGACAGTGACGGCTCTCTGTATAGGTAGCTAGGGCTGAGCTAAATTCTGAATGTCATCATCCATGGGGGTCCCATTATAGGCAGGGCGTGGCTGAATTCATCATCTTAATGTCATCATCCATGGGCATTATGGGCGTACATGCGCGTGGGCCACTTGCTAGGGCCACTTACTAATCTACACTACTGCTATATATTCCCTAGACTCGGGGTGCCTGCCAGGGCTTGTGGTCGACGTGGATCATTGACATCCCCCCGCCAGTATACCGGCTTCCCCCCTGCGCTGTGTCGGAGCTGGAGGTAGGTCGACCATAGCTCGCGTCGCCGTTGTTAATTGCTGGGCCTGGGTCAGGTCGTCGTCCAGCGTTTAGCGAGTCCTCGAGAGCTTCTTGCGGTTTTTAAGAAACAACAGCTAAGTTGTCCGCCATGTACTTAACCCAAAGGTGAGGAGCAGGGGAGCCGGGCCAGCCTTATGTACCCCGCGCGCGGGGAAGGCGGGCAGCCGACATCCGCAGCTCACCAGTGAGGTGCATGGGGGCAAGAATGTCGCGCTTAAATGCCGTGAGAAAAGTCGTCGAGGTCTCATCTGCCGCGGCTGGTCAATTAAGTGCTTGTCAACGATGACATTGTGGCTGCGCTGGGTGCGGTCGGCCTCCTCGCGGAGGTCGAGGGCTTGTTGCGTAAGCTGTCATGCCGCGATGGTGGAGGTGGTGGAGGTGGCGTGGTGCTTGAGCAGGTCCGCCCAGGTCTGGGTGGGAGGGGCGTTGCCGCCTGGGCGGCAGCGGGGGCATGGCTTTGCGGCAATGTCCTTCACGTCCGCGGCTGGGCGGTGATGCCTGCGGTGTTCTGCATGCACTCGATGGCGATGGCGGTGTCCTTGAGCTAGGCGCTGGTTGATGTCTAGGAGCTGGGCCTTGACGGCGGCGGTGGAGGTGGAGGTGGCAGTGCATGGAGGTGGAGGCGAGGAGGGTGGAGGTGGACTCAGGTGACGGTGGTGGAAATGTGAGCCGGGAGCTCAGTAGCCAGCGTGCCTCCCATTGCCGCCACATCTGTGGCAAGGGGGGTCACGTGCTGCTCGAAAGCTTCCCTTGCTTGGAGGGTGCGGACGATGGCTTCTGTCGCGACGGTGTGGGGGGGGCGGTGGGAGAGCCCAGATCTCGGCGTCGGAGCTAGCGCCCGAGGAGGGAACAGAGGGCCGCGAAGCGTTGGAGCCGGGGGCAATTCATGCGGAGAACTTTTGG
Source organism: Mesostigma viride (assembly GCA_009746045.1). Lineage (NCBI taxonomy): Eukaryota > Viridiplantae > Streptophyta > Mesostigmatophyceae > Mesostigmatales > Mesostigmataceae > Mesostigma > Mesostigma viride. The sequence goes on from RPFO01001428.1 coordinate 202,677, forward strand.
GAGATCCTCGGCGGTGGTGAAAGGCTGGCCACTTGGCCAGCGGCCGCGGTTGTGGGCGATGAGGTGCGAGCACATGTCAATAAGCGAGGGCGTGCGTGCCGTAAAACACGTCTTCCATGAAGGCTCCTGGGCTGCGAATCCAGTAGCCATAATATGCGTTGATGTCAAAGGCGATCTCGTCCCAATGTGGCTCGGCAAGGCGGCTGCGCTCGGGCTCAGGCGATGCCGATGGCAAGGCAAGGCCGAGGGGGGGCTGGGCAACCACCAGTGCGCGACTAGTGTCACCGCTGCCTTCCGGATCGACCTGAGGGCGAAGCTGCAGCCGGAGCTGCAGACGTATTTTCATACCGCCAGGCTGCGTTGCGTAGATGAGCGTTTGCTCGTCATATATTGCGTAACAGCTTCGGAAAGTTCGGTATCAGTGTACACGTGCGTCTTAGAAAGACAAAGCGATAGTGATATTCACGGCCGAATTCGGTGCCCAAACGTGAAAGTTATGAGCTCCGCCGTCAGCCATGGCTACCTCGTGGCTAGTCGGGCGCTCGTGGCTCGTGGCTCGTTTTATTGGCATGATATACATTAATGAATTTTGTTTGCTCGCATTGTGGGTAGGAAACCAGGAGTGAAGGTCGCCAACAAATTCTGGCATGGTGGGGCGACCACGTCCGGAGATTCGGCTAGCGGAAATCATCTATGCAGACGACACCACGTCTCTTCGAGGACACTGCATGAGCACGTGCCGCAGACGTGGCTTGACTGCATCGCAATCAAGGCCCGAGTGGTGGGGCTCAAGAGTTCAGCAAGAAGACAGAGGCCCTGGCGGTTGGGCTCACTCATGCAGCCACCGCCCGACCTCTTTCCGGCTCCTTGATGGCTCTCGCGTCCAATATAGGCACCGCGTCAAGTTGCTGGGTAGCTTACTCGGCTGGGCAGCTGCTAGGCCGATGTGGACCACCGTATCTCCCTCGCCTGGCACGCTTTACGTCAATACAGGGCCCTGTGGCGCAAGCGGCCTTGGGCAAGCTAGAGAAACAGGACCTGTTCAAGGTCATTGTCCTCCCTGTTCTTACATACGGGGCCGAGATCGACGTGGACCCTCACAGCCAACCTTGCCAGAAAGCTGGACGGCGCGGTCACCAATATGCTGCGGTAAATTTTCCGTAAGGGATACGCTGCTCACATCCGCAGTGAGGTCGACCTGCATGTACCTTGGCATGCCACATATCACCAGCACCATTACTCGGAGCAGCGGTGCCTGCAGCTAGTAGGGCACTTAGCTCGCAGCAACCGGGTAGACACCTCACGTGGCCCCTCCGCAGGGCTGCGACCAGCTCAGCCTGGCAGGTGCCCACCTCCTCACGTGGGCCGGGCCCAGCAATGCTCTAGCTAGACGCCGCAAGGCCCGCACTTTCAAAGAACAGCTAGTAGAGGACATGGGAGGCCAGGCCTTTCCGTGATTTGGAACAAGATGATGGACAAGGCCAAGTGGGCTCAGGTCATAGAGGACAACGACCCCCGTCCAGTGGGGAAGCGCCCGCGTGTTTGCAAACGCGGGAAGCATGCTAGACAACACCCCTAGGGTCGAGGGCACCATAGATATAGAGTTAGATAGTTTTTTGTAGATAGATAAGACCGGTAGGATTGCGTGTATCCATCCATCCATCCATCCATCCATCCATCCATCCATCCATCCATCCATCCATCCATCCATCCATCCATCCATCCATCCATCCATCCATCCATCCATCCATCCATCCATCCATCCATCCATCCATCCATCCATCCATCCATCCATCCATCGGTCCATCCATCGGGGTTAATGCTCCGCGAATCCCCAACGGGAGCACGAGTTTAACACCCGTTGGGGATTCGCGGAGCATTGACCCCGATGGACGGACGGACGGACAGGCGGCCGGACGGACGGACGGACGGGCGGACGGACGGATGGACGGGCGGGCGGGCGGGCGGGCGGACGGACGGACGGACGGACGGAGGGAGGGAGGCAGGGAGGCAGGGAGGGAGGGAGGGAGGGAGGGAGGGAGGGAGGGAGGAGGGAGGGAGGGAGGGAGGGAGGGAGGGAGGGAGGGAGGGAGGGAGGGAGGGAGGGAGGAGGGAGGGAGGGAGGGAGGAGGGAGGGGGAGGAGGGAGGGAGGGAGGAGGGAGGGAGGGAGGGAGGGAGGGAGGGAGGAGGGAGGGAGGGAGGGAGGGAGGAGGGAGGGAGGGAGGGGGAGGGAGGGAGGGAGGGAGGGAGGAGGGGAGGGAGGGAGGGAGGGAGGGAGGGAGGGAGGGAGGGAGGAGGGAGGGGGGTCGGTCGGGGTCGGTCGGTCGGTCGGTCGGTCGGTCGGTCGGTCGGTCGGTCGGTCGGTCGGTCGGTCGGTCGGTCGGTCGGTCGGTCGGTCGGTCGGTCGGTCGGTCGGTCGGTCGGTCGGTCGGTCGGTCGGTCGGTCGGTCGTCGGTCGGTCGGTCGGTCGGTCGGTCGGTCGGTCGGTCGGTCGGGTCGGTCGGTCGGTCGGTCGGTCGGTCGGTCGGTCGACGGGCGGTCGGTGGGCGAGGAGCGGGCGGCGGGCGGGCGGGCGGGCGGGCGGGCGGGCGGCGCGGGGCGGGCGGCGGGCGGGCGGCGCGGGCGGGCGGCGGGCGCGGGCGGCGGCGGGCGGGCGGCGGGCGGGCGGCGGCGCGGCGGCGGGCGGGCGGGCGGCGGCGGGCGGGCGGCGGGCGGCGGGCGCGGCGGGCGGGCGGGCGGCGGGGCGCGGCGGGCGGGCGGCGGCGCGGGCGGGCGGGCGGGCGCGGCGGGCGGGGGGGCGGCGGCGGGCGGCGGGGGGAGGGGAGGAGGGAGGGAGGGAGGAGGAGGGAGGGAGGGAGGGAGGGAGGGAGGGAGGGAGGAGGGAGGAGGGAGGGAGGGGGAGGGAGGGAGGAGGGAGGGAGGGAGGGAGGGAGGGAGGAGGGAGGGAGGAGGGAGGGAGGGAGGGAGGGAGGGAGGGAGGGAGGGAGGGAGGGAGGGAGGGAGGGAGGGAGAGGGAGGGAGGGAGGGAGGGAGGGAGGAGGGAGGGAGGGAGGAGGGAGGGAGGGAGGGAGGAGGAGGGAGGGAGGAGGGGGAGGGAGGAGGGAGGAGGGAGGGAGGGAGGGAGAGGGAGGGAGGGAGGGAGGGAGGGAGGAGGGAGGGAGGGAGGGAGGGAGGGAGGAGGGAGGGAGGGAGGGAGGGAGGGAGGGAGGAGGAGGGAGGGAGGGAGGGAGGGAGGGAGGGAGGGAGGGAGGGAGGGAGGGAGGGAGGGAGGGAGGAGGGAGGGAGGGAGGGAGGGAGGAGGGAGGAGGGAGGGAGGGAGGGAGGGAGGGAGAGGGAGGAGGGAGGGAGGGAGGGAGGGAGGGAGGGAGGGAGGGAGGAGGGAGGGAGAGGGAGGGAGGGAGAGGAGGAGGGAGGAGGGAGGGAGGGAGGAGGGAGGGAGGGAGGAGGGAGGGAGGAGGGAGGGAGGGAGGGAGGGAGGGAGGGAGGGACGGATGGACGGACGGACGGACGGATGGATGGATGGATGGATGGGTACACGCAATCCTACCGGTCTAATCTATCTACAAAAACAATCCTACTCTATATTTATTGTGCCCTCGTCCCTAGGGGTCTTGTCTAGCATGCTTCCCACGTGTGCAAACACGCGGCGGATATACATAGCATTCCATTAAATAACTAAAATTGTTTCATTTTAGCATGCCCATGTGCAGGATGATGCCACACTGATAATGTGAGCGTTCTGGTGAACAATGAAACTGAATCAACAGATTTACACCACAGATTTGCATCACCATTTCGACTGAAAATTGTAAAAAAGTTCCAAGAAGACCTATTTTAACTACGCTCATGTTACCGATCGCATACCTGTAACGTACCGTTCTCAGAGTGTACAATAACAGGATAGCACATGATAGGATGTCAAGTGAGACAACTATGTGTATGCTATGTGTATGCTAGTATGTGAAACCTGTTGTTCCCTGCTGAGCTTCTGTGGAAAAATGGTGCCCGTGGTCTTAGCTGGGCAATTCACACTCCACTACTGACGTTTTCCCTGCCCCCACTGCCCTCCCCCACGCCCCCCCCGTGATGGCCTCGTCCTCCCCCGCCCCCTCCTCCTCCCCCACGAAAACCACCTCGGCCGCCGCCATCTGGGGCGCGAGGTTTGAAAGCCGGCATATCGGGCGGGGGGCCGGTGGCGGATGTGCGGCCCCCTCGGTCGGGCACCTGCGCAGGGATGTGCGTGCACATGCACAGTGGAATGGTAGCTCTTCATGACGCCAGGGAGGGAACCAGTTGGGGCGTGCTTGCATCCACAGCCGATGTTTCGTAGGAGCACAGTGGGCGTGACATGGGACTGGACACGAAAAATTGCCTTGCGAAGCGGTAGGACAACCAATGCAGACGTGCCTATGTGCACGGTGGGCCTGTTAGAAGGGAACTAAAACATGTTTCCTATGGACACCATCCCATTCGGGCAAAACAGGGCCATGATGAACAATTTGTGAAGGTGCAAAAGCATTCTCAATCATGCAACAAGATGATCAAAGAGAAGCCATGACACCCTCCAGACCCACGCCGAACATTTGGCTGTGGGGTTGCCATGCGACCCAACTTGAAACCAAGAAGGGCACAGGCACATACAAGCATGCCAGAGACACGACGGCGACATGGCATACGGCCCAGAAACCCACCTCGAGAACTCGCGTTTCCTATCACCATGCAAGAAATTGTGTACCCTATCAAACTTTCCCACTGGCCACATGACCCACCTTGCCGACAACGTAAACTTCATACCAATACACCAGTAATCGCTTCATCCATCATTCCAATCAGCCTCAGATCCACCTTGCCGATGCACTATTTATCATTGCATAGAGTAGCCGCTCCTCAACGCATCAGCTTGCTAGCGCGGACCCACCTTGCCGATGCACTATTTATCATTACATAGAGTCGCCGCTCCTCAACGCATCAGCTTGCTAGCGCGGACCCACCTTGCCGATGCACTATTTATCATTACATGGAGTAGCCGCTCCTCAACGCATCAGCTTGCTAGTGCGGACCCACCTTGCCGATGCACTATTTATCATTACATGGAGTAGCCGCTCCTCAACGCATCAGCTTGCTAGCGCGGACCCACCTTGCCGATGCACTATTTATCATTACATGGAGTAGCCGCTCCTCAACGCATCAGCTTGCTAGTGCGGACCCACCTTGCCGATCTGCACCTGCTTGACTGACGCGTGGAACCGACCGGACGCGCCCGAGCTCGTCTTCTGTGCCGCCGCGTCCAGGTCAGCCGGGCGGACGCGGAACAGGTCCTGGTGGCGTGCGCGAGCACGAGCACAGGTGTGTGGACATGTGTGCGTGCGTGCGTGTGTGTGTGTGTGCGCGTGCGTGCATGCGTGTGTGCGTCACCACAAGCACACACATGAGCATGGGCACACGCGTACGAGTGAGCGACCGCCACAAGCGACGGCACAACATGCGTTTACCGGGCATCCTCCCCGCCTGGTATGTGAGCGTCGTGCGCTACTGGTTACAAACCCACGTGAGCGCCAATGCCCTGTCCTGGCGTCCATCCATCCCCTCCACCCTTAAGCAGCCCGCCTGGCATCCATACAGCGACTAGTCTCGCTGCATGGCACGCATCTTCCAGCCTACCCGAGCACCCCCTTCATCTGCGTGGCATCACGAACCCAAACACAGCCGTCTCTGTCACAACACCCTGGCTTGCTTGTATGGCACGATGACCACCAAATAATGTATATCTCACCAACCTCGAGCGCCACGGCCGGGTGGGGTGTCCATCCCTCCACCCCAGACCGCCCGCTTCCCTTCCATTGAATGGCAACGAGAGGTTTGTTGGCACCCTTGCTCCACGCTCGCTTGCTGGCTCGCTACCTGGGCATTCCAAGCCTACATCTTCACATGGCAACCCCTATGATTTGCTTTACTATCACATAGCACAGTGAACCACCCAACATCCCTTCCCACCGCGTCGCACAGCAAGCGCTCTAGCATAGCACAGTGAACCACCCAACATCCCTTCCCACCGCGTCGCACAGCAAGCGCTCTAGCATAGCACAGTGAACCACCCAACATCCCTTCCCACCGCGTCGCACAGCAAGCGCTCTAGCATAGCACAGTGAACCACCCAACATCCCTTCCCACCGCGTCGCACAGCAAGCGCTCTAGCATAGCACAGTGAACCACCCAACATCCCTTCCCACCGCGTCGCACAGCAAGCGCTCTAGCATAGCACAGTGAACCACCCAACATCCCTTCCCACCGCGTCGCACAGCAAGCGCTCTAGCATAGCACAGTGAACCACCCAACATCCCTTCCCACCGCGTCGCACAGCAAGCGCTCTAGCATAGCACAGTGAACCACCCAACATCCCTTCCCACCGCGTCGCACAGCAAGCGCTCTAGCATAGCACAGTGAACCACCCAACATCCCTTCCCACCGCGTCGCACAGCAAGCGCTCTAGCATAGCACAGTGAACCACCCAACATCCCTTCCCACCGCGTCGCAGACAACCCCTGGAGTGTTTGCATTCCGCATCTCCAGGCCTACCTCGAGCGCCACGGCTGGGTTGGGGTCCATCCCTGCAATCCCATTGGCGATGAGCTGTGCCACGGTGGCGGCGTGCTCCCCCTTGGTGCGCGCGGACCAGGTGAAGGACTGCAGCGTGACCTGCGCGCGCCGCACCAACATCTGGCGCCGCACTCGGTACTCGTCCTGCAGCGCCGCATGAACCTGGGGGGAGGGGGGAGGGGGCGGGAGAAGGGACCAGCACAGAGGATAGAGAAAGAAGCAGCAAGCGAATACAGAGTGATCCTGAGCAAGAAGTATAAAAGATGTATAAAAGATGTATAAAAGAATGTATAAAAGATGTATAAAAGCAGAGGTACAGGCATGGCGCCATGCACATCTAGGGGGGCATGCCGGGCAAGTCACGCGAAAAGGGGAGATCGATGAGACAACCGGCGCAGGCCAGAAATCTCATAAAACAAACGAAGGAGTAATTACATCATAATTATAAGAAGGGGCACGAAGAGGGAAGGTAAAAACATATTGATTTTTCATTAAAGCAATAAGCAGTACGCGACAAGCACAGGCATAGGCATAGGCACAGGCACAGGCGCAGGCGCAGGCGCCGGCGTTGGCGCGGGCGCCGGCACCGGCACAGGTACAGAGTCAGGTAGAGGGCAACTGGAGAGCCCAAGATGAAAAGAAGGCGCGTACACAGGGGGAGAGCAAGGGGGGGAGCAAATGCACACGGTCATGGTCAGGGTCGCAGTCAGGGCAAGCCACGGCAAA
>RPFO01001428.1:215000-247761 GCA_009746045.1 Mesostigma viride
ATCTACTTTTGTCGAGTCATTCAGGATGATGGAATTGAATGGAGTTGGAAATATGGAGTCGTGTACGTGAAATACATGGCTGGCTAACATACAGAGCGAGACCTGGACGATTGAGCTAAAAAATTACAAGTAGACAACCAACATCAAGGAGACAACTGGTCAGTGCAGGCCAGGAATTGGGAGAATCCAGACCATGGTAGCTCGAGCCTGCCGTCATCTTTTCAGCGCTTTCGAATCGTTCAGGATGGCGAATATGAATGGAGATGGAAATGTGCAGCCTTGTTCATTGAAATTATGGCTTGCTTACGTCAATAGCGACTAGATGAGCAAGATGGTGGGGCCGGAAACAGCATGCTTGATAAGGGCGTGTGTTTGGAGCCTAACTGGCCGGGAGAGTCTAGTACGTGGTGAGCACCATTAAGCTGCGATCGCTCTTCCACGGAGTACCATGCTAATCCGATCATTATCTGAAAACAATTACACGAAAGTTAAAAAAATCGTCTGTGTCATGCCCCAACCATGCATATTAAGTGAGACAGAATATGAAGTGAGACAACTAAGCCTGGACGCATGGCATTTGAATTAATTAATTAATTTGTTATTTAATTAATTAAACTCGTGCTCTCGTTGCCCGGAGTCATGGAGCACGGTCCCGAGTGCGTTTAATCGATCAATTATCCCTGTAGGTGCACAACAGGAAGAAATGGCAGAGACCCCCCTCAGTTCTCGTTCATGCCAGAGGCATTTGAATATCAAGGAGACAACCAGCGCAGGCCAGAAATCGGGAGAATCCAGACCATGGTAGCTCGAGCATGACGTTATCCCAGAGGCATTTGAATATAGTCACACATTTCCATTAAATTAAATTAAATTAAATTATAACATGCCTCCGTGGGGAGGTCATGTAGCACATATTTCATGATGGATGGGGTGGAGGAAGCCGCGTGATCGAACTATCCTAACTCTAAGCTATCTAGAAAATCCTAACTACACTACTCATCAAAACGCCTCCTCCGCTTGGGGGGAGGTGGCTTGCCCACAGGGTCGGGCGTGTGCGCCTTGACAATCTTCTTCCACCGCGTCTTGTCCTGCATGGCAGTCCAAAGACGGGAGAGAGAGTGGATGCGGTGCTCAAACTGGGCTGGGACCACTAGATTGTCCAGCAACATCTGAACGTAGTTGGTGACAGGTTTCCCTACCCTTTTGGGAATGTCCTCGGGGCCAGGCCAGGTCAGAATGTGCCGGCGCCCTGGCTGGCCAAGCCGCTGGGGGCCGGCCAGACCAAGGGTGGTGTCGACCTGGCTGGTGCGGGCAAGGTGTCCTACAAATGCTATCCTTCGCTGCATGCCTAATCTCGTCCGAAACACGAGGCATGCCATGATACAAAGACTCTGATGACGGACGCTCGGAAAAACCTACGTTAAGGACCTGTCGGAGCATCCTGTAAACCGTGCCGTCTAGCCTAGCTGCCAGTTTGGGTGGGAGGGTCCACGCCTCGGCGCCATACGTGAGGACCGTGAGGACGAGCTAGGACCTTGAAGAGCATGCGCTTGCGGTGCCCGTCCAGGCCCTTCGAGCGCCAGTAGGGTCTGAGCGAACGGAGCTTGGCCCAGGCAAGGCCGATGCGGGTGTCCACATCGTCGGCGGTGTCAGGGAGCATGCTCCCCAACAGCTTGAAGCGGTCCGGCGGAACGGGACCTCCGTCCCGTCGAGCAGGCGCGGCAGCGGTGGTTTACTGGAGGCCCCAATCGCCATCGCCTCAGTTTTGACACTAATCTCCAGCCCCACCGCCCGCGCCTCCAGGCCCAGGCAGTCCAACCAGGTCTGAATGTGCTGGGGGCTCTCGATGAGGGTGGTATCATCCGCATAAATCAGGTTGGCAAGGCGGTAACCAGGTCTAACCCCGCCGTGCTCTTTCACGTTAAGGATGTCCAAGCCTGGCTCGAACCCCTTAAGAGCAGTAAAGCGCGCACGTGCCCGGCGCATGACATTTCCATCACCATTCATATTCATCATCCTGAACGACTCGAACACGCGGACAAGATAACGGCAGGCTCGAGCTACCATTAATTAATTAATTAATTAATTAATTAATTAGACTCGTGCTCCCGTTGGGGAGTCACGGAGCATTAACCCCGATGGATGGATGGATGGGTGCAAACATTCCTACCGGTCTAATCTATCTACATTGGCTACATACTACATCTATCTAACGCATTCTAACTACAACATCTATCTAGGCAGCCGCACGCTGCCCTAGGGGGAGCTATCTGGCGTGCCTCCCGCGGGATTGCACACGCGGGCGCTTCCCCACTGGGGGGGGCTCGTTGTCCTCTATGACCTGGGCCCACTTGGCCTTGTCCATCATCTTCTTCCAAATCACGGAGAGGCCTAGGCCCCCCATGTCCTCTACTAGCTGTTCTTGAAGGTGCGGGCCTTGCGGCGTCTAACATCACTGGGCCCAGCCCACGTCAGGAGGTGCCGGCCAGGCTGGGCTGGTCGCAGTCCTGCGGGGGGGCCACGTGAGGTGTCTACCTGGTTGGTGCGAGCTAGGTGCCCTACTAGCTGCAGGCGGCGTTGCTTAATGGTGCTGGTGATATAGGGCATGCCCTGGTACAGGTCCTCATTGCGGACATGAGCAGCATATCCTACTCTGAAAATGGAACGCAGCATGCTGGTGACCGCGCCGTCCAGCTTGCGGGCCAGGTCGGCGGTGAGGGTCCACGTCTCGGCGCCATACGTGAGAACAGGAAGGACGAGGACCTTGAACAGGTCCTGTTTCTCGATCTTGCCCAGGGGCTTGCGCCACAGGGCCCGGTACTGGCGTAAAGCGTGCCAGGCGAGGGAGATGCGATGGTCCACATCAACCTCGCAGCTAGGGAGCAGGCTGCCCAGCAGCTTAACGCGGTCCCGATACAGGACTCGAGAGCCGTCTAGGAGATAGAGGGGCGGCGCTGAGGTGGTGAGCCCAACCGCCAGGGCCTCTGTCTTCTTGCTGACCTCAAGCCCCACTGCACGGGCCTCGAGAGCCAGGCAGTCAAGCCATGTCTGCACGTGCTCAGTGTCCTCGAAGAGGGTGGTGTCGTCTGCGTAAATGATGTCTGCTAGCCGAATCTCCGTGTCCGCACCGCCATGCCAGAATTTGTTAGCAACCTGCACTCCTGGTTCCCTGCCCACGATGCGGGCAAATCGCTTGCGCGCCTGAATCATTACGTATTCGACAACAATAATGAACAGGTAGGGCGACAGCACGCAGCCCTGCCACACACCCTTCTGTAAAGGGCATGGGGGCGTGGTCCCGTAAGAAGTGCGCACCGAAGTGGTGGACCCTTCATACAGGTTGCGGATGACAGCAATCAGGGGGCGGGGGATCCGGAACAACTCGAGGATGTCCCAAAGCGCAGGCCAGAAAACCGAATCGAAGGCTTTGATGAAGTCCACCAGCACAAGGTGCAAAGGGGACTCACCAGGCTGAAGGCGTTGCAGTTCCTCCACCAGTCGGCGAGTAGCGAAGAGCGCCTGTACTGTGTTGCGACCTGAACGGAAGCCGTGCTGAGTCTCGCTGAGGTGACCGTCCAGGGCCGTGCGCAGGCGGTTCAGGATGAGCCGCATAAGAAGCTTGAGGGGGGCACTTTGAATGCACACCCCTCTGTAGTTGCCGGGGTCGGCAGGCGACCCCTTGTTCTTGTACAGCATCGTGCGAAAACTGTGTTGCCAGGCCGCTGGAGGTGGTTGCGACGACAGCAGAAGGCGGTTGCAGATGTCCCGGAAGAGCAGCATAACACCTGTGTCCTCGAATTCGGCTGCAAGTTTTACAACTGCGGCCGGAATCTCGTCAGAGCCGGTGGCTGCGTCATAACGCAGGCGCTGGACCGCCTCCGTGACCTCGCGAGAGGTGAAAGGAGGCATGTCAGACGGGTCGCCAAGTGGGCCGACCAGCGGGGGGACTAGGTAGTCCGCCGCTGACCTAGGCGGGGCAGGGGGCCCAGCGGGGCCGGCCAGGGCGGCCGGGCGGGCGGCGGCGGCTGGGAGCAGGGGTGGGGGCGGCGCAGCTGTCCCCACGACCTCGGCCGTGGCCGTGGCCCAGGTACGAAGCCGCTTGGCTGGGGCGCCGGGGACGTCGTGGCGGTGGGGCCGGCCGAGGCCGTCCGGGTGCCCGAGGCGCTTGTACCAGAACCAGGCCCCCTTGCCGTCGTGCTTCTGCTGGCAGCTGCGCAGGTCCTTGACCATCTGCTGAGCATCTGCCTTCTCAGCCTGCTCGTAGGCGGCCCTCAGAGCTGCTTGCAGCCCAGGTTTGGCGATCGGATCTCTGTTGCGGCGGAGCATCTGCCTGGCGGCGACCACTGTCGGTGCGTGACGGTGGACAGCAAGCTGCCGACGCGGAGGCAAGGTGGGGAGGGTGCGGGCAGCCAGGCGATACTTGGCGGCGACACCACGGAGGATCACTGAAATATCCCCCGGCGGCGGAATGGCGTGTAACTGCTGTCGGCTGCCCCCGGCGTCGAATACGGCCAGGAAATCATCCCTGTGCGACATAGCGGCCTGCTCTGCTGCTGACATCTTGTCGGCATCCTTCAGCACAATCCGGAGCACTTTCAGATCTGGCTGAGGTGCCAGCTGTCGCGACGGTTTCACCCCAGGAAACCGCAATCTGATGCGAGCGAGCACGAGACGATGATCAGATTCCACCGTGCTGACAGAATCTTGCAGGACGCGAGCATCGACAACTGAGGGGCGCTGAGCCCGACGTACGCAGACATAATCAAGGCACACCACCCGATCCGACGGCCCAAAAAAGGTGGCCAGCTGCTCAGCGGGGCGTGCGAAAGAAGCATTGCATGCAACCAGCGCAGATTCTGCCAGCAGATTCGCAAATAAAGGCGTGTTACCGTTGGCTGTCGTGTTGGTTGGGGAATACTGAGCGCCCCCAGTGCCAACTGGCAGCGTGGCGTTGGCGTCGAGCAGCATAACCAGGAAGTGCCGAGCTGGGATGTTGGCCTCCTCCTCCTTGAGGGCGTCGAAGAAGGCCTCACGTTCCGCCTGAGCTCGACCCGCATGTGGTGCATATCCCACGATAACGGTTAGCGTGTGGTGTGAATGGCCCTCAGTGGCCGAAAAAGTGGCCACTAGCACACGCGGGGACCGCAGCACGATGGACTGGAGCTGCTCTGATGCTGCCGGCGAGCACAAGAGGCCCACACCACCTTGGCCCGGCGCGTCGCCGCCACCATAGTGGAACCGCCAGCCTGCCGCAGGTCGTCGACCAGCAGACCGTTGACCGCGTGCTGAGGGTCAACGGTGCGTCGGTGCTCCTGGACTCCAAGAACAGCGATCTTGTTGTCGGCGCACAGGGCGATCAGCTCGTCGACGCGTTGGCGTGCTGGGGTGCCGCCGCTCGTAGAAGGATCTGCAGGGAGGGTGCGCACGTTAAAACTTGCAATACCAAGAATGGGCCGTTGCCCTATTAGCGGGGGGGTGGGGGTGGGGGTGGGGGTGGAGAAGGGTAGTGCTGGAGGTGGGGGTGGGGTGGGGGGGGGGGGGGAGGGGGAGGGTGGCGATTGGGGTTAATGCCGGCTTGTCAACGCATGGAGGCTTTCTTTCAGGACGGATATGCGTCGTCTCCGTCCTGGCTGGGGTCGCCGGCGTGTCGACTGGGCCTCATCCCGCTCAAGGCGGGCTACCATGGTCCGGATACTCCCGATTTCTGGCCTGCTCTGGTTGTCTCCTTGATAGTCACCTGTCACTAGTGGTTACATCTCCTTGATATAGTCACTAGAGAGTTGCCTTGCGAAGCCGTAGGGGGGATTAGATCCCGATTTCTGGCATGCACTGGTTGTCTTGATAATACCCTCATCTAAGCTGTCCTCTATTGTATAATGGCAGACGAGGCGGTAGTGTAGCGGCTATCGTCAGGGGCAATAACCCGCCTCCACCTGCGGACTCCTAACCTGGCTAGCAATGGGCCGCGGGGCCTGTGGGGATAAAACAGGAGCATGCCCCTCAGGATCACGTGCTTATCGCAGACGGCAGCCCAAAAAATCGGACGCTAGTGCCAGACCGGGATCGAAATTCGGTCCAATGCCGTCGTGCAGTACCACCAATGCACTACCATTCGAATCGTCAATGTCGCTGGAGGTATGCCTCGATCTTATTCAGTTAAATTGTTAATTAACTAATTAAATAATTAATTAAACTCCCGCTCCCGTTGGGGAGTCACGGAGCACCGAAGTGCTTTTAATCCCTGTGTGTGCACAACAGGAAGAGAGGGCAGAGACCCCCTTTCTCCTTCATGCCAGAGGCATGCCACAGCTGCAATCGGGCCCGATAAACGGCCCGGCAAGATTTGTGGGTGCCATAGGACCCATGTGAGCATATCATAACAAGGAGCGAGGGCAAGTAATCTGAGCATAGCCAGGACGTAGCATGTTTGGCTGTACAAGGACTAGTTTAATGTTGTGCCATTAAATTAAATTAAAATAAAATTATAACACGCCTCCGTTGGGAGATCATGTACCACATATTCCTTGATGGGGGTGGAGGTGGGGGAAGCCGCGCAATCGAACTAACCTAACTCTAATCTATCTAGTCTATAAAATCCTAACTACACTCCTCAGCAAAACGCCCCTTCCTCTTGGGGGGGGGGGTGGCTTGCCCACAGGCGGGGGCTGGCCAGCGTGTGAGCCTAGACAATCTTCTGCCACCGCAGTTCTTGTTCTGCATGGCAGTCCAAAGAAGGGAGAGGGAGTGGATGCGGTGTTCAAACTGAGCTGGGCCCACTAGGTCGGCCAGCAACATCTGGGTGTAGTTCATGGCAGGTTTACCTAGCTTCCTGGGAATGTCCTTGGGGCCAGGCCCCAGGTCAAAATATGCCGCCCTGGCTGGCCAAGCCGCTGGGGGCCGGCCAGACCAAGGGCGGTTTTCGACCTGGCTGGTGCGAGCAAGATGTCCTACAAATGCTATCCTACGCTGCCTAATCTCGTCCGAAATATGAGGCATACCATGATACAAAGACTCTAATGACCTATGCTTGGAAAACCCTACATTCAGGACCTGTCGGAGCATCCTGTAAACAGTGCCGCCTAGCTTAGCTGCCTGTGTGTCCGTGAGTGTCCACGCCTCGGCGCCATACGTGAGCACCGTGACCTCAGACGAGGACCTTGAAGAGCATGCGCTTGCGGTGCTCGCCCAGGCCCTTCGAGCCGGCCAGTAGGTGTTGAGCGAGCGGCCGGAGCCTGGCCCAGGCCAGGCCGATGCCCACATCGTCGGCGGTGTCAGGGAGCATGCTCCCCAACAGCTTGAAGCGGTCACGGAACGGGACCTCCGTCCCGTCGAGCAGGCGCGGCAGCGGTGGGCGACTGGAGGCCCCAATCACCATCGCCTCAGTTTTGACACTAATCTCCAACCCCACCGCCCTCGCCTCCAAGCCCAGACAGTCGAGCCAGGTCTGAATGTTGCGCCATGCCTCTTAATTTCCAACTTCGTAGTACGTCCAACTTCAAAGTTCCGAGCCAATCCTTAACCGACTAGAACGTAACCCAATTTTAAATTCAATTTCAATTTCAATTTCAATTTCAATTTCAATTTCAATTTCAATTTCAATTTCAATTTCAATTTCAACTTGACTTTGACTTTGACTTTGACTTTGAATTTCGATTTCGATTTCAACTTCAATTTCAATTTCAATTTCAATTTCAAGTCGGACGGCCTTTAGAATTTTACCGATGTGTCGAAACAGGATAGTTATCAGGCGGAGCCAATTTTCGGAAGAATCGTCTATAGGTTCGCCAGAATTGGCGAAGCTTATGAGGCCATACACGTGAGAAAAGACATATGATCGAATAGGGGATAAACTCCGTCAATCCGTCCGTCCGTCCGTCCGTCCCTCCCTTTCTCCCTCCGTCCGTCCGTCCCTCCCTCCGTCCGTCCATCCATCGATCGGGGTTAATGCTCCGTGACTCCCCAACGGGAGGACGAGTTTAATTAATTGATTGCATGGTGCGCGCGAGGAAGAGGACAAGATCACTTACGAAAGCTCAGTAGCAGAAAAAAACGAGGGTTCATTTCCCAGATTAAATGTAGTTACATTAGGCTGCGCCATCACGTTTTGATCCCATCCTAAACTAATTAAACTCAGGGACAGCAAGTTGCGCGAAATACAAACCCAGGGCACGACCCATGTCAAAGAAAAAGCTGCTTCCCCAGCAATTCGTCCCTCGTCCGAGAGCAGAGAAGCAGGAAAATTCAACATGCAAATGCGGTGGGAATCCCATGTCCTGCCAGGCTACGCTGGCTAAGACTCGCCGCCAGTAACAAGATTGGCACCCCCCCTTCGAAGCCGCCCGACCCCCAACCTCTCATGCCCCTTTTCCTTCCACCATGCATCGACATCACCATGGCAGCCGGCGCGCAGGCGACGCACCCCCCTCACCACCCGGCCGATATCCGGCCCGTGCTGGAATCCGCACCTGGCTGAACGTGAAACCAAACAATAGGTCTCACCAATTACATGGCCCCATCCCTGCCGCGACGAGTGCCCCACGGGGCCCCTGTCCCCCACGACGAGGGCCACACCGGCCCGCGCCGTCCCACACGAGGCGTAGCACCCGGTCCTGCCTACCAGTGCCCCTCCCCGTGTCATGCCAACAGGTCTGACTCCACCCTTCGCCAACAGGTGGAGGCTCTACAGGCTTCACCCCCCGCTGGCATGCGGATCGGGCCACCTCTGCGCGGCGCGCCTATGATGCCGCCTTGGCCGCGTCCTCAAAGTTCTCCACCAGGTCAGGCACATCGTCGTCGTTGTCGTCGCCCCCTGTGTGCGCCCCGTCGCCGCCGGCCGCCTGGCTCTGGAACTGCTGCGCAATCTTCTTCAGCTGCTGCAGGTTGTCGCCACCGGCAGCTGCGGGGGAGAAAACGGGGGAAACAGGGCAGTGCCAAGGAGGCAAGGGCCAGAGCGGTATTATAAGTAGCGAGTGGAGACCCACAGCAGACGCGACTGTACACTACAGCAGCCCACCAGGGGCATAACATGCCATCGAGGCAGGCCTTCTCATTTTGAGGTTTCAAAGGGGGCGGGGGTGAGGGGTTGTTAAGATGCTTTCAACAGGAAGGGTTCGACTACACGAAAGGGTGAGATAATCCACAATACCCGACAAGGCATACACAGGTGCATTGGTAGTACCAAGTCAACTGCCACAAACTATTAGCACGTACATACCTGCCATGAACCTAGTATCTAGGGACCTAGGGACCTAGATACTTTCACGACAGCTACAACAGGTACACCATCGCTCCACCAGCCCCTTCTTTTCCTTCGGATTCCAGACAGCATTGTTGTGAGAAGACACCTGGGTCTACCCACAACGCACGCAACCAAAGGGGAGGCAGAACCAAGCGCGGGGTGGGGTGGCAGCTGTGCAAAAGTTGTAACCACGTACCAAGTTGGTTGAGGATGCCCGGTAGCAGGTCCTCCAACTCTGAGAAACGCACCACAGTCATCCAAAAACACCAACACCAGCAGGACAAGGGTGTTACAAGGGGTTAGCAAACACTAGCGACAATCCATATATTAATGACAACGCATTCAGATCCAACTTACAAGGTCTCAGACATAACCTTCCCACGTGTGCCATGCAGCATGGTAGCTCATGAATACTTAAGGCACCCAACATGCCGTCTGCCGCCACAAAGGGAAGACCATGACCTTCCGAATCACCCTTACCCACTGCGACATAAGGAAACAAACAAGGCCAACACAAGCTTGAACCAGAAAACTGACTCAGCAGAACACTCGACAGGATTGTGTCGACACTTTGCTGACTCAATTACATAATGCTGTCACGCAGCCTAGTGTCGCCAGCGTGCACACATGCCGCCTACTCTGTCAGGCGCCTGCACCAAAAGGCTACCCCCGTGCACACGTGCGCGCAGGTATGACCCGATTAGGATCACAAAGACCATGCTCATGCTGCGTGCTTCCCCCAAAAGCGACATGGGTCATGCGTGCATATACCAACTAATCAGAATCTGACATGAAGGCAAGCAGGACGCTTCTGAGTGTCGCTCCGAGCCCACCCAACCGTGGCGTGCAGGCACCTCCACAAGCAGTGCATCCTCGACCACACGCCCCCAGCCTACTGCATACGGAAACTCGCTCGCTCGTGCGTTGATAACATGCGTTGATGACCGCCTGGAGCAGCCACACGACTACATCATTAGCGCGCATCCGATGGGGGGCGTGCGGTGCTGCCTGTTTCCGTTGCCACCAGACTGATGCTACCAGGACTTTGATACCTACAAACTACTACAAACTATCATTGGGCAGTATCCATGTGCACTATCACTTCGGACACCATGCTTGTCTTCCCCCTCAGTCAGCCTACTCCTGGTTGCCAATACATCATTCGCGCGCCACCACGTACTCTTGGTCTGGGAGTTCCCGCTGACCACGTAGGTGTTTGCGCTGATGGAGGCTTGCACTGGGGGCACGCGAGCGCGCACGAACAAGAACAACAAAGGGCGAGCAAACAAAAAGAAAGGGTGAGCCAAGAACAAAAAAGGGCGAGAGAGGAAGAAAGCTGCGTCAGCGCAATGGAGGACAGCAACAAGGGGAAGAGCGACAACTCTCCCACCCGTTTCGAGTGCCTCCGCATGACATGAGAGGCAGGGAAGGCGCAGGCAACAGGGGGGAATGAAGAGGGGCGAAGGTGGACAAAGAAAGGGGCAAGGGAGGAAGATTGTGACCACACCAAGGCCAGTGACACATGGCCATTTCAGAGCGTCACATAAACGTTTCAAAACTAGCATTCCAGGGGTGGGCGACCGCAAGGGATTACACGGGCATACAACGGTATGCACGGGTCTGCCAGCTGGGTCATGGTGGCCTAGAATTCCTATGTCACCACGCAAACAGGTGCGATGCCGCACCCATATCGCGGCACACCTGCGCATGGCACAAAAGTCCCTGCCATGTGCCGCAAGCACGGGCCCAGCAGCGCGTGTGGCTGCGTGAGCACCTCGCACACACCTCGCACAGTACTCCGCTGCACAGCGCAGGGCAAAGCCATACAGCAATAACTGCCATGGGAACCGACATCTTTTTTCCACCCCCAGCCCTGCGGCCCACATGTTCAGGTCGGTTGTGCGGCGCCCATGCACATGCCCACGCACATGAAACACTTGTGCCAACAGAGGCACGACGGGCCATGCTACTGCTCAGACATGGCAACTTTCCAACCGGCATACAACTTAGCAACCCTGACAAGCCTACAGAGGCAAAAGGGGTGCAAGCCTGACTAAACCGCTGTGGTATGATATCAAGGGGTGGGTCTCTGAGCTGTGCTTGAGGGCACATTCGGTTTGGTGGCATAAGCTATCCATGCATGGTTAAGGCATGTGCCTAGCCAAGGACTGCGAATGCCCAGTGGGAGCAATTGGATGTGTGCTATGTGGCAAAGCATGGCTGTGTGCAGGCCGTGACACAAATTAACCCCAATAGGTTGCACTGGCATGCCCCGTATTGGTGGCCACATGGGTATGAGACGGTACATTCCACATGACCACGGCCACAGATCACCAGTGCAAGCCCAGACGGCATACTGCAGCAACTGGGCTACTGAAAAAGTCGACGATGTAATGGACCAGCTGCCAGTGGGCTATTTAATACTGGCTATGCTCGTGGTAATCAATGCACTTTCTGACCGGAACGGAGTTCCTCACATGATGTGTAGAGTAGGACAACCAGGCTCATGGTGATAGGTGTGGAGCTAACAAAAACTTACATAGGTACACACAACCTTCTATACGTGCAATCCTGCAGGAGTAAGTGGCTGCATTCTAGACAAAGAGAACCCTGGCAGGTTACCAGACATTGAGTTACATAATATAGCTCACAAGCAGCGAGCCAATGCCGGGGGAACGTTGGGGATACCCCATCAAAATACAAGGTTCTGAGGGGCAAAGAACATACCCTTAGGGTTGGTGAAGTGAATCACCGTGTCATCCTTGAAAATGTTCACTTCCTCGATGCCAGGGATGGTGTTCACGCCAAGTCGCTTCAGGGTGTTTTGCAAACGCTTGTCATCAGTCGTGGTCGTCTTGTGCACGGCCTTCTTCTTGCTGCACGAAGCCACAATACGACACGACCCCTACCAGTGAGCACCTGTTCTGGTAATCAAGATATGCCATCTAAGAAGCAGCAGACAACGTGATACGAACGCAGCTAAAACAACGCTCGACCCGTCCTAAGCAGCAGCGATTCATACCACGATAATGAAAGTAAACCCCTTCCAATGAGTGCAGATCCCTAGGTCGCATTCGCAGAAAAAAGTGAAACTAACATGTTCGCCAATACACGCACCGACGGACGCTTCCCTTTCCGCCGGTGCGCACCGCGCCGGCCATCTTCTGAAGCTTCTCAATATTCATCTGAAATGTGAGATTTGCATGTATGTAACCACCAGTGCGAGGGAAACCACTCGATACCAACCGTAAGTTTGTAGGAGAAGGAATGCAAGGTCCAACCGGTAGCCTCATCCATGTCTTAACCGGGAATCCACTGCTAGAGATACTGCCAGCTCTATCACAAGTAACTGGAAGTAGCATGTCCATGACCCCTGAATTATGCGCACATCGCCAGTAACACATGTGCGCATTCTTATGATCCAATTGGTTCCCAATTGTCTCCCATATTACTGCGCTACATCACCGGTCCCAGTGTATGCGGTAAATCCTGCCATATCCTCCTGGTCAATTCTACGCGCCGATCACGGCCCAAACACCGGTTCAGCCGGATAAAAACATGCGGCCCGAATGCTACAAATCTACATCAAACTCCGACAAGCCTCCTTTTTCATACCTTGAAGCACCGAAGACGTAATCCGCCTCTGGTAAGGCAACCAGTGCAGCAGTCGAGGCCCGCTACAAAGAGAGGATGAAGTCAGTCCGGCGGCTCCATTGATATGGCGCTCTTGCGGCGCGAGGCACCAGTACCGTGACGCGCATGCATAACAACCTGCATACTGCATACAGTAACCGGAGGACTAACCGGGTACCCTAGAGAACGGCAGGGTGTTACGTAAGGCGACGCCGCGCCCGTTAATTCGAACCCGGTACTTTTTTGAAAATTGAGCGAATCTTGACGGTCCGAAGTCGTCCAACCAACGGCAGAGGGAAGTTGGCTGTTTTTACCTGTTTGCTTGTTCGGGCGCACGGGCCAAGGCGAAAGCGGGAGAGTCTCTAAAAAGGCGTGCTCACCCGTCATCAAGTCGACCCAGACGCGGAGGCTTGGACTAGTCGTTATCCCGCATTCCCAGCAGCCATGGTGAGAAGTGCAGGCACTCAAGATCATTCTAGGAGTTTAGATTTCATTGTTACCTTGCCAAGAATGGCAGCTGAATGCAGTTATTTCGAGAATGTTGCCGTCTGTCTTCCTTGCAAGTGTGACTCTGTAACTTCAACAAGATGGTTTTTGCGCGCTCTTAACCTACCTATCTTTTCGAATGACCGTGCATACCTATCCGTCTGCAGGCTTACCGTCGTACTATGGGTAGTGCCCGGAAGCAGAACAAGGTGATTATTTAAATTACTGCATGCCACGCTTTTGCTGTTTCTCCAGTCATCGATGTTGGCAACGTATTTCTTTGCTAAACGTTGTCAGGCCAGCGTGACTGCTTGGTCAGGTACTAGCACCGTGTGTGCGATATTACCGATTACCGAAACGGAGTACTTACAGTTTTCGAAATAATTCGACCGCTTAATGCGCCTCCTCCTACGAACAGGGAAAGAACGAGCTCACAGAAGAACAAAAGCAAGAAATTCGCGAGGCTTTCGACCTTTTCGATACTGATGGATCCGGCACCATTGATGCCAAGGAGCTGAAGGTGGCCATGAGGTTGGTAACTGTCCTTTCCTGCCTTTTATCTGGTAGGGCATGAAGATACGTTTTTGATCTGTGCTGAAGTGATTTCAAATTTTCCCAGAAAGACTTTTCCTGTCAAGACTTATCGAGTATCCATATTCGAGCGTCTTCTTTGTTGTTCAGGGCTCTGGGATTCGAGCCGAAGAAGGAGGAAATCAAGAAGATGATTGCTGACATCGATAAGGATGGCAGTGGGACCATTGACTTTGAGGAGTTCCTTACGATGATGACGGCCAAGATGGGTGAGAGGGATTCAAAGGAGGAAATCATGAAGGCCTTCCGTCTCTTTGATGATGACGAGACAGGCAAGATCTCCTTCAAGAACTTGAAGCGTGTTGCCAAGGAGCTGGGCGAGAACATGACTGACGAGGAGCTCCAGGAGATGATTGATGAGGCAGATCGTGATGGTAAGTGACTTGCTTTTTTTTTTTTCTTTTCATGCTTGCTATATATGTTTTCCAACAAAGGCACGTAAACAAATTCTACATATGTGGTAGCTTGTCATTGCACTAAGGAGCATAACCTTCAACCCTCTGGTTTTGTCTTTTTTGTTGGTACACTTGACATAAGTAGTTTTTTCTTTAATACACTTGAAAGTGTCATGGCTGCTCGTATCTGCTTTGGCAACACACACAGAATCATCATCATTTGCCATGTTGCTGATAAGGAAATGTTGTCCGTTTTTTTTCTCTTCTGTGTGTGTGCAGGTGATGGTGAGATCAATGAAGAAGAGTTCTTCCGTATTATGAAGAAGACGAGCCTTTTCTAGGCAATGAGAAGTACTTGACGGACGTGCAGTTATGGCTACGATCTTGCCACTGCAATTATTTTATTCCTAGATTAGCTCTATCTATGAGGATCTGATCGCACCTTGTGATTATCCTCCCCCCTGTAAAAAACGTATGTTCAACTTGGCTTGAGCGAAGAGGCTTTGCTCCTGCTACACCTGTTATGCTCCTTCAGCGCTTTTTTGTGGATTGACTGAGCATTTTCTGATGCGCGCTGGGATTGGGTGAGAGCTGTGTAACAGTTTGTGCCGATTTTACAAGGTCTTCTACCATGTTTACAGTCCAATGTATGGAAGGCCCTTGTTAATAACGGAAACTAGAGTACTGGTTGCTGCTGCTTTAAACATGGATCAGTAAAGTCATCATTTGGCATGTGCAACTGTTCCTGGTCGTACAAGATAACCATGAGCATTGTCAATGAGGCAACCATTGTTGTGCTTCACAAGTGAGAAAATGCTCTACGGCTACCCTACGGGGCTGCATGACTACTTGCTTGGTTGATTGTTGCAAGCAAATAATCTGGAATCTTTCCTCTGACAACTAATTAGTTGTCAGAGATTTAATCTCATGCATCTTTCCACGGCGTTGGATCGCCATGCATCCAGGCGTAGTTGTCTCGCTTCATATTCAGAATCGCACATGTGTTTTTTCTTCTTAGGCAAATGCTGGTAGTCTAACACATGGATGTACTGAATCGCACGTCTGTCATACACCAGTTGCACACATGATTGTGCCTGATGTGCAAGGCCAGCCCATGCCTGAGGCACATGCAGATCGGGCCTGAGCAATGCCAGATTAGCGACGTGGCCATGTATGTATGTATTAATTAATTAATTAGTCTCGTGCTCCCGTTGGGGAGTCACGTAGCATGAACCCCGATGGATGGATGGATGGGGACACACAATCCTACCGGTCAGAGTCTTTGTATCAGGGCATGCCTCGTATTTCGGACGAGATTAGACAGCGTAGGATAGCATTTGTAGGACACCTTGCTCGCACTAGCCAGGTCGACACCGCCCTTGGTCTGGCAGGCCCCCAGCGGCTTGGCCAGCCAGGGCGGCACATTCTGACCTGGCCTGGCCCCAAGGACATTCCCAAAAGGGTAGGGAAACATGTCACGAACTACGTACAGGTGTTGCTGGATGACCTACTGGTCCCAGCCCAGTTTGAGCACCGCATCCACTCTCTCTCCCTTCTTTGGACTGCCATGCAGAACAAGACGCGGTGGCAGAAGATTGTCAAGGCTCACACGCCCGACCCTGTGGGCAAGCCACCTCCCCCCAAGCGGAGGCGGCGTTTTGACGAGTGGGGCAGTTAGGATTTTTCTAGGTAGCTTAGCGTTAGGGTAGTTAGATTACGCGTCTCTCTCCTTTCCACACCCATCAAGGAATATGTGCTACATGACCCCCCAACGGAGGCATGTTATAATTTAATTTATAATCCTACCGGTCTAATCTATCTACAACATCACGCTAACTCTCTTATTCTAAGCTCTCTACCCTAGGGGTCCTGTCGAGCGTGCTTCCCGCGTGTTTGCATACGCGGGCGCTTCCCCACGGGAGGGGGTTAGTTAAATTAAATTAAATTAAATTATAACATGACTCCGTTGGGAGATCATGTAGCACATATTCCCGTGGTTTTTGTTGACTATATCAAGGCCTTTATTATATCAAGCGCAGTCGCCCAGGCGAACCTGGCTGGTCTGAGCGTGATTTTGACATCGATAGGCTCTTTACTGCCTTTGACGTCAACAGGCCTGCCTTTTTCGACATGCCCCCATCAAGATACTGGAGCTCGTGTTTTACGGGTCACACGCCTCACTGCTGGCTCTGTGCCAGCAACTCCATTTCAACACCCATTTTTTCCGCAACGGAGCTGACGGCCGGTATTCCCACCGCGTCTCAGACTCGTCGACCAACCTGGCCGGCTGGTCTCGCCCCCGCCTTCAGCTCGCAGCTCTCTTTACCCTCACTAAGCGCTCGGCCGAGGACCTTCTGCACCCCGCCCCCATTACCGAATCCACCTTCGTCCACCACCTCCACGCCGCCCTCTCACAGCACGTGACGCCCATTGCTGCAGATGTGGCGGCAATTGGCGGCACGCTGGCTGCTGATCTCCCCACCATCCCCACCGCCACCGCCGCCCTCCTCGCCCCCCCCCCCCCCCCCCCTCCGCCTCCACCGGTCGACTCCATCACCGCCCAGCTCCGCGACATCGACCAGCGTCTTAAGGACAACGCCATCGCTATCGAGGTTCTGCAGAACACCGCAGGCCTTGAGCACCGCCCAGGCGGTGAAGGACGTAGCCGCCAAGCCAGCCCCGGCTGGCCTGGCCGGCGATGCTCCTCCCATCACCACCTGGGCGGACATGCTTAAGCAACACACCACCTCCACCACCTCCGCCGTCGCAGCCCAGCTCCAACGGCAGACGCTTGACCTCCGCGAGGAGGCCGAGCTCGCCAAGCGCAGCCTCAACGTCATTGTCAAGAATCTCAAGATCTATGGAGGAAGGTGAGAATTCCGAGAAGCTTGCGCGTGCTTTTGAGCGAGAAATCCTTGATCGCATGGGCCTTACTGGTGAGATCGAGCTGGCCGCCCACCGCCTTCCCCGCGCGCGGGGTAAGGCAGGGCCGCCCCCGCTCCTTCTCACCTTTAAGACCCCGGCGGACAAGATTTCTTTTCTCAGACGCCGCAAGCGGCTCGAGAAGACTCTCTTCACCCTTGATGACGACTTGACCCTGGCGCAGCAACAACGGCGACGGGAGCTATGGCCGACCTACCTCCAGCTCCGGCAGACCAAGGCGGGCCAGCCGGTGTACTGGAAGGGGGCGGCCATCTACGTCGGCCACAAGCCCTGGCAGGCGACCCCCGCGGCCCCAGCGACTCCAGACGCCCCAGCTTAGGGGAATACAGCAGTAGTAACTAGTGTAGAATAGATAGACCGTGGCCATGTACATGTACGCCTCCTAGAGGCACTATCCCAGCTAAGCCACGCGCTTTACTTAATCATGTACATGTGTGCCTATGATGAGCCACCCTCCAGATGATGCCTAGCTTTATTTAGTTATGTTGTGCCCATGCAGGGAGTAACTCTCTGCTGAGACGCCATGCCCTAGCTTCTTTGTATAGCTAATAATGCTGATCTTCCCCCCCATGACAGGCTCCCCCTTCGCTGGGCATAGCTTGAAGATCATGGGGATGCACGTGCCCTGGTGCACCTAGAGCAAGGGTCCTTTACATCCCCACCCTTGCAGGAAGTAGCTTAGGATGTATGATAGGCCATATGCCCCCTCTCAAGGGCTATGTGCTACATATACTCCCAACGGAGTTATGTTACAATTCAATTCAATGCAATCAAGGCCTTTGACACGGTCCTCTGGGAGGCTCTTTGGGCCATCCTAGCTCTGGATCGACTGCCACCTGCGTTTATTGCTGCCATTCGCCGACTGTATGAGGGCTCACAGGCAGTAGTGCGCGGACTGCGGAAGGCACCACCCCACCATTCCCCCTTCACCACGGGGTGTGGCAAGGTTGTGTCCTGTCCCCATACCTGTTCATTATTGTCGTGGATCACGTCATGCGCCGGGCACGTGCGCGCTTTACTGCTCTTAAGGGGTTCGAGCCAGGCTTGGACATCCTTAACGTGAAAGAGCACGGCGGGGTTAGACCTGCATGGTTACCGCCTTGCCGACCTGATTTATGCGGATGACACCACCCTCATCGCGCGCCCCGAGCACATTCAGACCTGGCTGGACTGTCTGGGCCTGGAGGCGCGGGCGGTGGGGTTGGAGATTAGTGTCAAAACTGAGGCGATGGTGATTGGGGCCTCCAGTGACACCACCGCTGCCGCGCCTGCTCGACGGGACGGAGGTCCCGTTCCGCGACCGCTTCAAGCTGACAGTTGGGGAGTTGGCTTCCTGACACTGCCGCCGATGTGGACCGCCCGCATCGGCCTTGCCTGGGCCATTGAAGCTCCGTTCGCTCAACACCTACTGGCGCTCGAAGGGCCTGGGCGAGCACCGCAAGCGCATGCTCTTTAAGGTCCTCGTCCTCACGGTGCTCACGTATGGCGCCGAGGCGTGGACACTCCCACCCAAACTGGAAGCTAGGCTAGACGGCACGGTTTACAGGATGCTCCGATAGGTCCTTAACGTAGGGTTTTCCGCGCGTCCGTCATCAGAGTCTTTGTATCATGGCATGCCTCGTATTTCGGACGAGATTAGGCAGCGTAGGATAGCATTTGTAGGACACCTTGCTCGCACCAGCCAGGTGGACACCGCCCTTGGTCTGGCCGGCCCCCAGCGGCTTGGCCAGCCAGGGCGGCACATTCTGACCTGGCCTGGCCCCGAGGCCGCATTCCCAAAAGGGTAGGGAAACCTGTCACGACCTACACCCAGATGTTGCTGGACGACCTAGTGGTCCCAGCCCAGTTTGAGCACCGCATCCACTCTCTCTCCCGTCTCTGGACTGCCATGCAGGACAAGACGCGGTGGAAGAGGATTGTCAAGGCGCACACGCCTGACCCTGTGGGCAAGCCCCCTCCCCCCAAGCGGAGGCGGCGTTTTGATGAGTAGTGTAGTTAGGATTTTCTAGACTAGATAGCTTAGAGTTAGGATAGTTCGATTACGCGGCTTCCTCCACCCCATCCATCATGGAATATGTGCTACATGATCTCCCAACGGAGGCATGTTATAATTAATTAATTAATTAATATTCCCGTGGACTATTTGCACCCATCCATCCATCCATCCATCGGGGTTAATGCTCCGTGACTCCCCAACGGGAGCACGAGTCTAATTTATTAATTAATTAATTCCCATGGATGGATGGAGGGGGGCCGCGAAACCGAACTAATCTAACTCTAAGCGAATCTAATCTAGAAAACCCTACCTATTCTACTCAGCAAAGCGCCCCTTCCGCTTGGGGGTAGGGAGCTTGCCCACAGGGGCGGGCGTATGAGCCTGGACAATGGCGGTCTTCCACCTCTTGTTGTCTGCATGCATAGCAGTCCAAGCACTGAAGAGAGAGGGAGTGAATGCGATTTTCAAACTGCGCTGGGACCACTAGGTCAGCCATCAACTGCTGTGGGTAGGTCATGACATGTTTGCCTACCTTCTTAGGAATGTCCTTGGGGCCAGGCCAGGTCAGGATATGCCGTCCTGGCTGGCCAAGCCGCTGGGGGCCGGCCAGACCAAGAGCGGTGTCTACCTGGCTGGTGCGAGCAAGATTTCCTACGAATGCTATCCTACGCTGTCTAATCTCGTCCGAAATGCGAGGCATGCCCTGGTACAAAGATTCTAGAGACCTATGCGTGGAAAACCCGACATTCAGGACCTGACGGAGCATCCTGGTTACCGTGCCGTTTAGCTTGGCCGCCAGCGTGTCCGCGTGAGCGTCCATGTCTCGGCGCCATACGTGAGCACCGTGAGGACCAGGACCTTGAGGAGCATGCGCTTGCGGTGCTCGCCGAGGACCTTCGAGTGCCAGTACTGGTTTTCAGCGAACGATGCCGAGCCCAGGCAAGGCCGATGCGGGTGTCCACATCGGCGGCGGTCGGTCAGGAAGCATGCTTCCCAGCGATCACGAAACGGGACCTCCGTCCCGTCTAGCGCAGCCGTGGTATAGCGGCGGGCTACTGGAAGCGGCCCAATCACCGATAGCCTCAGTTTTGACACTAATCTCCAACCCGACCGCCCTGGGCGTCCCCAACATCTACTGCTCCAACCTAGGGCCATTGCTGGTACTTTTGACGTCATGAAAGCAGCGTTTTGGACTAGTGGAATATGATTTTACAGCATAAAAAGTCCATTTTATCATGAATGAACATGGCCAACAACCCCAAGTGCCCCTAAATTTCTCAATATTTGTAGAGAAATGCTACTTCTCATAATTAAAACCTGCACAAATGCACAATTTGGGGCATGCATGTGAAAGTTTGAAGTACAAATTCACAATGAGGTTTTACATTTTTCAATTATTAATGGTATCTCATTCTTCAATCAATCAATTTGCAATCGTCCAAACAATTTATTCATTTCATACATGTCCGAATATGTTGAAAGAACACATGCAAGTGCTCAATCAGCGTGGACCCCCTTGGACGCGCCCCACCATATATACATTGGACACGTCACCCCAACTACTAAACTGCCCAAAGTCACGGTAACTGATCCAACTACTATGTACATCTGCATTTCTCCACGTTGCGGTGGGCAATTACGTGCAAAACGCGATTTCGTGCAAAGTCCTCGCCCATCATCGCTTGCCAGGTCGATATGAAGGAATGTTGTCCCAGCTGGCGCCTTCCTTCAGGAGAGTAACATGTTCTCTAGCGAACTTCAGAGGGAAACGAAACTTTTGCTCGCACTCATTACTCCAACCGAGGTCGTGCCCTTCATCAAACCATCTGAACACCACCTTCTCCCTCTCTTTGCCCAGGAGGGTGCCAAAGAGCGGAAAATCTTCCTTCTTGGGGTACTTGTGCTCCCAGTTTATGCACACGTCGTCTACCCATTTCGAACTCCAACCTCCGCGACTCAGTTTCGCGCCATCCATAAAGCGCATCCGGACGTCCGGCCGAACGTCCCTGATTCGGTTTTCGGCCGTCGCATCTCTGCCCTGACCACCACCCTTCTGCGGCTGTGCAGGTTCGTCGGCACCCTCCGTCTCCTGCCCCGCCCCTCGCCTGCCCCCTCCCCGACGTTTTGCCTTCTGCCCCTGCGCAGCCGCCGCCTCTGCCATCAACTCTTCGTACGTTTTTTCTGGCTGACCGCACGGTAAGGCTGGTGCGTGAGTTGGTGCGTTGGGTGGGAGCTCGTCCCCTCCCGCCCCCGGTTGTGCAACTGGTTCGCCGACCGCGGCCTGGCCAACAACACGGCCGGCCTCTCTGGACACAGTCCCAGACGCGGATCCACGGGGAAACCGAACTGGAGTTTCTTCTTCGCCTTTCCCTGCACGTAAGCACATGCCAATTAACATGAATACGGAAGGGTCGTGTGAGAAA
Source organism: Mesostigma viride (assembly GCA_009746045.1). Lineage (NCBI taxonomy): Eukaryota > Viridiplantae > Streptophyta > Mesostigmatophyceae > Mesostigmatales > Mesostigmataceae > Mesostigma > Mesostigma viride. The sequence goes on from RPFO01001428.1 coordinate 236,706, forward strand.
TCAATGAAGCCATGGACTGATGCAAAAAAACTTATGTAGAAATATATATTAAGGTACTTATTAAACTCGTTTATTGAAAATGAAATTTACCGGCCGAATGTACCGTTGGAGCGTGGAAGGGCATCCTTGGTCGATCGAAGGGCTATCAATGTATAGGTCCGGCCGATGTCCCTGGCGGCGCCTCAACATCGACCACCTCAGTCGGGCGCATCAATCCGGCAAACGCCGGCCCTCCACCTGAGACTTTCGGCGGACCCTCCACGTTACGAGCCTCCAATACCCTCTTCTGCAGTGGGGTGCTCGCAACAAAATCCGTGTCAGCCGACGGCTCCGGATCGTCATCCTCATTCAGCAGTATCGTGTTCGGGCATTGCTCCATCCCCGTCGAGCGGGGGGGCAAAGTCATCACAACCGTCCTTCCTGACGACGGTACGGGATCGTCACCCAGACCCAAAGAAACCGAGGCGAGGGCGGGGGTCCCCTCAACCGGGGGTCCCCATGAATCCTGACGAGGCCTCATTCCCATCTGTCGGACACGACCGCCTCCCGTAAATCGGGAACGCCCGCCGGCGCTACCAGTAACAGGCCGCGAGCCTGCTTCCTGCTGGCGATCCCCATCCTCATCACAGATACGCCCGCCGGCGTTTCCAGTAACAGGCCGCGAGCCTCCTTCCTGCTGGCGATCCCCCTCCTCATCACAGATACGCCCGCCGGCGTTTCCAGTAACAGGCCGCGAGCCTCCCTCCCGCTGGCGATCCCCCTCCTCATCACAGATACGCCCGCCGGCGTTTCCAACGACAGGCCTCGAGTCTCCTTCACCAGCACGCTGGCGCTTACCTCCCCCCCTTTTGTCTTCATCCCCCCCATTGTCTCCTCCCGCGAGCCTCCATCATCCCGACTGCGCTTTTTCCCTCCCCTTCCATCTCCTCCCCCGTCCCTCTCCCCCTCCCCCTCCTCCCTCCTCCCCATCCCCATCCCCTTTCTCCCCCTCCGCCTGCCCCCCACCCACCCCGGGCGGGTGCCCCTCAGCAATATCCTCCTCCCCCTCTTCCTCCTCCCTCTTCCTCCTCCCTCTTCCTCCTCCCCTCTTCCTTCTCCGAGCCATCATCATCATCATCATCATCATCATCATCATCATCATCATCCGAATGATGATCCCCGTCGTCTTCGTCGTCCACGACCACGGCAAAGTCCATGTCGACGTCTTGCCACCCATCTTCAAGAAGCCGATATTTGATAAGTCGGACCAGGCGCTTCCACCGGCGGATATGGGCGGGTAACCCGAACACCAGCAGAACTCTGGAGGGTCCCTTCAACAGGGCCTTGGTGATCTGGTCAACCACATCCCACGCGGCATACCTCAAACGGGAGGAGGGTAAGGGTATCTGGCTGTCGACCGGAATACAGTCTTGATCCCACTCGCGCAGGTTCCTCCACTTCTCGTTGCTGTCAGCTGTCAGGTCCAGCACAGCAAACGCCTGGTCCTTCAGCTTCCCAGGAAGGTCTTCAGACCCCGTGTACAACTCGTCCACCACCTTCGTCACCACCAGATCCTTTCTTTTTTCGTTTTCCTTCCATGTCATTGTCCTGTATGCGATCCAGTCGGGTCCCATCTTCACCCCGTCCCAATAGGTGAAGGCTTCCAGCCTGTCCCACCACCCCCTCTTGGCCTTGGCAGTCCCCTCCTCCTTAGCCGCCGCCTGCACCTCCTCCTCCGCCGCCGCCTCCTGCTGTGGCACACCCAGCAGATGTTTGGTCTTCACCCCCAAATCGTCATACAAATGACGGGGGTGGGAAGCGAGCAGCCCTCTCGGGAACTTCCAGTCCTTCTGGTCGACCACTTTCCTTTTAGCCGGCGGAAGGTCCCTCAGCGTGAGAATGATCGCCCTCGTGGCCGTGACGATCACCCGCCAAAAGTCTCTGGTCAGGCGGCAGTCGGCGATGAACTTGTCGAGGTCCGTGGCGACGGTGCCCTTCAGCTTCACGCCAAACACGTGCTCCCTCACCAATACGGGGTCGAAAGTCCCGTTTAGTTGTTTGCAAGCGGCCATCAGCTCGGGGTTCTCCAGGAACTTGATGTGGGCGAATTGCTTTGCCGCCTCTATCAAATTCTTGGCGACTTCCATTATTTTTATCAGGTTGCTGGGAGGGGCCTCACAGGACATGATCGGCGCTTGGATCAGGCTGTCGAAGTACTGGAAACTCGCAAGTTCCCGATGCGCGGTGAAAATGGACAGTTCGTGCGCCTTGTCTTTAGGGCGCGTGTCAAGGAAGTCTTGCCGAGCCGCGATATCCTGTGCGATCGCCGGCTTGCCGTCGACAGCGGGCTTCAAAGGGTCCTCACACCAGAACAGCCAGCGCTGCATGAAGTTCTTCTGGTCCGGCCCCCACTTGTCCGTCTCTTCAGCCCCTCCTGCCTTGTCGCCTGCGCCGTCCCCTTCGGCCTTGGCTTGCTCTCCTTTCTGCCAAAAGGGCTTCACAATCGCCCAGATCTTGCCGTACAGAGGAGTTGGGAGAGACACGCCCTTCCCTCTCTTGACGGGTCCATATGCCTGGTAGGCCCGGTGCACATCCCCCAGCGCTGAGCCCCACGTTGCCTTGGCTTGGGCTGTGTCCTCGGCGTTCATGGCGTTCCCGAGCTGCCTGACAACTTCGATCATCTTGCCGACTTGTTCGGTAACCTGCATCCCCGTAGGGCAACAACGCGCAGAGACACATCGACAGTCCTCCCAAATAAGCACAACTCAACTGAGAACAAGAATACGACTGACAGAAACGCCGGCGGTCGCATCTTGACCAAAATATGGCATGCTAAGGTGGAACATGAAAACCCCTTATAGAAACGCCGGCGGTCGCATCTTGACCGAACTAATGGCATACTGAAATTAACACAAGAAAACCACTTATAGAAACGCCGGCGGTCGCAACCTGGCTTACCTTCTGTTCACGGATCTGCCACCAGGTCGGCAGGATGGTCTCACCCTTGAGCATCTGCACGTCCACCCCCCGAAATTCGTCCAATCAGTTGCCCACTCCTCCAGCTTCGCCGCGGCCACGGTCTTCGTGACCTCCTGCTCCTTCCCTCCCCGCGCAACGACCCTGAGCTTTTCCGCCTTCATGAAACCATTCAGCATTGCCTGGTACCACACAGATCTTTGGTCCACCGTCATATTGTCGGTGACCAGTTCGAATTTCACCGATTTGATGAGTGTGGTAAAGTGGTTCCCGTCCAGCACGAGAAAGCCGCAAATGGCTGGCGGCAACGGTGTCTTCTTCTCGAGTGGAGCCATCTCCCAGGCGGACTTGCACAAACTGTCCAAAAGCGCGGCCTTTCTCACGTCCACGGGCTTAAGTGAGTCCAGAATATCGGCCGGTCCTGTCAGAACCGCGGTGGAAGCAGCTTCGGCCATTCCCTTGGCCGAGCTCGTTCGCAGGTAGATATCAATCTCTTTGTCAGTCATTGCGCGAGCGTAGCCAGCCTTCATTGTCCGTGCCCCCCCATCTCCCCGAAGAGTTGCGCGAGCTGACGCTGGGTGCCTTCCTTTTTCATCCAGTCATGAAAACTGTTGGGGCACCGGTCAGCCAAAAACTGGAACGAGTACCGCCACACAGGAATCACCAGCTTGTCGTGGCCGTAGTCGGACTCCGAGTTTGCAAAAATGGTGGCGTTCTGCTCGGCTCTAGACAGATGCAAGTCTCGTGCGAGGAGCTTCTGAGGCCCCACGAACAGGTTCCTTGTCCACACCCGATTTCGATGCACCAAGGCTTTGGACATCTCATCGAGGTCCCGAGGCTGAACGGCAAGCTGCTTCCGCAACCGTTTGCCCTTCGCGATCTCATCGTTCACATCCAGGATGTCATCATCATCCTGCGACACCGGGGACTTCTCCCATTTCTCAAGCAGAGACACGGGAGCATCCGCAACCTCCACCTCCTTTCCTTTCCCCTTTCCCTTCAGCGCCTTCCCCTTGTAGGTCGCAAGTGCTTCGGAGAGTCCCTTCTGGTGTTCGTCGACGGCAGCAGTCCACGTACTATCTATTTTCATGTTCTCGCGGCGCGCGTGCTGGTCGAGGCTGATTGAGTACAGGATGGCCGCGTGGGTCGCCCTCTCGGCCTGCACGTACTGCGTTGATGCGAAAAAATCAGGAAAGCATAACCAAAAGGAATAAAGTAAATGCCGATTGAGAAACGCCGGCCGTCGCAACCTACATGAAACCTGAACCTCAACATCAAAGCCCCCCTCACGACAGAGGTATACTTACCTCGTTCCCCTTAACAATGATATGAAAAAATCAGGAAAGCATAACCGAAAGGAATAAAGTAAATGTCACACTTGAGAAACGCCGGCCGTCGCAACCTAGATGAAACCTAAACCTCAAGATCAGAGCCCCCCTCACAACAGAGGTACACTTGGCTCATTTCCCTCAACGATGCGAAATCAGGAAAGGAAGTAAGTGTTAGTCAAAAGGAAGTAAGTGTCACACTTGAGAAACGCCGGCCGTCGCAACCTACATGAAACCTGGACCTCAAGAACAAAGCCCCCCTCACAACAGAGGTAGACTTACCTCATTCCCCTCAACCGCTGCTGCTTCAGCCGCTTTCTTCGACCCCTTCGCGATCTTCGGAGACTTGTCCCGGCGGGCATCGTGTTCCTTCAACATCTTGATCAGAGTCTTGGCGTCCGCCATCGTCACCGTCTTCAGTTTACACTTCCTCTCCTTCCCTTTGCCCTCGAACAGGTTCTCCTCCATCCACTTTATCAAGGCCTTGGCGCTCGGGATCTCCTCAGGCTGTGTGGCGCCATCGGGCGCGCACGCATTCTTCACGATCAACTCAGCGACTTGATGGAGAGTCATCATCTGGTTCCGTACCTCAGGTGGGGCTGTTTCCGTTCTCACCTCGGCCACAACCCACTTTGCCAACTTCTTCAGTTGATAAGCATCCGCTTGCTCCTTAAAGCGTGTCATTTTCGCAGTATCGCCGTCGCTTCCACCCGCGCCCTCTGACACAGGCTCACCGACAGCGATAGCCCCCTCTCCCTGGAGATTTGCCCCACCCTGACGACCGGCTTCCTGCAAGAACATTATCAACGGAAGATTTTTAATGTAAGAAAAGTGTAGAGAAACGCCGGCCGTCGTAACTCTGTCAATTGAGGACGAACCTAAACTTTCAATTTGTAAGTCAACGGTAACTTACCCTTCCCCCCTCTGCAGTGGAACCACCGTAAGATCCACTTCCCCTCCTGTCACCGCCCTCTTGCTGCTCGAACGGACTTCCCTGTAAAAATAGCAAACGCGATTGTCCATTCACAAGAAAAAAATTACTACAAAAATAAACAAGGATATACGCACGCAAACCTTTTCAATACAAGTAAACCGGAGAGGAATCTGACGCACTCATGTACCTGGGTGCTTCCCGCCATTGAGCGGGCTTCTCTTGCACCAACATCCTCTTGCCGGCCCTGCGAACATTTCAACGGAAAGTAAAAATCCGCTTAGTTGTCGGAAATGACATGTCTGGCGAATATTGCAAAAAAATGCGTATTGTATTTCACGACATCAATTTAATGGGCGGAGACTTACGAAGATCGGCCCGCCACCTTCCAAATTGCCCAGCGTCATATCGAAAACATCGAGGACTTCCCCTCCATCGACCCCCTTCCCCCTTCCCCTCTGCCGCGGCGGGGGCATATCGCCCGTCGCGACCGGCTTGGAAGTCGCGGGGGGATCCCTTGCGGTTGAGGGCACTGCGGCCGACTCGTGCACACTCTCCCCCCTCTTTTGGGCTACTGCGGCAGGCGCGGCATGGGAGGGCGCGGCGGCTACTGTCTCTGGCGCATTCTGAGCCAACCGACGCAACCTTAGCTCCTGCTGGAGCAGGGTTTCGAAACGAGGCATGAATGTGCGCTTGGAGGTATAAGGCACCTTGGCGACTTCAGGTTTGTCATTAAGGATGTCTTGGTACAGCGCGAATTGCTGTTCACGAGTGCCATTCGCGAGTCGCTCAAACCGCTCAATCTGAATCCGCTTAACCGGATCGTCCACCATCTCAAGACCACCGTGGTACTCATCCTTCCCAGTGACCGCGGCAAAGCTGACACCAGATTCCACCATTGGGGGCGGCGTGCCCTCCCTTGCACGCTTGTGAGGAGGCTGTTGTGGGGAGGCGCCTTGGGCCTGAACTGGTTGCCCTTCTGACCCTTCCCCCCTAGGGGGAGAGTCGCCGACCACCTGCGATGTAGGGCCGCCCTTTTCCATCTGCAACACAAAACAAAAAAATTGGAAAAAACATACGAGTCAGCAGGAAGATGCGCCCCACGTCGCAACTCAATACAAAAAATGCATCATTATGTCAAGGTACAAACAACGTTATAATTCAGAATGAACAGAGATTCATAACAAGAGAACGACGCACTAAAAGATGCGACCGCCGTCGCAACTTTCGTCAATTCACTCTCTATACAAACAACTCTATGTCCCTCATAAAGAATCAATTGGCAAGGAAATGCAAAAAAATTCCGTTACCACCTCCGTCGACCCATAAGTGGTTCGCGAATGGGAAATCGCTGCTGATTTTCGGTCGAGCCCTTCACGGTATTTTCGAAATCTCGAGGCAAGGTTGCGCGGAAGAGGGCCCCCCTCAATCATGCGTGCGATCGGACTGGCCATGGAAACGGATACCTGGTTCCTGGACTGCCTTGCACGGTCAACCATCTTGAAACTTCCCCGGAGAAGGAAATCAGACGTCAGACGGTTGAATATGCGAACGTCAAGATTTGACCAACCCATCATCCATTCCACCACCTTCTCCGCGGCATCATGGAAGACCTGCCTCTCATCCGCCACTCCTCGAGACCCAAACACACAATCGGCCGTGTTATCGTCGTGCCTCTTAAGGCGAATGTTCACGTCCTCTTTGTCATCATCCATTTCCGACAGCCGAATTACAGCCCTTTTGGCTCCGTCCACTCCATCCTCAAGAAGGACGTCCATCTGCGCCCCTCCCACACAATTGTTGTCAACGTATTGTTGCAAATGACGGGAAATCATGTCCTTTCCAAAAGCTACGATGTGTTCCCCACACAGACCCATGTCGGTAATTGACAGCTTTTTACATTTCCTATCCCGGCACTTCTTTTCGGGATCCTTCTCAAAAATCCGGAAAACAGCGTCCTGATATGGACGTCCCCTTATGTCGACCGTCAGACTGGACATCTGCGAAACCAGAACATACCGGCCGCGAGTAGTTTATATTATTAAAAAAAACTGGCATTTATTAAGTCATCTTCATCTATTTATGCGAGCTAAAATTTGAAGAAAATGCAACAAAGAAACGCCCTGGGGCGCAACTTCCTCAACAACCACTTTCTACGTACAAACGAATGGCAATCACATCGACTACGATTGTCACTACATACGAATGTCCAGACAATATAATGTGTATGTAGAGGGGGGGCATTCAAGACCAGAGAAACGCCGGCGGGCGCAACTCATATCAATATAGACTGTCCCGCGACTCGTTCCACTCTCTGCAGGTTTTGCAACAACCGATCGAGCGAACTCTCGGAACCTCTTTCGCCGCCATTTCATCGACACGAGCGAACATCTCTTCTTTGGCGGCCACCAACTTTGCCTCCTTGTTGCCGGTGTCAGGATAGATTTCGGACCTCCTCGTCTTCATCGGGGCCACTCTCTCCAAATACTCTGCACACAGAGAATCCTGCTCCTCCTCCACAATCGCCTTCACGCCGGATACAATCGCTTTGGCTTTTGTTTCCACGCGAAAATCGAACTCTCGTTGAGTTATCAGCGGAATGTCGGCGAGTGCAAAACACATACGCCGATAAAGTTCGCTTACATCCGTGTCACGCGAGTCGGCAAAAGGTGTCGTCATCAAAAAGCATCTCAAGCTACTCCAACCATTTTCTTGGGCGCCGGCAACGTAGCCTCCCTTTGCCAAGTCCGCACCTGTCGCGGAGTCTTTGACTATCCAATCTTCAAGGAAGTACTCGTCTCCCCTGGTGAAATCAAAATTTACACCCACGACCTCTCCGACAGTCATGTCCAGGCGAAGTCGCAGGGCCCCCCCCGCCAATCCAGGTCCGAGGGCGCCCGCCATTCCAAGTCCGCGACTGAGGGCATTTTCGATGTGACGAGAATGTTCTTCGTGCTTTCGGCAATACAAGTCAAATCCGAGAGCGGTTTTCTTGCAAGTGGACACATCACACTTGCGCGGCGCCCCTATTGAGCGAGCAACACTCTGAATGACAGTGGCAACCGCTTGGTGTTGTTGAAGTCGTTGCCAATCCTCCATCAGGAGGTGACTAGACGAATCGGACGAATCTTCCGTCGAACCGGACATCTGCGACAAGTTACGATAACATACCGGCCCCGGAAAATAAAATTCAAAAAACGTTTTGAAATTTTTTTATTGTACTTGTTTATTAATACGAAGGTTTAAATTTGGCGCAAAGAAACGCCCCAAGGCGCAACTTGTCGAACAGCAATATGGCGATAAAACATTATCTATTCAATGTGCGATTGATGTGCTGAAACCTTCCAGACTTTGACACTGTCCGGTATCACCGGACTCGGACGAGGAGTCGAGTCGGAAGCGAGCCAGTAATCCTCGACTATTTTTTTGATGTACAATGGAAGACTCCTTCCATTATGTCGAAGTGTGTCGGTCCTTTGCCTTTTGGCCAAACTCTCCTTAACCTCCACCATTTCCTGCGCGTAGGAGGAAAATGATACGTTATAAACATTAAACATTAAACATTAAATATAACATCATATAAACAAGTTATTACTCTACATTTCAAGTTTTTCTAAGAGGCAGAGCCGTCGTGGAAGTTGAAGGAGAAGTCGACATCAGACCCCATAGTTTTATCCAGTATCGTCGTCACGTTAACCCCCCACTTCACCCCTGCCAGCACCTCCCTCGCTTGCCTCAGACGTTCGCATCTATCCTTATGCCTACTCCAGTCCGCACGCTGGCACTCCTCACTGCAATATCTGGCATCCCTACATCCTCTACACCACTTGATATGAGGTCCTGTTTCGCACCCACACCCCTCCTTGGAGCACTTTCGCGTACTACGCATGCGATCCCCATCCCTCACGATCGGGTCAGAGAGCAAGAAAAAGTTCATGTTGAGGGGTACTGCCCCTACACATGCATCAGCCCTCACGCGCAGAGAATGCGTAACATTCGGGTAAAATGCGCGCCCGTAGGTGCACCCAAGCTGAGCCCCTTCCTCTTCCCCCAACTCTATCTTTGGCCCCTTTGTAATGAACGACACCAAAAGGCGGAACTCCGTCCTTGGGTCTATGGGCACTCTTAGATCCATCTGTGGTCTGAAAAAACCCTCTTGAATACAGAAGTTCATATCAGCTAGCTGGGCGTACATAATTCTCTCCATTTGGCTGAACGAATCAAACGCCAATAAAACGGCCAAGTGGCGGCCTGTCCTCTCCTGCGCGACTCGAACTTCCTCGAATATGACACGCGACAGAAAGCGAACTTGTTTGAAAACGTTTTGAAGGACGCTTCCGTAGACTTCATTCACGATCTCGGACTCCATCTTTTTCAGGGAAAAAACGAACAAAAAAATTCATAAACATTAATTTATTATTTTATAATAACAAGTTACTATTCCTCGGAATAGTTTTTTTTTATCCATTCCACAAACGCGTTTGTCACAAACACCTTCCATGCTTTCTCAAGAACTTGTCCCCCTGATGTTTTTGAGTATTCAAACTCGTCATCCGAAGAAACCAACTCCGGCACATCCTCCGAGAGGGTCTCTAAATTGTCATCGGCTTTCCTTTTGCGCTTGTGGTTTCCGAAGCATTTTTTTTGTTCTTCTTCTGACATTTGTTCTGCAACCATGGAGTCATTTCGAGGGGGGTGTGGTTTAACGGGTGCAGATTTAAAGTAATTTGTTTTAGGTGAACGATGGTAAAAACTTCATTAGATATTTTAAACGAACGAGAAGCAACAGAAACGACGGCGGGCGTAACTATCATGGGAAACTTTGATATCACAAGATCACAATGGACACGAACGCGCTGCAACTTTCACGACATATTCTTCGACATCGAAAATAAAAAAGAAACGACGGCGGGCGTAACTATCATGAAACATTGATCTTACAAGAAGCTGACGGGGATGCAACTTTCACGACAAACACTTCGACATCGAAGATGCAAAAGAAACGACGGCGGGCGTAACTATCATGGAAAGATTGAGCTTACAAGATGACAAGTTAACTGACGGGGGTGCATCTTTCCCGAGATATATTTCGACATCGAAAAGGCAAAAGAAACGACGGCGGGCGTAACTAGCACAACCAATGTTGGTCATGTGCTCTTCCAGTAAGACAAGAAACGACGGCGGGCGTAACTATCACACGGTCCAGGAAGAGTGACGTTGGCAGAATTATGGTGTTTGTAAAAGGGGGGGGGGTAAGAGGGAGAGGGAGAGAGAGGGAGAGAGAGAGGGAGGGAGAGAGAGAGAGAGAGGGGGAGAGAGGGAGAGAGAGAGAGAGAGAGAGAGAGAGAGAGAGAGAGAGAGAGAGAGAGAGAGAGAGAGAGAGAGAGAGAGAGAGAGAGAGAGAGAGAGAGAGAGAGAGAGAGAGAGAGAGAGGAGGGAGGGAGGGAGGGGAGGGAGGGAGGGAGAGGGAGAGGGAGAGGGAGAGGGAGAGGGGGGAGAGGGAGAGAGAGGGAGAGGGAGAGGGAGAGGGAGAGGGAGAGGGAGAGGGAGAGGGAGAGGAGAGGGAGAGGGAGAGGGAGAGGGAGAGGGAGAGGGAGAGGGAGAGGGAGAGGGAGAGGGAGAGGGAGAGGGAGAGGGAGAGGAGAGGGAGAGGGAGAGGGAGAGGAGAGGGAGAGGGAGAGGGAGAGGGAGAGGGAGAGAGGGAGAGGGAGAGGAGAGGGAGAGGGAGGGAGAGAGGGAGAGGGAGAGGGAGAGGGAGAGGGAGAGGGAGAGGGAGGAGAGGGAGAGGGAGAGGGAGAGGGAGAGGGAGAGGGAGAGGGAGAGGAGAGGGAGAGGAGAGGGG
>RPFO01001545.1:0-31016 GCA_009746045.1 Mesostigma viride
ACGCGTCCGGCGACGCGGACGTGACGCGCGAGTTCGTGAGACGGGTGGACGAGGGAGTCCTGGACTGCGACGTCCGCGAGTTCCGAGACCAGGTGGACGTGTCGTGGTTCGAGCGGCCGGGCGAACGCGTGTTCCTGGGAGTGGAGTACATCGTCCCCGGGCGCGCGCATTCGGGCAAATCGTACGCGATCGTGTACGACCTGAACGAGACGGGCGGCGGGTCAAGTTCCCGCCCACCGCCCCGACCGAGGACCAGCGACTCGCGGTGTCCATGTCCAAGAGACGCGTGCTGTCCGCGTCGTTCGGATCGGACACGGAGCGACTCGTGACGGACGACGCGATCGCCTTGGCCGGTCCGATGCGCGACCTGTACGTGGGCGACGGCATGCCCCCGCCCGTGGACGGCGCCATACACTGGATAGCTCGTCACGCGCCCTCGGACGCCAAGGCGGCGGCGCGCCTCGCGCGATCGGGGCGGGCGACCGTCTGCGGATCTTCTACGCCACGGGGGAGACGGCGACGTACGACCTCTCGTGTCCCGGCGTGATCGACGGCCCGATCCCGTCGAATCGGGCGGCGTCCGTACCTCCGACGCGCGCGGCCGTCGAGGGCGAATAGAAATCGCCGTCTCGTGGGAAAGGGGTTCGCGAGCGCGAGCTCTCACTCACCGATTCGCGGAAAGGACGTCCGGACGTCGCGAATGTCCTACACAGATGACGACGCGTATCTGGACGGGGACGATGTCTCGGAGCGCGATTATCCCGTCCCGATGGACGCGTCGGACGAGGAGACGGACGCGGAGGCGGGTCCCGAAAAAGGCGCGGTGACCGACCGCGCGGGGCCGCACCGCGTGTTCCAAGTGAAGCCGTTGCTAGACCTGTTGGACCGCACGCGGCACGCCGGGTGGCCGGAGCGGGTGGACACCTGCTGCTGGTGGTGCTGCCACCCGTTCGACACGGTGCCTTGCGCGCTGCCGATCAAGTACCGGGAAGGGAAGGGGTTCACGGTGAAGGGGTGCTTCTGCTCTTTCAGCTGCGTCAAGGCGTACAACACCTCCGATTCGGGGCAGGGGGGCGAGTCGGCGCGGCGCACGGGGTTCATCTTCCTCATGTGTCTCCGCCTGTGGAAGATGAACCCGCGACGGGACGCGCGGCAGTTCCGCGGGGTGATCACGGCGCCCCCGCGCACGTGTCTGAAAATGTTCGGGGGGTACATGACCGTCGAGGAGTTCCGGGCGTCCACCAGGACCGAGATCCACATGGTGAAGGAGCCGCCGTACGACATGGAGTTCATACAGCAGGTGGACTGCGCCCGCAAGATCAGCGAACGGGCCAGGACCACGAAGAAAGACGCGGAGCCCTCGCGGAAGAGGATCGAGGGCGGCGCGGACGCGGCCGTCCGGAGGGGCAAGCCTCCCGCCCCGCTGAGCGTCAAGAGGACCAAGTCCCTCGTAAAGCCGTCGTGCTCGCTAGACAAGTTCGTGACCTTCAAATCCAAGTGATCCGAACGACTCCCACGTATTTATCGCAATAAAGATTCCGCCGTTTCGCGCCCCACGAATGCGTATGCACACACACACTGTCCCATACACATACACGAATGCGCACAAATGCACACGAGTATGCACGCCGACGCGTCACGAACGACCGCACGGCTTGCGACGTGCAGATCCCACGCGGCCCCGTCGCAATTCCGGACGATCGCGTCGCCGTAGACGGCTTTCCCGAACGCCAGGCTCGCGTGCACGTTGAGTTTGCGGTTTTTCTTGTGCGCGTTCGCGTCGTATTCGAGTTCGTACCCGCACGGTCCGTGCGATACCACGGTCGTGGCGCTCGTGCCCAGGATGCCCAACAGGATGCGATACCGTCCGGCCACGGGCACGACGGCCGGGGTGACGCGCGGGTCGTCCTCGTTCAACACGACCGCGTTCATCTCGCCGTCGGTCCGAAATCAAATATTAGCATTGGTTATAATACGCGCCCATGAGTCGAAGGGTGTCGCACGCCCATTTGGAGCCGTACATGAGACAGGCCGCAAGACCAGGCGGGGACGCGACCTCCAGACACGTTCCGAGAAATGCTCCTGCGGAACATCGCGGGCGGAGGACCGTCCTCGTCGCCCGCGCACGCGGCCGAGGAATACGACGCCGCGGCTCTCACCGATTTGTACGCGCGGGCCGCGGCGAGTCGAGAGGCCGATCGGAAGTCGACCTCCTACTACGCGCAACCGGTCGCCACGACCGCCGCCCGCGACACGTACACGTACACGCCGTACTCGTCGTCCGTAGCGGCGGCCAAGAGCACCCCGACCATCGATTACTGGACCAAGCAGATCGCGAAGGACAAGTCGAGCGGAGGCAGCTACGCCTTCGAGGCGAAGAACGAGATCCCGGCGTCCTGGCTCGCCAAGTCTGAGTGGACCCCCCGGTCGACCGCTTGGCCCGCGACAGCCTCCAAGGGGGTCGGGACTCTTACCGAAGCGCTGGCGGCCCTCCGCGCCGACCCGCCGCCCGTGACCGCGGAAGCGAGCGCGAAGTTCGCGAAGACCCTCGAGAAGGCCGGCTTCCCTTCGACTCGCCCGGAACTGCGGACCGGCTCGTGGTTCTCCTCGTCGAACGCGTACATGGCGAACTGTTCGCAGGGCTTGGCGAAGAAAATGACCAAGTCGGAGGCGGTGGAACTCGCGTCCTACTTGCACCCGACGATCCCCAAGGACCTCCTCCACGGGGCCACGAAGCCGAACCTGTGCGCGATGGTGTCGGACGAGATCGTGACGGCCGTCACGACGGCGCTGACGGAGGCCGCCCTCCGCGACACGAGTTCGCACGCCCGCCTCTTCAACATCGCTCGTCTGACGAACCCCAAGATTCCGGCGACCGACATCGCCAAAATGACCCTGGAGGAACTCCGCGAGGTCGTCGCGACGTCGCTCGCGCCGAGCGATCGGGAGAGGATCGTGAGCGCCTTCGGGTCGCTCCAGGACGCGGTGACCCACGGGACGGTCGGGACCTTCAACTTGCTGAAACTGGCGGCCGATAAGGCGCGCGCCATGCGAGCGAGCCATTCGGCCCCGGTCCTCGGACAAGCCCAGGAGGCGGCGAAGGAGGCGGTCAAGGCGTCGACGGCGGCCGTGGGGACGCAGACCGCGGCCCCGGCGCCTTCCCACATCATAGGCGCGGCGTCCTTCGCCGCCAACCGCCCGCGATCCGACGCGGCGCGCAAGATCATCGCCACGTACCACCTGGACCGCGCGTCCAAGTTCTCGAAATTCCTGCGATCCACCGCGCCCGGGTCCGCCGTGTGCAAGCCGCGCGTCCGCACCCTCCCGTGCGGCGGCGCGGACCGGCGTCGGGGGGTCGCCTTGTGCGGCTGAACGGGCCCGAAACTTGTCTCCGTCCATCACGAGGATCCGACCGCGCGTCTATCGCGGCCATGGCACTGGATCGCGCGCACGGTCACGGGTTCGAGCCGACGGACGAGGAACGCAAGGGTTTCGGGCCCGGGGACAAACTCGAGGCCGTCCGGCGCCAGCGGTCGACGCTCGAGGGCTACTTCCGCCACCAGCTGAAGAGCATCTCTAACGCGCGAGGCCACGGCCGGGGGAAGAAAGTGTCCCTGACGGTGAAGGAGCTCGCGGACATGTGGAAGCGGCAGGGCGGCCGGTGTCGCCTGACGGGCCTGGCCATGTCCCACGAGGCGCCGCGGGCGGGCGAGCCGCGCCACGACGATTCGGCCGCGGTCGACCTCATCGATCCGTCCAAGGGGTACGCGGCCAGCAACGTCCGCCTCGTGTGCTACCGCGTGTACCACATGAAGCTCGGTTGCCCCGTGGAAACGCTGTACCGCTTCTCGAAGGCTCTGGCCGCTTTCCGCGCCGACGCGGACGACGCGATCGGTACGGCCGACGCGACCGACGCGTCCGACGCGATCGGCACGGCCGACACGATCGGCACGGCCGACACGATCGGCACGGCCGACACGTCGGTACGGGACGACGAAACGCCGTCGGATCGGCGCAGGATCGACGGCGAGGAGATCGTTCGCCGAGTGGAGAGGTGGGCCGACGCGGTATAAAACCCGGGCGCGTTCCAAACGCCCCTCATCTTCTCTCCGTTCTCAGTAAGCCTCAAGACTCTCCCGAGTCACCCAAGCACCTCAGGACATCCCACACGTCCTCCAAGCCCCGGAACCCAAGCACCCTCGGACGATCCGTCTGTCCACAAGGAATCGGAGGAACTCCGAACGCACCGGACACCCATCTCGCCTTCGCGCACCCGATCCGGACCAAAGGACATCCGAAATGTCTAGCATCGTCTTCTTCGACGACTTCGACGCCTCCAAGGTCGTGTACAACGTCCCCAAGCGCACGGCCTCGGGGGGTCTCTCCGTGTACATCAACTACGACAAGGACGGCAGGAGCCCCAACGGGCGCATGCACATCCAGACCCCGCGCATGCGCGCGCCCTTCGGCATCAGCTGCTTCGAGGGCAAGAACCAGCCGCCCAAGTACACCCTGCAGCTGTCCTTCGACGACTACACCGTCAAGGGGACCGACAACGAAAAGTTTTACGCCGCGTGGTCGCGGTTCGACGAGAAGAACAAGGAGATGTCCCACGACAAGAGCCAGGCGTGGTTCAACAAGAAAATGACCAGGGACCTGATCGACGCGTTCTACACGTCCGCCATCAAGCCCACGACCAAGCCCGAGCAGGGGTACCCCCCCACGTTCAAGTGCTCGGTCCCCTTCCGCAACAACAAGTTCGAGTGCGCGTTCTTCGACGAGAACAAGACCCCCGCGACCGGCTTCGACGTGCCCAAGGGGTGCGAGGTGCAGGTCATCTTCGAGGTCACGCGCATGTGGTTCATGGACAAGAACTTCGGCTGCACGCCCGTGGTCAAGTCCGTGCAGTTCTTTTCGAATAACCGTCTGAGCGACGGGTACAACTTCCTCGAGCGGCCGCTCAAGGAGCCGGAGGAGGAGGAGGAGAACCGCGACGAGGACGTCAGCGGACCTCAGTGAGACGGTCCGGGACCGCTGACCCTAATGGCCCAGCACGCGGGACAGTGTCGCATGCAATTCGTAATCATAATTTGTACATTGTAATGAAAATGAATTCGAATCATTCCGTGTCTCTCGTGTCCAATGCACAAATGCAATATGCAATAATATCTATCGGTCAGGTATAACGCGGCGTGTCGCTCGTAGATACCAGGATGGCGAAGACCAGGAGCAAGACGAGGAGCGAAGTGTACTGCGGTATGGGCAAGAAGCCCGCGAACAGGAGGCAGGGGTCCGTCGCCGAGTGCATGGAGTTGAGTCAGGTGCGCAGGTACGGCGTGGAAGCCATCGCCAGGGAGGTGGTGGAGAGATATTTCGCGAGAGTGAAGGAGGCGAAGGCCCGCCGGGACGCCGCGTATCGGTCGAGACGGAAGGCGAGCGGCAACCCGATCGCTCGGTCCAAGTCCAAATCCGGCACGAAGACGAGGACGAGGAAGCCTGCGAGGAAGAAGACGCCGGCACCCGCTTCGACGGCCCCCGCGGTCGCTGTCGGCCCGCGGCGGTCGGCCCGTCTCGCCGCGCGGCGGTAGTTCAATCAAACGTTTTCGATCGGACGGTCCCGTGTCACGACGCGGCCCGTTCGACCGCCTAAATACCAAACCGAACTATCAAACGGGCGTGCCCCTTTACACATCGTCGACGAGTCGCTCGCGGACCACGAGACACGAACCACGTCCAAAAGTCCAAGAGGACACCAAACCTGTCCGGATATCCCAGTCGTTTCTCACAACTATCAACGATGTCGAGTGTTGTCCGCTACTTGACCCCGGTCGACGGGGCGGAAGATGACCCGGGCTTCAAGGGCAAGATTCGCGTGACGGATGATGGCAGAATTTCCATTTTTGACGTATTGGCATGCATCGGTTTTAAGAATCCGCGGGATGCGTGGTCAAAGCTCTTGAAAGCTAATCCCGAGCTTGTCGATGCCAGCGACACCTTCGAATTCCCCTGTACCAGGCAGCGAGGCACACCAGTCATGGATCGGAAGGGTCTGTCCAAGATCCTTATGCTGCTCCCCGGCAAAATTGCGGCCCGTTTCCGCATTAAGTTTTCATCAATTTTTCCGTCCGGGCGCTGACTGGTAGTCCGAACGTGTCGATCGGACGGTCCCGTGTCACGGTGCGGCCTGTTTGACCGCATAAATATCGGATTGATCTATCGAACGGGCATGCTCACCGACGCACCGACGACGGGCGCTCGCAGACCACGAGACACTAAGCACGTCCTAAAGTCCGATCGGACACCGAACCTGTCTAGGCAGGTTAGCTATCAACCATGTCTCTTGTCGTTCGATACCTCACCCCGGCAGACGGGGCCGATGACGACCCTGTATTCAAGGGCAAGATCCGCGTGACGGAAGACAGCAAAATATCCGTTTTTGATGTATTGGCATGCATCGGCTTTAAGAACCCGCGGGATGCATGGTCCGCAGTCCAGAAAGCCAACCCCGAGCTTGTCGGTGCCACCGACAACCGCAAATTCCCCGGTTCGGGGCAGCGAAACACCCCAGTTACGGATCGGAAGGGCTTGTCCAAGATCCTTATGCTGCTCCCCGGCAGGATCGCGGCCCAATTCCGTGACAGGCTTTCAATCCTCAATGAGAGGTACCTGGACGCGGACCGGTCGTTGGCCGACGACATCAACGCCCGCGCCGATGCCAAGGACGCGGAGAACGGAATCGTCGCCGTCAAGGAACACCCTCGCATCAAGTCATGCGAGACGACCAAATCGCACATGGCCGCCATCGCGGCGGTCACTCCCAAGGAGGATATGGGGCGGACGTGCGCCATCGTGAACAACAGCGTCAACCGCGCCATAACGGGGATGAACACGGGGCAGTACCGCGCTCACCACGGGCTGAAGAAGGGTGAGGGCACGAGAAACATCTTCCTCCCCCCCATGAGCATGGGAGTCGCGTTCATGAACTCCGTGCACGAGACACAGGTGCGCAACGGCGCCGACCCGATCCGATCGATTCAGGAAACGGAAAAACATTTCGCCATTCTCTCCTCCAACTGCGGACTGCACGCGATGGCTCTCCAGCCGGTGGACAAGAAGGTGCGGATCGCGAACGAGCAGGTCATGGAGGCCAACCGCGCCCACGACCGCGCGGCGATCGGGTGCGCACCGGCCGCCAAGAGGCTGAGGGCGTAAGCCGAAACATACCGAAATAGTTCGAGGTAGACATTTCCAAACAAGACTGCATGCAAGTAGTTTTGTATTAAGTAATTTTTATTCATCAATAAATTCGTTCACGATGCAGTCGACGAGGTACGCGAGACAGTCTTCCCAACAGTACATACACGATCGCGGCGTAGAACTCTAGCTAGCACCGCGCGCGAACGGTCACGCGAACGGCTCGGGGAACACGATGCCGTACACCTCCTCCATGCGGTCCCTGTACAGCTTCACGAACGCGTCGGCGGGGGTCAGGCGGTTGCGCCACCAATCCTCCGCGACGACGTTCGAGACGATGTCGTCGTCCTCCTTCAGCGGCAGGACGTTGACCAGCCAGAACAAGAAGTCCCACGCGGGGTCCGTCAGGATGTTGCGGGACACGCGGCACGTGACGCGGGACCTGTCCGCCTCGTAGGGCTGCACGCTGAACCACAACACGAACGCGGGCTTCTCGTGACCGGATATCCGGAAGCGCAGGCTCGCCGTGTACGGCAGATAAAACTCGTTGTCGACCGAAACCCTCATGGCTCCCTTCGCGGGCGCCTCGGGGGACCTGCCCTCGTCCGGCATGAGTCCCAACAGCACGCGGCCCGCGAAGTCAGCCGTGACGGGATAGCTGTACACGCTCTTGCCCGCGAAGGGACTCGCGGATCCGTCCCGGCCCGTCTCGGCCGCGACCTCGGTGCTCTTGGCGTCCACGATTTTCACGCTGTGCACGTGCTGGAGGTGCGCGTGGTCCAAGAGGTTCTCCATCACGATCATCGGGTGCGCGCCCACGAACGTCGAGTACGAGAACGTCCTGTACCCGCCGTCCTCGAACTCGGGCATCGTGGGCGGAGTCGAATCCCCGTCGCCCACGCCGGCGTTCACCCACACCAGGTCCGCGTCCTCCTTCGCGTCCAGATAGTTGTCGGCGTTGTTCTGCTCGCCCCAGTACATCCCGTGGTACGCGCATCGGACGTACCCGTCCTCCACCCTGCACTTGTGGGACAACCGCGCCCCGCGGTGAGGACACGCGTTCCTCACGGCGAGCGTCTCGCCCCTCCGCTTGTGGGCGTACAGCAGGATCTCCTCATTGTACACCTTGGTCAGCTCCGTCGATCGGGGCTTGCGTCCCACGCACACCCACTTGTCCGGTTGCTCGTTCGCCGCCGCGCGGGGTCCGCGCCCGGCCGGCGCGACGAGACAGGCGCGCACCGCGGAGGCCATGGCTTTCTATTATAGGCCGAGAAATTGTGGAGGCCGCTCGGAGCGACCCACTCCCGGTTCGGGCGTGAGGTTGTTAACCACCGCAGATTGCCCACGTCGGTTTGGAGATTGGCCTCCGTCGCCGAGGCGCTCGTCCACCGGAAATTCGTTATCTATTTCGATATCAAAACACCTCGCATGGGGTCAAAGATCCTGGACCTCGACCCCCAAGAGGATGTATGGAAAGGAAAAAAGGAATTCGGTTACCATGGAAATTGCTATACGTGCTTGTCCGGTTGTTATATGCAAGATAGGGGCGTAACACCAGTGTGGGATTTCATAAAAACACTGGGAGGCTGGGAGACTGAGAATTACTACCGCGGGGGGGGAGAAGCGCGATTTTGCTATTCACCCTATGCGGGGAAGGTGCTGCGCTTGCTGCGGGACAACTTCACCGAGGGCAGAGACTACAAAATAGACGAGCGTATAGCAAAGGAGTGGGAAGTCCTCAAGGCGTCAAGTTTCGAGGTCGAAAATTGGCACTCTAGCGGCAGTAGACAGGATAAAGTCAAGAAAAAGGCCGAAGAGATCTATCGAATCTGCACCCGCAGCCGCATGACCACCGAATGCTGTTTCAAGATGGTCGCTCATCTTGTCACCGATATCGAATCCTTCGGAGTCATCAAGATACACACGGTGCATAAGTTAGGAGAGGTGATGGAGGCGCTGATCGCGAGGATAGAAGCCTTGGAGGCTCGCGAACGGGCTCCGCGACCGATCACCCCCCCGCTCATCGACTTATCCTCGATCCTTGAATGACCCCCCCAGGTCGGGTGTCGCGAGACCCGTGTCAGGATTGCGCCATCGGACCCGTCAGACGGCCACGACGCCGCGCACGACCACCGCCATCTCGAGGACCCCGGGCGGCACGCACGCGTTCGCGTGCGCCCCGGGCCTCCACATGTCCGCCAAGCAGTCGTACGTCTCGAACCCCAGGGCGGCGCAGCACACGCGGATCTTCGACATGAAGTGCCACGGGATCTCGTTGCCGTCGTCCGACCACAGCAGCAAGTAGCGCATCGGCACGAACGGGTCGTTCGAACGCAGCGACTCGCACAGGTCCGAGAACCCCAGATGCCACCTCGACACCTCGCGCACGGCCCACAGCGCTTTAAGAGGCGACTCGCTGTACACCAGGTTCCAGCGAGGGGGGAAACCGGACCGCTCGGACGCCACCAAAAAGGCGTGCAGTTCCTTGGCCGACGAGTGGTCCAGCGGGGGCGCCGCGACGGGCGCGTCCGCCGACTGGGCGGTCGACGGGGCCGGGCGCATCCGGTCGGACTTCAGTACCCCGCGAGAAATTCGCGCACGGTCGGCCGCGACGCGGACAAATAAAACCGCGGCTTTCTATCAAGACACACGCGCGCGTATCATGTCGTGCGAGGAATTGGGAGTCTCTAGGTCCCGCGCGGTGTTCGCCAACGAGGTGAGAGGGGACGACGCCGAGGACGCGACCGTCAAGACCCTCACGGTCGCCGCGTCCGAGAGCGTCGTGTTGCGTCCGGGCGCGGCCCCCGGCAGCGTCGTGGACGTGGACGGCGACGCGATCGTGCGCGGGACCCTGACACTTGGCGACGTCGCCGCGAGCACGGGCGCGCTGTCCGCGTCCGACTTCTCGGGGTCGTACTGGCACCTCGAGGGCGGCCAGCTGCTGCTGACCAGGACGATCGCCGCGGCCGACCGACTGGCGCCGGGTACGACCGTCGCCTTGTCCTCGCTGGCCTCCGGGGCGGACACTTATCGATGGGAGTTCACGGCCGGCGGGGGGAGCACCGTCGGCTCGCCGCAAAAAACGTTCGACCTTCAATACGCCACGGTCGAAAACGGGGTCCTCAAGGCGGGCACCGCCCAGGTGACGGGTCTCGGGCTGCCGTCCTCCTTCACGATCGTCGTCAAGGTCATTCCCCGATACGACCTCTCCGCCCCCGCCGGGAATTTCGACCTGTTCGGCTACAAGACCGTCGGGCTCCGGGTGGCCAACCACGGGTACGTGGTGCTGCGGGACAACGTCAGCAACGACTCGGGCACGGGCGGCAAGCTGAGCGGGGTCGCGGTCAACACCGAGCCCTTCGTGGCCGCGCTCACGGTGAGCGGCACGACGGCCCGCATCTACATCGACGGGGCGCTGGCGGTAACCTCCACGAACGCGTCCCTCGGACCCACCGACGCGCTCTCCCTCTCGGGGGGCGCGGACGCGGAAGGCGTGTGGTACGACGACCTCCGCGTGATCGCCGGCACGGCCCTGACGGACAAGAACGCTATGCTGTACGGATGGCGCGAGATGTACGCCGCACCGGAGACCGTGACGTACGGCTTCCGGGTCGCCAACGACGAGAGCCTGCAGCTCGTGAAGCGCGGGGCTCCGGCGCGGCCGTCCGGGCGCTGGGCAATCCGGCGCCGTGCACCGTCACGGGCAGCAACGATCTGGGCGCGATCGCGGACGGAACCGCCGACGTGGTCACGCAGAGCTCGAATTAATCTGTCCGCCCCGTTGAGAAGCGGCCGAGCGTCCGGCCGAGATGTCCGCGACCCCGTGCGAGGAGCTGGGAGTGTCCCGAACCCGCGAGATCCGCGCCAACGAGGTGCGCGGCGACGACGAGGAGGCCGCGACCGTCAAGACCCTGACCTTGACCGCGCCCGAGAGCGTGGTGCTTCGTCCGGGCGCGACCCCGCACGCCGCGGACGTGGACGGCGACGCGATCGTGCGGGGCGGATTGAGCGTTGGCGCGGCGTCCGTCGCGACCGGGGACGCGGCCGAGGGAGCGTATTGGCACTTCGACGGCGGCCAACTCGTGTTCACGCGACAGTTCCCCGCCCCCGTCACGGTGCCGGGGACGGCGGTGTCCGTCTCGTCGCTGGCCAGCGGGGCGGACACGTACCGCTGGGATTTCGACGAGTCCGCGGAGAGCGCGACGGGCGCGCCCGCGAAATCGTTCACGATCGACGGCTCCCCCGCTCCCGTAGAGGACGGGGTGCTCAAGATCACGAACTCGTCCGGGGTCGTCTACAACATGCCCGCCGGGACCTTCACGTTCGCGGTGAAGGTGATCCCCCGCCAGGACCTGTCGACTCCCACGTCACTATCGCACAAGGAGCTGATCGAGTACGGGTACGCGGACGTGAGGGTGCGGAAAACCGACGGCCTGCTCCAATTCTACGACGGCAACTCGCTGTTCTCTACCACCGCGACCGTCGGCGATCAGCCTTTCCACTTGGCCATCACCAACCAGGGGTCGAGTTTCAGGGTGTACAAGGACGGCGACCTGGTCGGAAGCTCCGAGGACAGCTTTATCGCGTTCGGCGCCGCGTGGGTGCGGTTGAATCCGGGGTACTCGGGGTGGAGCTTGTGGTTCGACGACGCCCGTTTCATCCAGGGGTCGGCCGTCGCCGACAAGAACACGCTGCTGTACGGATGGAAGGAGATGTACGGACCTACCGAGGCGACGTACGGTTTCCGGGTGGCCAACGACGAGAGCCTGGAGTGGGTGAAACCGCGGGGCGCGATCGCGAACGGGACCGCGCGCGTGTTGGCGCGGTACTCCAACTGACGACCGCCGCGGAAATCCTAGCTAGCTACATAATAGGCCGCGAGTGCATCCCAGCTACATAGGCCGCGAATGATCGTGAATGCATGGGATCGATACTCCGGTCACGGACCGTTACGAACAAGTCCATAAAGCCTTTTATTAATAAACCTTCCGTCTTATTCAAACCCATTGAAGGAATCATCGCGCGCTCGATCATCGATCCGAGTTCAACGCATTCCACGCGGGACTAGAAAATCCATGCAGTCACGACGGCGTTCACCGCGTCTCCCCCGCGTCCTCGGACGCGCGCGTCGGCGCAATCGCGGACGCCCCTCCGGAGATCGCCATCGGAGACCTCGCCGGGCCGGGCACGGACGTGGGACGGATCCGTCGCGACGGCGCTTTTTTCCACGCGCCGGCGTCCCTGTTCATGGCGGCCTCCATCGTCACCCTTTCGGCGACCGGCCCGTCCCACCACGCGGCGGTCCGGTCGCACATCTCGATCTCCCTCCGGATCGAGAACAGCTCTTGTCGCCTCGCGGACGTCTCCTCGTCCGTCGCGAACAGGTCCGTGCACTCCAGCCAGAGGCGCCGTTCGTTCAAGTCCTTCAGGAGCTTGGCGTTGTCTTTCGCGGCCCGGATCATGTTCGCAGGTGCGCGGCGGGCGTCCGGGAAGGCCGCGGGCCACGACGGGGTGTACACGGGGCGATCCATGGCACCGTCAGCGGCAAGACTGGCGGACATGGCGGACGTCTTTTTTGGCAAGAGGACACTCGGACAAGTCTCGTGTCCGGCACTGGTTCGGGTTTCGTGGGGTTGGGAGGATCGGGATGGCGAGATGGGGTCTCCCTCTCCCTCGGCCGCTTATATACCCGGAATCCCGCCGTGACGATTCGCGGGAGGGGGCGCGGCGCTCTGTCCACGGATTGGAGGATACTACCGCGCGCGCGTGCACCCCTCCTGATCCACCCTCCTCGACCCCTATTTTTGACCCCCGAAACCCCCCTTCCAGACCCCCAAAAAAGACCCCTGTTCCGGTGTTCCGGCCCACCCCCCCTGGGCCGGTATCATTCTGAAAAAAAACTTTTCCTGGGACCGAAATCCTTCGTTTCGGACTTAGCCGATTTCATCATCGCTCCCTTCCTCCCTCTATCACTCCATCCACCGGCCCGCCACGAGCGCCACGATCGTGCGTTGGTCGCAGAAGCGGAAGTACGGCGCGACGAGGCGGCACGGCGGCTTGCGGAGGGACTTCACGCACAGAGGACAGTCCACCCCGTCACCCTTGGCCACTCCCGCGACGGCCGTGGCGCACGAGCCGCACACCGCGGCCGCGTGGACGTGCGACGCGCTCTCGGAGTGGGGGACGAAGGCCACGGAAAGGCGGTCCAGACACAGCTCGCAGCGGCACAACGTCCGCAGCGCGTCGGCGCCCTCCCCCGCCTCGCCGGCGGCGCGCTCCACCGCCCTCCGTACGAACTCGGGGACGGCGAACCACGGGTGGACGGACGGGGCGGACGGCGGACGGTTTTCCTTCCCTCTCGGATACGGCCTCTCGACACGCGGCGGCGGCCTCGGCGGACGCACGGACGGGGTCGCGATCCTTTCGGACTCGCGGGACATCCGGACGTTGGTGATGTCCTCCATCGGGAACATGCAGGGCTCCATGGGCGCGGTCCTCTCTATTGTTCGGCACGGGATTCGAGTGGGGGGGGCCACACGCGCGGGTTTATGACTCCCCGTCCACAGCAAACGGGTCGACGACGGGCCGACGCGAGGACGCGACCCGATCTGATCCGATCGGCGCGACGTGCTATTCACGGATTGGAGGGTACTTCCGCGAGTGGGTGCACCCCTCTCGTTCCACCCTCCCATCCCACCTTCTTTACCCCTATTATTGACCCCCGAAACCCCCCTCCCCAACCCCTAAAAAGACCCATGTTCCGGTGTTCCGGCCCACCCCCCCTGGGCCGGTATCATTCTGAAAAAAAACTTTTCCTGGGACCGAAATCCTTCGTTTCGGACTTAGCCGATTTCGGCCTCTCCTCTTCCCCTCTCTCTCCCTTCCTTCCTTCCTCTCTCTCCATCCTTTCCTTCCCTCTCTCCCTTTCTCCTCTCCTCCTCCCTATATATCCATGGGGTACAGGGTTCTATTTATTTATTTTCCTAGAAATCAGTTTATAAAAAGATACCGGAACCACTCTCCCGGAGATAGGGCATACAAGACGGTGTCCTATTCACGTCCCACGGTTAAATAGGACGAATAGCCGCCTATATATACCGTTCCTTGTCCCGGAGAGGGCGTGCCGGTATCTTTTTATAAACTGATTTCTAGGAAAAAAAAAATAAATAGAACCCTGTACCCCTGGATATATAGGGACCATCATCAGGGGAGAAGAGAGAGGGAGAGGAGAGAGAGAGGAGAGGGAGAGAAAAAGGAGAGGGAGAGAAAAAGGAGAGGGAGAGAGGTGAAGAGGCCGAAATCGGCTAAGTCCGAAACGAAGGATTTCGGTCCCAGGAAAAGTTTTTTTTCAGAATGATACCGGCCCAGGGGGGGTGGGCCGGAACACCGGAACAGAGGTCTTTTTAGGGGTCGGGGAGGGGGTTTCGGGGGTCAAAAAATAGGGGTCAAATAGGGTGGAACATGAGGGGTGCACCACGCGCGCGAAGAGAGACGGACTACGGTTTCAGTGTCGTGTCGATTTGGCCCGCTGTCGGCCCGCCGTCAGCCCGACGTTCTCACGGGCGCCGCGCGGATGTCAGTTCCAGCAGGATGGCGAAGGTGTCCCCTCCGAGGTCCAGCAGGTCGTGGCGCGCCGAGGGCAGCGCGTGGATCTGCACCCGCACCGTGGACACGCTGGAGATGGGCGGGACGAACGCGACGATCTCGTCCTTGAGGTGCGGCGTGTACACCTCGACCCCGTTGGGCACGACGACGAAGTGCGACTTGCCGCCGTAGAACCGGTGGGGATGCATGGCCGCGTCCTCGGTGGCGGGGTCCGCGGTCGTCGCGGGCACGGCCGTCTGCACCTTGTCGACGTCTCGGTCGCCCAGGCGGAGCGAGACGGCGGTGGAGGATTCGGAGGTGGCGGGGATCTGGGCGTAGACGAGGCGGCAGGTCTCGACGTCCTTGAGCGGCGTGGGCAGGTGGAAGGTGTCGTATCCCTTCTTGTTGTTTCCGGTGACGAGCACCCTGTGGGTCGCGCGGGCGGGCGCCAGGAGGTCGGGGTTCGTGGTCAGGGAGGAGGACATCGCTGCCGGGACCGGCCGGGAGGTATAATGATACGGCAGATATTCTCCGACGGATCCGTCGTCCGGATGTAGGAATTTCGCTCCCACGCGTCCGCCGTGTGCGAACCGCCAGCTCGCGGAATGAGTCGCGCGATCCGATCGCGATTATATGTGCGGACATTGTAACGGGACTCGGGATGTCGCTCCCCGTCGTGACCATCGATCGTCTCATGCCGTCGGAGACCGAGACCGGGACGGCGGAGGGTTTCTGGCTGAACCTGAGCGGGCGCTTGTACGACGATTTCGAACGCGAGGGGATGCAAGGCTTCGTGGACAAACTGGGTCGCTACTGCCTCGTTTTCAACTCGTACGAGGACGAGTTGGAGGAGGAACGTTGCGTGAGGCGCGTGGTCGACGAGCTCCTGTGTCGCAGGGTCCCGTTCAGCGTCGAGTTCTATCGCGGGCCTAAGGGTCCGAGCGACGCGGATCGCGTGTACTGGAGGAGATGGGAGTCGCACATCGACATAACTCGGCCCGAGGTGCGCGTGATACGAGCCCACCTGGAGAGGCCGCACAAGGACCCCGAGGTGTACCGGTCCGTCCCGCCGCCCGACCAGTTGCGGATAGGGCGATACTCGTTCTCCGCGGCGTACCGCCGTCTCCTCCACGACTATTGCAAGGACTTCACCGTGTACGAACTGGTCGGGACGTACGAAGGGGAGAACGAGAACCTGCCCTCTCACGCGTCGTGGTGCGCGGCCGCGCGCGCCGAGGCGGACGAACGACGACTTTCCGGCACCCCTCGGTCCGCGCCGAACGGCCGGTTCGAGGGCTGACGAGGGTCGTCTGACCCGCGCGGCCGACTCGGTTTGACCCGATCGACATCCCGCGCGCCCCGCGCCGAACGGGTCCATAAAACCCTCTCCTCTCCGTGGGAAGCGCACTCGCATCCCGCCAAACCCGAAGAAACCAAACCGTACGCAGCGGGACATCCCGGACATCCTCTGCGTCCGAGTGTCCGTCTGTACCGACCGACCGACCGAGCCGAGCGCTCTCTCACTCCTAAGTTCGGACATCGCGTTTGTCCTGACCGACGTCCATGGCCCGCAAAAGCCTCAAGAAGACGAGCGGGGCCGCCCGTGCGAGGGCCCGCCGGATCAACCTGGCCGCGGCTCGGGCCGCGGAACGGGAGCTGCTGGACGAGCAGACCGAGATGGTGCGCGCCATGATCGAGATCGTGCGGTCCAAAGTGCACGAGTTCGTGCGAGTTCTGGTGGACGAGGACAAGTTCCAGGACAACGTCGACTTCCTGGACAACGAGATGTCCCGAGCTGCCGTGGAGATCGGCGGCGCCCCCCTCGAGGGCCTGAAAACCGCGGACGCGTCCAAGGTGGACCCGCGGATCCTGGAGATCGCGCGCGACGTGAGGCGCGAGATCCGTGCCGGGATCGAATGAAAACGGACGATCGTCCGACGATCCGAAAATGCTCGTTTTCCGTAACTATTCGTAATAAACGAAATTGGAACGCCCATTGAGTGTCTGTGCGCATGCATGCAATATCGTCAGGCCCGTAGATGGAGCGCGTATCGCGCGCATCGAACGGTTCGCGTTTGTAGGAAATCCACTCCTACAACTGTAGACCGTCGGACGATGACCCGATTGACGCTCGTCAAAGCTTGTAGGAAATCCACTCCTACAATTGTAGAGCGGACCCGATTGCGTGATGATAAACGAAAACGAATTTCCTGGCACCCCTTGACAAAATTTAATTGTATTGCTGCTTTTCCCACAACACGGCGCTCCTATCGACCTCTGAATTTAAATGCCGGCCCTAGCTAGTACCGTCTCCATGGAGAGCGCGATCGCTCGCCTGCGCTCCTACCGCGTGTTCGGGTCCGCCCTCTTCGACTGGTTCGCCACGTGGCTCGCGGCACTCGCGTACGTCCGTTACGGTCGCGCCGGATCCTTCTCCCTCTCCGCCACCCTCCTACCCTTCGCCGTCCTCGTGGTCATCGGCGAAACCTTGCACGCCCTCATCGGCGTCAGCACCCCCGTGACCCGGCTGGTCCTGCACCGGTAGCGCTCCCCCCCCTTCCGGGCCGGTCCGTCGCCGTTTTTTTTGTGACCGGTATAGGATAGAACCGCGTCTCGTTCGAAAGCGACCATCATGTACGACGACCCCATGCACCTCGCCGGAGCCCGAAGGATCCGCAGACGTCGACGCGTCCCCGCACCATCCTCCTCGTCCGCATCCGGACTCGGCATCGCGCGACACAAGACACGGCCGTCCGCGCGCCGCCGAAAGGGAGCGCCGCGTCCGATCGGCGGCATCCTGTTTGCTTCCAGCTACACGAGCGGGCCTCTCCTGCCCTCCCTAGCGCGCCCCGTCCGACGCGTCGTGTCGGTCGCGCGCCGCGGTGGAGCGGGCGGGGCGGCCGTGGACGTCGACGCCCTCTTCGCCCGTCACTTCAACTCGTGTTCGGGTCCCGCTCCCTCGTCCGGCCGCGTCGGCCGCGGACGTCTCGCCTCCGCGCACCTGGCGGGCGCTTCCGTCCACCGTCACCGTCACCGGCGGCGCCACCCCGCGTCGGCTCGTCCCGTCGCCTCGAGCGGGGCGGTCGTGCGCAGGCGTCACCCCCTCCGACGCGCGTCGAGGCCCGCGGGCGCGTCTCGTCCCGTCCACGGTCACCGTCGCCGTCGCGTGGCGCGTCCGATGGGTGCGGCCGGACCCGCGCACAAGCACCGCCGCCGCGTGAAGCGTCACCCGCGCCATCTGGCCGGACTCCGCGGGGTCCGACGCGCCACGAGGTGAGAGAGGGCGGAATTTTATGTGTGTCCTATGGTATTCTAGCGCGTCGGGATGGTTTGGAGCGTCCGTCTGATCTCCTCCCTCGCAGTCGGAGGGCTGGTCTTCTTCCTCATCCCCGTCGTGCAGTACGCGATGTTCCGGCGAAGGTTCTTCCGTCCCCGGTCCGTTGGATCGGGCGTGGGTCCGGGCGCTGGCTCGGGCGCGGGTCCGGGCGCGGGCGCGGGCGCTAGCGCTAGCGGTACGAGCAAGTGGCCGGCGCCCCCGTCCGGGAGCTGGATCGTGTTTTTCTACGATTCGCCCGTCTACGTGTACGCGGGCACGGCCGCGATCCTGTTCTACGTCCTGAGCTTCCTGTGGCTCGCGTGATCCCTCGGACCCGAAGACGCCGCCGCCCTCAAAATTATCCGCTCGTTTAGGTAACCACGCGCTCGCACGATTCCCTCCATGGCGTGGACGCGACCCGTGATGGAAGCCTCCCTCGCCGCGATCGTCTCCGTCCTGGCCACTCTGTTCGTGGGGAATTACAAGGACGGTCCGCGATTCGACGTCCGCGCGCACCTTACCGGGCTGTTGAACGGCGGACCCTTCGACGGCGCGCTCAAGAGCTTCCTCTCCAAGCCCCCGCCGTCGACGGCCGGAGATTTCGAGCGGAAACGCGCCGTGCGTTCGGCCTTTTTCGCGGCCGTGTTCTACGCGGTCGCCTACGCCGTCTTCGCGCGGTTCTATCCGGCCTAACCCTAGCGAGCCGCGCGTCCTCGGGAGTCCGGGTCCGGCCGAAAATAAAATGTGAGACCTAATCAACGAATCAGCGTCGCGGTACGATAATCATGGCCATGTTCATCCCCGCCGAACTCGTGAAGCCCCTCGCCGCCGGCCTCGCGTCTCTCCTCGCGAGCTTCCTGCTCGACCGGATCGACGCCATGGGCGCGGTCGACCTGTACGGCAACAAGCTGGTGGCCGCGCACGCGTTTTCGACCGCGCTCGCGTTCTACCTGATCACTTTCTACTTCGTGGGCAATTGACGCGCGAATGGAGGACGGTGAGAGGAGTCGGTAATGGATTTCGTTTCTTTATTTCGTGTATTCGTTTATGGATCGAATAAAATGGTTTTAATTGCATGATCGCAAATCTCGGCATCGCTGCCATCGTTTTCGTCTCGCGAACTACACAATTATGCAAAAGGCGGTTTAGGGAACGTCACGGCGCGAACGGCCGGTCCTCCAACGCCATCACGACGTTGTCGTCCAATGTCAGCTCCACCTCGCACTTGCGGCACACCTCGCGCAGGAGGTGCAGCTGGTCCTCTTTCACGTCCTTGGCCGTATCGTGCGTGCAGTAGAGGTGCAGGCGGTGGTTGAACGACTCGAAGTCGATCCCGAACGCGGCCAGACGCCCGAGTCCCCGCGCCCATTCCGTGACGTCCTCCACGACGATGAGGTCTCCCTGCGGGTACGACACGACGTCTACGTGTCCCGCGCGGCACCGGACGCCCGTGACTCCGTCCGTCTTGCGGGCGATGTCGTCCTTGATCTCTGCCAGGTGGCGGAACCGCTTCGGCTCGCGTCCCGGCTCCTGCACCCACTCCACGAACGCGGGGACGAGGTCGGGGTGCATCCACATGCCGTGCGACGGCCCGATGTCCTCCCTCCACAGGCTGTGGGAGAAGTCCGGCTGCCTCCGCAGGGCGCGGCGGTACGCGCCCGTCGGGTCCGCGAAGAAGCGGGAGGCGTCCACCCTTCCCAGGAGCATGCAGTCCGCCAGACTCTGGGCGTGGACGTACCCGATCCGCGCCTCGGCGTCCACGCGCGCGAGACGGTCTCTGCGGAACGCGGGCCCCGCGTCCGCCCGCGGGCGGTAGAAGTACACGGGGGGCTCCGCGTGCGAGAACTCGAAGTGGCTCTCCATGTAGGTCGGCTTCGAGTTGTCGGACGCGGCGGACATCCTCTGCGTCTTTTTGTTATGGCCTGCGATTTGTTTCGTTCGTCGGACAGCGCGCTCGTCCGGGTGGTCACGGGAGACGGAGGGGGGAGATCGCGCGGGTCTGGCGGGCGGAGGAGGGGAGAGAGCGGATTTAAAGAGGCGGCCGACGCGCCCGACCATTCCGTTCATCCGTGTCGTCCAAGGGATCATCTACGGCGGAGACGATCCCGCCCGATCGGACGGCAGCAACTGGATGATCTTGATCAGGCCCTGACGGTCCGTCACCGGCGTCTTTCGCTGCCTGGCACCGGGGAACTTCCTGTTGAAGCACAGTGCTTCAACTTCGGGATGGGCCTTGTAAATCCTACACAGGGCCCCAGATGCTTGCGTTGCGGCATTCGGAACGAGGCTCCCGTCCTCGTTCGTGAACATCACTCCTTTGACCTGGGAACTGGATGTGTACGACAGCTCTGTACACCTCTTCGTGGGCTGAGCACAAGTTTCTAAACGCCTCGCTTGCATGCCTAAAAGAGTTGACGGTAAAGGAACCGTCCTGATTCGTAAACAATATGCATTTTATGGCGTCGATGACTGAAATCTTGCCATCCGGCGTCACGCGGATCTTGCCCGCGATCGGGTCCGCCTCGCCCTCCGGCGCGGCGTGGACGGATCATCTACGGCGGAGACGATCCCGCCCGATCGGACGGACCAAGCGATGCGCACGTCACATTCTTGCGAGTTTCAGCGTGGTCTGCTTGAGGACCCGCTTGGGTCCACACACGCTCGAAGGCAGTTGCCTGGGTCCGGGACCGCTTGGCGGCGGAAGCGGCGCGGCGCTCGTCGTCCCGGCCGGCGGCAGCCGTTTGAGACTGGCCAAGCGCTCCTCCCTCTTCCTCTTGTTATCCAACGCGTAGGAACGAGGTTGCGGGATCTTCGCCTCCTCGTGGAGTCCTATGCCCGCGAACGCGCCGAACATCTTGGCGCCTATGTCTCGAATGCTCTGAACGGGATCCGCTCCCGCCTTTACGCGTTTCTCGTTCACGATGTTCATCAAGTCCACCCCGGCGGACATGGCCTCCGTGAAGTAGTCCCGCCCCCCGTCGCCTTTCTTCATGCCGTGCAACTCGCGGATCTCCGCCGTGTGCATCCCGGACACCGTGAAGTTCACCGTCTCGTTCACGATGGCGTATACGCGTCGAGGGTCGGACGCGAGGGCCGGCGCGCCGCTCTCTTTGATGGCGGCCATGTGGCTCTTGGCCGATTCGCACGCCTTGATGCGTTTGTCTTCGCCGAGATTCTCGGCCTCGGCGTCCTTGGCGTCTGCGCGGGCGTATATGTCGTCAGCAAGAGATCGGTCGGCGTCCAGGTACCTCTCGAGCAGGACAGCCAGGGCGTGGCGGAAACTGGCAGCTTTCTTGCCCGGCAGCAACTGGATGATCTTGATCAGGCCCTGACGGTCCGTCACCGGCGTCTTTCGCTGCCCCTGACCTGGGAATTGGATGTTGGTCAACGTTTCACCAACCTCTTTGTGTTCGTTTTGGAGCCTCAGTAGAGTATGGCTAGCTTGACTTTGCGCGCCTGGCGCGAGGACACCGGAACTGTTGGTGTAGCAGACGACTTTGATGGCATCGATGACCGAGATCTTGCCATCGGACGTCACGCGGATCTTGCCCGCGATCGGGTCCGCCTCGCCCTCCGGCGCGGCGTGGACGGGTTGCAAGTACAGCGCGAGCGCTCCCGACATGATGTCCTGTCGATGATCGACAGAGACGAAGTGGCCGGCCCGAACGAGCCGATGCGTCAGCGGACGCCGGCGGTGTACTCGCGTCTATACGGGACAATCGGACGCGGACGATGTCCGGAAGTCCTGTGACTCTGAGCGCGGACGAGACTGACCAGCCGCAGTTTCGTGCCGTCGAGAGGGTCTCGCCGTATTGTATACCGCGCCGCGCCGTGTCGGATCCACGGGTCGCGCCAATCCATGGTGGGAAACGACGCGAGCGATCGGACGGCCGACCCCGCGCCTACTCCGGCCAGGTGGCCACCTTGCACGCCCACACGAGCACGGTGTGAGTGGCGGCCACGACGCACGCGCGGATCGCGCCCTTCGCCGTCTCCAACGCCCGGCACTCCATCCGCGCGCCCGTCCGTCGCGTCTCATCCGGGGCGGAGAAAAAGGGCGCACGCGGGACGGGCGAACGCCCGCCTCGACGGATTTATTTATCGACGGGTACAGATATCGACCCGATGGTGCTCGACCTCCTGCGCGACGCCCGGTTCGTCCGATTCGTGCTCGGCGCGGTCAGCGTCTACGCGCTCTTCCGCGTGGCGCTCGTCCTCCTCTTCGCGATCGTGTACTGGCTCGTGTCCCTCCGCGACCCCAAGGCCTTCTCCCGACGCCTCTCCCTCGGCGACGCGCTCTACCTCAGCGTGGCCACCGGCACCACGCTCGGGTATTGGGACGTCGCGCCCGTCGGACGGGTCGCGAGGACATGTACCGGATTGCACGCCCTCTCCTGCGTCTTCTGACGACCGCCAGCATTATTATCGACGCAGAATAGTACGACCCCACCCTTGACCCATGGACATCTCTCGCGCGCCCTCGGCGATGTGGAACGCGTTCGCGTCCGCCCCTCTCCTCGCCCGCGTCCTGTTCGTCCTCGCGGTCGCCCTGGCGCCCGTTCCCTGACGTTCGACCCGTACCCGTTCGGCGTCCCGCGCATATTCGCACGACAGCCGCGGCGTCCTGGCTCCAACGGCCTGCTTCTCCTGAACTGATCCCCGAAACGGATAGACGAGTTTATTGACGATTTCGTTGGACGAGTTTATTGACGAATAATAAAGAATGCGTTCCGTGCATCTCGCGTGTCCAAAACATTTTCATTGAGACGGGTAATAACGGCGCTCCTGCTCGAGAACTCATGGGGTGCTGTCCGGGCAAGCTGACGACGCCTCGCCGCGAGCGACAGTCGATCGAGGTCGACGGCCGGGTGGTGTACGAATCCAAGTTCGAGAACAGCTCCCGAGGGGCGGACGGGGACTCGGTGCGGATGGCGGGCGAGGGGAGGAGGGAGCCCCGATTTCATCTGTGACCGTCTAGATAGACACGCGGGATGGGGAATTGTTGCGCCGTTCCGAGGCGCGAGACGGACGAGAAGGTCGAGGATTTCTACGCGCGACGACGCGACTCGTTGCCCCCCGGCATGCGCGCGGTGATACGTACCGTTCGAGAAGGTCCAGGCCGAGAAGAAGGGGCAGCAGACGGCGCCCGCGGACGCGTCTATCCGGATCCCGTGACGGAGGACAACGCGGCTCTCGCTAAGGCTCCGATGGCGCCCGTCGTACTGAACGCCTCTTCCTCCGCCGAGCCCGTGTCCATGTCCCGGAACTCTATCTTGCCTCTCTCGTTCTCCAGTCTCTCCAGCCTCTCCTGGTACTCCGTGTCGAGTCTCTGTTTGGATTCGCGGTAACCGGCGTCTTGTTCCGCCATAGCGTCGAACATGCGCATCTTCGAGTTCTTGTCGGCCATTTCCTGCTTGACCACGTCCGACACGGACGAATTGTAAAATGTCCCTTCGTCTTCAACGTCTTATGGTCGCCGTCCGGATACCGGATGATCACCACTCCCTTTTTGTCGTCGACGACCACGGCGCCCGACTTCACGAGGTAGTTGATCAGCAGATCCAGGGACGCCTTTTCGTACCGTCCTTCAGCTTGGTGTCCGTGTACGTCTGCGCGACGGCCCTTGCCGCTCGTCGGGATTGCACGTACGCGTTCGTGGTCCCCGCGAACACGGCCGAGTCCCGCACGTTGCGGTTCGGGTTCAACAAGGCCATGCCCGCGACCAGGTCGGCCGGCATCTTCTGTCCGGCGAGGTTGAACAGCATCGGGATCGCGCTCACCAGGAACCAGCCTCGATCCTTCTCGTCCTCGCCCGACAGGATCTGCGTCGTCCGAGACCCAGCAGGGTGACCTTCACCCACGCGGGCATGAAGTCGATGATCTGCTCGATCGCGGGGATCGACATGATCAGACGGGACGCGTCGCCCGCCGACAGGACGAGGCGCTTCACCACCGTCTGGATCATGTTCATGACGCGCGCGGGGATGAGGCGGCGGAGGAAGCGGAAACGCTGGTGCACCCGCATGCTGTCCGCCACGATCTCGCACAACGTCCGCTTGTCCATATCCCGGTAATCCGTCGCCGGCTTGCCCTCCAACGCGGCGGCGATCGATATCAGCTGCGGCACGTGTTCTTGGGACGCGTGCTCGTTCATCATGTCCGCGCACAGTCGGCGAGTGACCTCGCTCACCCGCGCGTGCGAGATCATGTCGCACATCTGCTCGCGGTTCATGCCGCGGATGTACGAGTCGGGGTACCGGGGGTACACGGCCTTGAAGATCTCGACGGCCCTGTGCCTCGGCATCCCCTTGGCGACCCCCTTGTTGCAGAACTCGGGCGCGTCCTCTCCCTCGTATTCCAGCCCCTCCTGCGCGGCGGCTTCGAGGGCGGCCGACATCATCACGTGGCGAGCGCTCGGCCGCGTCCGTTTCGCGGGTGACCGTTTCTTGGTCGCGGCGGCTCTCGGCTTCGTCCGCTTGGTCTTGGCCGAAGTACCGGTGCCACCGGCGGTCTTCTTCGTCCCGCCGCCGGCGGTCTTCCTCGTCCTCGCGCGCGACCGTTTCGTCCCGGCCGGCATGTCGTCGCGTCTCTATCATGCATGCTATAGAGACACATTTTGTTCGTCTTACCGCCTAGTACTGCCCCCGAAATAGCCGGCGTCGTATCGGACCGCGTCGCTTCTCCCTGGCCGCACCGCGGTAGGGAGTTCCGGTCCGTACGCGACCTGCGCGTCGGTTTCCGGGGGCGACGCGAGGTACTCGGCCATCGCCTCTCTCACTCGGTCGACGGCGGAGGCGCCGTACCCCGCGGCCGCGTCCCGCCACTCCGTCGCCTTCTCCGCGGCCATGGGGCCGTACACGCGGGCCGCGTCCCCCGCTTCTCCGGCCTTCTGCATGCCCCACTCCAGGGCTCGGGAGGACATCTCTCTCAATCGATCCTGGAAACTCGGACCTTCGACCGACGGCGCCGGGTCGTCGAAGAGGATGTCGTGCGCGTGTCGGGGAGCCGCCGAGGTGTTCTGCGTGACGGGCGACGTCCCGGGCGGCCGCGTGGACTCGCCGCCTCCGTCCGGCATCCCCGCCAGCGATTGGCCCAATGTGGACGGGACGGGAGTCTTGGCGAGCTGGAGGAGCGTGGGGATCGCGGTCGCCGTGAACCCGGCCTTCAGCACGCCGTTGGGCTGGTACATGCTCCTGAGCGCGCCCATACCGAGCATCGCGCCTCGCAGCCACAAAGGGGCCTGGCCCAGCACGCTCTCGACCCCCGGGGCGGACAACACGATCTGGCCGAGCTGGGCGGCGTCGCCCGCCGCGCCCGCGGCCTTGCGCGCGAAATCGGAGATCGACTTCATCGCGCGGGTCGGGACGAGTTTGCGCAGGAAGCGGAACCGCTGGTGCGGCTTCAGACGCTCGGAGATCATCTCGCACAAGATCCGCTTCGGGATGCCCGCGTACGCGTCCGCCGGTCTGTCGTCGAGCGCGGCGGCGATCGCCACGAGGTGCGCCATCCTCCCCGGGTCGGTGTTGGCGTCCATCAGTTTCGCGCACACGAGTTTGGTCATGGCGTCCACGGCGTCGTACGACATCTTCTCGCACATCTCGTCGCGCGTCATCTCCTGCAGCTGGGCTTCCGGGAAGTCCGGGTACACCGCCCGGAAAAGCCTCAGCGCCCTGGCCATCGTCAGCCCCTTGGCGACCCCGTGGGAGCAGAACGGGGCGTCCTCGCCGGGGTACTCGAGTCCCGGGGCCGTGGCCGACGCGAACGCCGCCGCCATGACGGCGTGGTGCCGCGACCGCGGGCGGGTCGTCCCGCGCACATCCCACGCGCTCCTCGCCATGTCGTCCGAACGCGGCGCGGCGCCAGGAGGGCGTCGCGTCGACGGGACGCGCGTCGATCTGCGATTCGTCGGCATCGTTTGTCGGTATATCTAGTCCAGCCGAAGATTTTTATGCCGATCGGTACATAAACGGGGCGGCATGACAGACTCGTCGCCCGCGACGGCAGCCGGAGACACGGAGACCGCAAAGGACGAGTCGGACGTCCCGTTGTTCCTGCGGAACATGGAGATCGAATTCGCGCGCAGACAAGCCGCCGGGACGTTGAACACGTCCGTCGGGAACTGCCCGGTCCAGCCCACGTTGGTGGACATCAACCGCGCGCGGTACGCCGCGGAGGACGCGAGACGCGCGAAGGAGGCCGCGGAGGCCAAGGCGGAACGGCGAGGGTGGCCGAAGCCATGACGAATCCGGACTTCGCCGCGTGTCGCGAAGAATTGCGCGCCGCCTACGAGGACACCGAGGGTGTCCCGTTCTTCATTTACGGCGCCAGGAGGTGGAAGGCCGAGGACGATTTCGCCCGCAAGTTCTGGGCGTTCCGCAAGTTCGTCCGGAAAGAGGCCGAGAGACTCGAGTACGAGTCGTGCCTCCGGATCATGGACGCCCGTTAAAATCCCGGGAAAACGCCGAACCCGTCGGAGCACGAACTCAACGGTTCGAGCTTCCCGCCTCCCGCTTATGCTTATGAATAAACGAACCATTTACGTCCTATTTATTCTCGCACATGTCACGTGGAACCACCATCGTAGGATCGCGCGCGGAGTGTCGGTTAGACGGTAGATCGCGCGTCACTTTTTAGAACGTTTGCGCGCGGAAGAGGTAGAACGGCGCGCGGTCGGCCCGGTACGAGCCGACGCGGTACGACGGCGGTGTCTCTTCTGCGCCTCGTCGTGGTCCCCGCCGGCGGGTATGAAGTCGATGTTCCCGTTCTCGAACGGGTAGTCGACCATGGGGATGTCGTCCATGTCGATCGCGTACGGGTTCTGAGGCGCGA
Organism: Mesostigma viride; assembly: GCA_009746045.1. Taxonomy (NCBI): domain Eukaryota; kingdom Viridiplantae; phylum Streptophyta; class Mesostigmatophyceae; order Mesostigmatales; family Mesostigmataceae; genus Mesostigma; species Mesostigma viride. The sequence goes on from RPFO01001545.1 coordinate 26,924, forward strand.
CGAACCCGTTCGGAACGGGGATCGCGATGTTGGGGTCTTGGAAGAGCCGGTCGGGAGGCGCGTGCCCGGCGCGTCCATCGGGTCGTGGAGGTCGAGTCCCCGATTGAACATGGGATCGATGTTCGTGACCGCGTGGGACCGCGCCGAGTGCCGCGTCCGTGTCCGGGTCCGGGCCCGTGTCCGGCTCGCGCTCGCTCTCGTCATTCGCTTCTTGACGGTAGGGGCTCCGGTTCTCTTTCCGCCGGAGTGCGCGGGGCACGACGCCGAGTTGCGACACCTGCGTCCGCTCGCGGTCGTGGCGCCACACCGTTTCATGACCGGTCGCGATTCTATCGTATCCGGGGATATTTATTTACCTTTCGCGGCTTCTCGATCGTCCCGAATCGCGCACTTCACCTCCGGTGGTACCGCGCATCTCGTTCGCGCGCGGGGTGCGTTCGAACGGGGTCCGAAAATAATCGCGGGGTACCTCAACCGACGATGGCCGCGATCGCTCGATCAGTCCTCGCGCCTCCTTCCGCGCGGTATGGTCCTCGTCCTCGCCGATCCGTCGACGTCCGCGGCGGCGCGTTCGCGAAAACGTACTCGCGGGGCGAAAGCGGATCCTCCGACGAACCCGAGGGTCGCACCGTGTACCTGATAGGCCGCAACGAGCCCTACCGTCGCTACTTCGGCGTCCACACGATCGAGTCCGATCGCAAGTCCGGCGCCGGCCCGAGGCCGTACACCCATCTCGTGGCGTTCGACGAATCGGCCGTCGCCGTGGACATGGCGTGCCACATGACGGAGGACGACCGGGTGGGGAAGTCCGCGGACTACGTCCTGGAACACCCGAACATCGACCTCCTGCTGCTGCTGAAGCTGTGCCGGCCCGTCGACCGGCTGGGGGAGGAGACGGCCGACGAAATGGAGTCCACGTTCCTGCACGCCGTCCCTTTCGCGGACGCCGAACGGATGTGCCGCGAGCGGGGCTTGGTGCTGACCGTGTTGGGGGCTACCTTGAACGAGGACAACGCCGTCACGAAGACGCACCTCGCAAAACACTACCCAAAGCCGATTACGCGGTCTACGCGTCCGCCCTGGACGCGTCGTGGGACGACGTCGCGGATCGACTAGACTAGCTACGGACTATGGTCTGTCTACGCGAGTGCATGAGAAGCATGAGAAGACGCGCGGTTTATAGGAACGGATTTTTATTAGTTAGGCATTCACACGTTCATTCGTCGCACGGGGCGAACGGATCGTCTTTCAGGCGTCCGTCTTGCCCGGCTCCTCTTCGGCATCGGCGAACTTCCCGGCCTTGCGGGTGGACGAGTTCCCGAGCAGGTACTTGAGCGCGAAATCGCCCGCGGTCCACCCGTTTTGCAACAGGTGCTGGCTCTGGATGGCCTGCCCCTTGCGCCGGATCTGGTTCAAACACTTGCGCACGTCCCCGACCGTCAGCTCGGGGATCGACGAACTCATGACCTTGTTCTTTTTGGGCTCGGTCTCGACGCCGGAATCGCCGGTCTCTTCGCGCGCCGCTCGCCTCGCGGGCTTGGCGCGCGAGTCGGTTTCCATCTTCACCTCGGCGACCGCCGGGGCGGGGGCGGGATCCGCGGAGGCGGACTCGGGCTTGTCGTGCGATGGGGCGGGGGCGGCGGCGGGGGCGTCCTTGGTCTTCCTGGCCTTCTTGGCCTTTGGTGGCCCGTCCGCCGTCGACGACTCGACCAGGATCTCGACGTCCTTGGACACGGAAGAGTGGGAGGCGTGAGAGGTCGTCATCGTGGGGTCGGAGGAGATCTATGCTACATGCGCGGAAAAAAGATCCCGTCCGCTGAACGAACCTCCCCGCCGACGCGACCGACGGAGCATAAAAGGGAGCGACCCGCTCGACCTCGGTCGCGAACGGAGAATCTGCGCGTTGTTATGATAGGGACGAGCAGGATGTCCGCGCCGTCCGCGCCCTCGTCGGACGGGCGCGCCGTCCCGGCCGCGGCCAAAATATGTTCCTCTACTCCCGTGGTGACCGGACGCGTGAAGTCGGCGGGGATGTCCAAGACGCTGTCCACGGTGGAGTCCAAGATGCGGGAGTGCATGGAATTTTTCGAGAAGAGGAGGGGGGAAGTCGACGCGATGAGGAAGGAGGTCCGGGACATGGAGGCGCGGCTCGAGGGGTCCTCGGACCCCGTCGAGGCGGCGGAGTTGAGGCGGAAGATCCGAAAGGCGGCGGACGCCGTACGGGTCATCGAGACGGGCGAGGACGAGATCGAGTTCCTGCTGGACGCCGCGCCCGTCTACCGAGACTACGTCGTGGCCGTATCGGATTCCAACCGGAAGCGCCAGAAGACGCAGGGAGGGGGGAGAAGACGGGAGGGGGGCCGAGACGGGAGGCGGGGCGAGCGGCGACTCGAAGCCGATCGACGTCAACCGTCGGTCCCTGTACCGCGATTTCATGAGGGCCATCGAACGGTACCACTACCTCCCGTTCGAGGACGAGCAGGGCCAGGTGGCCGTCGAGTGCCAGCGCGAGGACCAGATGGTCGTGTACGGTTTCTGCGCGGAGTGCGAGGTCAACATGGTGGAAGTCGTGGCGGACGGCGCGCTCGTCTGCTCGCGATGCGGGACGTGCGAGCCCGCGCACAACGACGGCGTCGAGGCGTTCCCCTACGGCACCTCGATCAACAACGCGGACTACTGCTACAAGCGCATCAACCATTTCAACGAGACGCTGTCCCAATTCCACGCGCGCGAACGGTCCGTCATCCCCGACGAGGTCGTGGACGCCGTGCGCGCGGAGTTCAAGAAGGCGCGCATGACCGCCGCCTCGGACATCACCCCCGAGAACGTGCGCAAGTTCCTGCGGAAGTTGAAGATGTCCAAGTTCTTCGAACACCGGTTCCAGATCACGCACATCCTCGCGGGCACGTCGCCGCCCACCATGACCACGGAGCAGGAGGAGCGGTTGCGGAACATGTTCCGCATGATGCAGGCCCCCTTCGAGGAGGTCTGTCCCAAGGACCGCAAGAATTTTTTGAACTACTCCTACTGCCTGCACAAACTGTGCGAGCTCATGAGCTACGACCAGTTCATCCCGTACTTCCCCCTGCTGAAGAGCCGGGAGAAGCTGTGGGGACAGGATGTCATTTGGAAGGGGATTTGCAAAAAGTTGGGGTGGCAGTACATTCCTAGCACTTCGTGAGACGCGGATCGCGATACCGAGGTGATGAATGTTATTTTATTATGATTATGAATACGAATTGTCTTGCATGCGCATACGATCGAGCTCACACGCCCAACTACGTTTCTACGACGCGGTCACTCCGCGTCCATCTGGTCGCCCGAAATCTTCGGGGCCAGCGCGTACAGCAGCGTCCCCAGGTCTCCCACGCGGTACTTGACGATGATGGGGTACTCGGGACTCAGGAACAGGTTCACACTGCTGCACAGTCCGCCCGCCTTCGCGAACGTGCACAGGTATCGCAGCGAGAACTCCTCGTCGATCGCGTCGTCCTCCCCCGTCTCCACCTTCATGTTGGGGAACGTCTTCCCGATTTCGAGCACGCACGACCCGATGTCGCCCTCGCACGCGAACACGATGTCCTCGCCCGTGCACTTGATCCTCACGTTGTCGGACACGATCGACAGGTCGCGGCAGATCTTTTGGAATTCCGAGCTCGCCATCGTCACGAGCGTCATGTACTGCTTTTCGGGGATGCTGAGGGACTGCTCGTCGATGTCCAGCAGCTTCATCTTGTACGACCACCTCGCGCTCTTGTCCGCGTTCGAGATGTGGATCTCCATCACGTCCATGGACGCCGCGTCCAACTTCATCTCCAGTTCGTCCGACACCCCGACGTTCTTGATCAGTTTGAACATGTTCACCAGGCTGATGCCCACCGTGCACGGTTTCGTGCAGACGTACTCCTCGATCTTATCGGCCTCCAACAGCACGTGGAATAGGGCGCAGTGCGCGTTGTCGAAGGCCGTGATGCGGACGCCGTCCGATCCGAAGTAGAAGTTCACGTCGTTGGTCAGCTCTTTCAACGCCTCCACCAGCAGCTTGATAGAGGACCCTTGGACTGTCCGGAACTCCATGGCGAAATGGACAGCA
>RPFO01001521.1:0-30991 GCA_009746045.1 Mesostigma viride
TCCCTCCCTCCCCTCCCTCCCTCCTCCCTCCTCCCTCCCTCCCTCCCTCCCTCCCTCCCTCCTCCCTCCCCTCCCTCCCTCCCCCCGCCCCCCCTCCCCCTCCCTCCCTCCCTCCCTCCTCCTCCCTCCCTCCCTCCTCCCTCCTCCTCCTCCCTCCTCCCTCTCCTCCTCCCTCCTCCTCCCTCCCTCCCTCCCTCCCTCTCCCTCCCTCCCTCCCTCCCTCCCTCCCTCCCCTCCTCCCTCCCTCCCCCTCCCTCCCTCCCTCCCTCCCTCCCTCCTCCTCCCTCCCTCCCTCCCTCCTCCCTCCCTCCCTCCCTCCCTCCCTCCCTCCTCCTCCCTCCCTCCCCTCCCTCCCTCCCTCCCTCCCTCCCCCTCCCTCCCTCCCTCCCTCCCTCCCTCCTCCCTCCTCCTCCCTCCTCCCCTCCCTCTCCCTCCTCCCTCCCTCCCTCCCTCCCTCCCTCCTCCCCCCTCCCTCCTCCCTCCCTCCCTCTCCTCCTCCCTCCTCCCTCCCTCCCTCCCTCCCTCCTCCCTCCCTCCCTCCCTCCCTCCCTCCCCTCCCTCCCTCCCTCCCTCCCTCCCCCCCCTCCCTCCCTCCCTCCTCCTCCCTCCCTCCCTCCTCCCTCCCTCCCTCCCTCTCCCCCTCCCTCCCTCCCTCCCTCCCTCCCTCCCTCCCTCCCTCCCTCCCTCCCTCCCTCCCTCCCTCCCTCCCTCCCTCCCGCCCGCCCGCCCGCCCTCCCTCCCTCCCTCCCCCCATCAATCATGCATCCATTCATTCATGCATGCATCCACTCATTCATGAACATGCCTCCGTTGGCCAGGGGTTCGAAATGATGCAACAGGCACCAAAAAAGGGAGAAGGAGCCGCCTCCCCAACGTGCCGCCCGGCGACGGCAGCGATGGGCCCAGGGGGGGACAGTGCGCTTTGTCTTGTTCGCCGGGGTGAGCCGGCGGGGTGCGGGCACTGTCGCGTTTTATTTAGCCCGCCCGCCCCAGTCCTTCTCGGAGTGCCTTCTCAGGCCATGGCGTCAGGTTAAGAGTTCGTTTCGCCCGTCGCCGGACGCTTAAACCACTAGACTACGCCGGTTAATTACGACAAGAAAGCGGGTTACGACGATAGAAACCAGTAGATGGTGGTTCTCCCGCACCCCGGGCACACCAGCGACGTCGGCAGCGAGCCCCGCCCGCAGGTTATGCAGCTGACGATGTTGCTCTGCCCAAGGGAAGTCATAAAGCTGCAAAAAAAGGGGTAAAAGCGATTAAATCCACGACATGCATTTTTGCCCCTGTCAGCGCTCCTATAAATCTGACTTTTACGGGAAAATTGCGTGCAACATGGAAACGCAAAATTAAGGGAATCGCTGTGCTGGATTTCTTCGAAATGATATAAGGAATCGTTCGAAAGTGTGCCCTCCCACCAGTAGCGTCTAATCTGTGCTAGCCATTACCTTGAACACGCAGGGGTGGCTGCGCTCGGCGCGCGAAACTGGCCACTGCTGCGTGTTTGCCCTCGCACACACACACACAAAAACTGTTTACCGACCTTTTTTTTGCAGAATAAATTTCCTTACGTCAATGCCGATCGAACAAGCGAAATCCGGTACAAAATGGCTTCGTAATCCGTGCACAGTAAATTTTCACGCCACCATAGCCTTCGCAATGAAATTTGCACTCAACATCTCCCGCGCGCACCGAATTTCGTCAATTTCACCCCGGATTTGCCGCGGACACTTTGGCGCGGCGTCGGATTGATGTGACCGCCTCCACCACCGACGCCATCGCCACGAAGCTCCAGCTAGGAGCTGGAGGACCACCGCCAGCCCAGCAACGGCCGGAGGTCACCGACCGCGCTCGCCGCGAGTGCCGAGTGGTGCTACGTCGCTTCCCCCAGAAGCCAGGTGAGACGTCAACCTCCCTTGCTGACGAGCTCAAGAACCAGCTTCTTACCCTCATGGGCCTGGTAGGTGATGTAGAACTGCGAGGGCGCCTTCCCCACTCACGGGACAAGGCGGCTCCCCCACCAGTCCTGCTCACCTTCCCCTCCCCTGAGGATAAGCAGTGGTTCCTCTCTCGTCGCAAGAGGTTGCACGACCTCACCTGGACGCTGGATGATGACCTGACCCCGCTCAGCAACAGCAGCGACGCGACCTGTGGCCGGAATACCTCCGGGCCGGGCGCCATAAGCAGGACCCCCAGAAGCCCAAGGTGTACTGGAGGGCGGGGACCTGATGATCAACCACAAGATGTGGACGCCCCCAGCAGCGGGCTAGAACAGCAATAGCCCTAGCTTGTATCCATTGGAGTCACTCCCGCTAAGGCAGCCATGCATGCTTAGAATGTTTGCCTAGCTGTGCCAACATACCTAGTCACGTGCCGCCAACGCACGGTACACAACCATGCAGCCATAGCCTTAGCCTAGTCCTAGTACACCCATGCTACGGCAGCTACGCCCTGGCTATGTTCAGATTACTTGCCCACGCCTACTTGTTATGCCACGCTCACATGGGTCTTATTGCACCCGCAGTTTGCCGGATCGTTAGCATGTCCTTTTAGCTAGCGCGCCCGAATGCAGCTGTGGCATGCCTTAGGCATGAAGGAGACTGGGGGTCTCTGCCCTTTAATTCTCCAGTGTTGTGCACACACAGGGATTAAAAGCACTTCGGTGCTCCGTGACTCCCCAACGGGAGCACGTGTTTAATTAATTAATTAATTAATTAATTAATTAGATTCCATCATCATTCCGTCAGCAGGCTAGAAAAATTGTTTCAATATGTCACCAGGTCCTTATGCTGGCATCTGTCACCACCGCCCTTGTGCTGGTATCTGTCACCGATGCATGAAAAGTCAAACTCCTCAATTTGTTTCCCGTGTGACAGGCGCGGCGCGCGCCGCGCCGGGGTCAACAGGGGTCGTGATGGCGTTTCGTTGTTTTGGGGGGGGGGGGGGGGTAGACAAAAGTACCATCTATTATATAGTAAAGAACTGGTACTTTTGTCTAGGGGGGTCCGTGCAATGTTTGGCCCGGGTCAGTGTGGGGGCGATGCATGATGGCAGACATCGATGGTACCTAGACAAAAGTACCATCTATTATATAGTAAAGAACTGGTACTTTTGTCTAGGGGGGTCCGTGCAATGTTTGGCCCGGGTCAGTGTGGGGGCGATGCATGATGGCAGACATCGATGGTACCTAGACAAAAGTACCATCTATTATATAGTAAAGAACTGGTACTTTTGTCTAGGGGGGTCCGTGGAGTTATTTTGTTTCGTCAAGCCCGGCCTGTCGAAGTCTCTCCACGACCCCCGCCCACGTCTCGTCAGATATATGCCGACGACCCGTGACAGTGGCGACGAGGATCGACAAAACGACGAGGTCCTCGCAAGCCTTGTGAAGTTTTTTTGGAGTCGCCCTAGTGCCTAGAGCAGCTCTCGCCGCGTCCAAGAAAGTGTCTGGGTCATCTAGCGCTTCCAATTCGATTCGATAGTTGTCGTCATATGGATCGACGCCTCCTACCATGATGCACGCGAGTCGCGCGATCTCTGTGCAATCGTGCGCTCTCCCAGTCCTAGCCTCAATATAGCCACCAGAACCAGGGGGGGCCGCCTCGATACAGTTGAGCAGGTCGTTCATGGTCATGAATTTGGACATGGTGCAAAGTCTTTTATATTATAGTATAAGAAAATTTTAATATCAATGGCCTAGTTTTTTGCTACTTGTGATGGCACTTGCACCCCTCGAACCCACGAGTTTTTTCGAAACGCAAGATGCAAAGAAACGACTCGTGTGTCAATGGGATGAATTGTTTGTCATCAACTCCTCTGTCAATGTGCACTAAACCGATCTCGAGTCTCCCGCCATTCCTAAACAAATGATCGTTTTTTAGGTTGAAAAATGCATGGTCGTTTATTACGGTGTACGAGGCGGCAACGTCTTTGCATTCTTCGGTACATAGCACGACACTGTCTTGTGGGTTATGCTCTCCTCCAGAAAAACTTGAAGAAACTAGTCCAACAAGCGAGTAGTTTTCTTGGTTTTCTGCGTTCTTGATATATGCAAAATGGACCCCCCGCGCCATGTGCTGTCTATGATAGGCGCTCTTGGGTCTGGCTTGATATCGAAGGAATAAATTCCATTGTATTCGTCGAGTGTGTTCTGTGACGCGATAGAATCTAAAGCGATTTGGTAAAATGTGGGATAATCCATGGCTTTATTACAACTTATCAGAGATAATAGTTCTAGTCTGTAACTCTATGCTGGGATGGCGGCGGGGGTGCCCCACTTGGCCACGAGATACCCGCGGATCCGTTCAAGCTCCGCTGACGTTTTGGCGGTGTTGTAGATCAGGATCTCGCCGATCCACCCGTCAAAGGCACGACTCGCGTTGGCCGAGTCTCCTCCAATAGAGAGATTTCCTGAACCAGTTGTAGGGTCCGATCCGATTCTGTTATAACCAGCTCGTCCGTCGAAGCGGGTGAAAAGTGCGTTTGTACTGCTGTTGCATGAAATCGCCATGACGTGTGCCTTGTTGTCAAAGAACTGAGCCCTTGTGCTCACGGTTTCGTATACAGAACCGGGAGCGAATAGGAGAACGGTCTGTGCCTCTGACTGATAAGACATGAGATAACAATTGCCGTTCGACGATCCAAGCATATAACCTCTAATACCCGTATAACCCCCTATTTCTGGATACGTTGCAGTCGTTAGCTGTTTGGCGACTAGGAGGATGCTCGCATTGACACCGACAGTGTTCCAGAAATTGTTCACGGTCTCTAACAAGCCAGACCGCGAGTTGATAAAGCGGAGGGACCGTTTCGAGTTCAGTTCAGCCGTATCCAGCGTAGGGCATTTGGTGGAAGTTGCCTGCGTCACGTGGTACCCGTTCGGCCCCTTGTCGTTCATCCGCATCACATTCCCACCCGCCGTGTTTTGCTGGGTCGTGCCGGACGTGTCGCTGAACACCGTGGCACTGTCGGACGGATCGTACCACGCGAACAGTGCGGGATCCGTTGCCGGATTGTAATAGTACGTGAACGACAGCGTGTTCGATGCTGTGTTTCCAAGCCCTGACGTCGCGCTCGTCACGGTGCCCGCGCCCATGCTTACCGTCGTCGCGAAGTCCGACATGGTAGGGGTCACATCGAACGTGTACGTGGCGCCACTTCCCAACAAGTTGGACGCGGTTCCGTTGGTTACGGTGATGTCGCCCAACGCGAACCCGGCGACCGACGTGCTAAAAGTGGCCGTGACTGGGTAAACGGCACCCGTCGGGGTTCCGGACACAAGAGTCACCGACGGATTTGCCGAGTACGTGAACGACAGTGTGTTAGATGCCGCGTTGGCGTTCCCTGTCGATGCGTCCACAACAGTGCCCGCGCCCACGCTAACGTTCGTTGAAGAATTGGCGGTCGTTGGCGTCACCTGGAAGGCGTACGACGCCCCGCTGCCGGTCAGGTTGGCTGCTGTCCCGTTCGTCACGGTGATGTCGCCCAACGCGAACCCCGTGACGGACCTGCTGAACGTGACGGTAACATCCACGGGTGTCGAGGATGGCGTCGAGCCCGCGGTCGTCGCGAGAGTCACCGTCGGAGGTGGCGAGTACGTGAAAGTTACTGCTTTTGATGCGGTATTGCCGGTTCCTAGCGTGTTGATTGCAGCACTGGCTCCAACGCTGACGAGTGTTGGTGAATAAGCTACAGCTGGAGTCACTGAGAATGTGTAAGAGCCGCCGCTACCCCCTAAATTGGACGCTGTACCGTTAATAACGAATATATCACCCAAGGCGAACCCGGTGACTGGTTGGCTGAATGTTGCTGTCACTGTAATCGGGGAGGCGCTTGGATACAGTCCGCTTGTAGTCGTTAATGTGATCGATGGTGCTATCCTTGCCTGTTTACGTTTCTTACGAATCAAAGCAGGACAAACCCCGTAATCAAACGACATGGAGCTAATATAATACTACCGTCACACTATTTTTTAGAGTTTGGCAGAGGATACTGAAACTTCGGTTCCATCAGCGGGCCCTTCTTGGACGGCATCACAAACGCGGTGCCCTTATCGGCCAGCTCGGGGGTGTCGAAAATCAGCGTGACTCTGCTAAGAGGATTCGCCGTGTATCGCGGGTCCCTCATGTAATCCATCGCGTGCTATATTATCTACAAACAGACATTTTTAGAGATACACAGCCGCCTGCCGGCCGGCACCGACCTCCATCTTGGCCTCCATCTCACAGAAGATATAGGAGGTGCGTTCCGTGGCCCCCTTGTTAACGCGCAAGGTAACGACCGCGGCAGTTCCGCGCAGATCGAGGCCACTCTGGTACTCAGCACCGGAACACGGCATGTTGAGATGACAGGCCATGACGAAGTTGTTACTGAGCCAGTTGGCTGCCGAGATGCCGGTCCTCGCGCAACTGAGAGAGTTCCCTTGGTCATTGAAGGCACTGATCAGGTTAACCCACGCCTCTGTAGGACCCATTCGGAATGCTGGAGATTGATGGGACCCGTTGATATCAAACTGGAAATCTGTTAAGTCGTCGGCGAGATGAGCAAACATGGCGTTGGCGTTGTCATTCGCCGCATCCTTGGCGGAGGCTACGTGAATTGCAAGCAACTTGCTAGCAGATGCAGACGAAAGGGTTGCCTTGAGAGCGTAGGTCGACCCGGCGTTAGACTGTTTCGTCGATTGCCACGTCTTCCAACGGAATGGCAAAGTCCCTCCCTCTGCCAACCGAGACGCAAAGATCTGGCCAACCACGTCCTCCTGGAACCTATAAGTGTCGATCGAGAAATGGATGTTATCTAGCTGATACCCGGGGGTGGCAGCGTCGGCGCCGGGCTTCAAAACACCGGCATCCATCAGCGTGATGCGGATCTCGATAGGAGGGAACAGGCTGAGGTCGATAACCCTAGGATCCCCGCTTAGAAATCCTAGCCAGTTGTCGATAACACCGTCGATGGCGGCACTGCTATCAAGGGTGTCCAGACCAGACCAGCCGGCTGGCGCCTGTGAATTAACGTACCCAGCTCCACCGTGAACCGTCAAGAGAGTCCAAAACAGTTGAGCATAGTCGTTAATGCTATCAACGGACTGCCCTCCAACAAGGACCTCGAGTCTCTTGATAAGGGAGGAAGTGAAGGGAGGAAAACCGTATTTACCAGCTGACGACGTGGTCTTTGCTTTGAAATACATGGCAAACGAGTGAAGATCTGCAAACCCGCTCGTCGGCAGCCTGACTGCGACCACCGACCCCTGCTTGATTCCGTCACTAGCCGAGAGCGTAGAGAGCTGGACGCGGGACGTCGAATGCTGGCCGAGCGTCTTCACAATGTACTGCATGGACTTTGGGATTGCGCGATTGTACCAAGAACCGTCAGACGACATGATGAGATGTATACCTATCTAATGAGAAAAAAAAGTGGCTAGTGAAGTAGCTGGCCTAGGAGAGGGTTGGCCGCCTTGTGCGCGTCCACTTTCCTCTCCAGGGACGAAAGAGCGTCTAGCCCTGTTTTTGCGGCCCTGTATACCGTCCCGAGAACCGGCGAGCTCTCAATGAGTTTGCTGGGGACGTGGCCCAGAGCTGCATCAGCGGCACCGGCGACGGCTTTCACCATACGTGCGCCCTGGCCCGCTTTCCTGACCGCGTCTCCGGCAGCGTGTCCGATCTTGCGTACAGTGCTCACAACTTTGCCAAAATCAAGCTTCATCCTCGTCGTTTATAGAATACTGATTAGATATTCTTCTGGCCGGAATGATGCTCTTGTCTAGCGCCATGTATCTGAGGATCCCGCCTATCTTGCGAGCCTCAAACCCCATGGCTTTCTGGGGGATATCCGGAAGCTCAGCTGGACCACCCAGTCGCTATACACCTGGATTTGGTTGTCGTCCTCGTCAACGAGACGCAGACTGATGGAGCGCGGAGAGTCTCGCAGATGCTGCCAAAGCGGCGATGTCGCCTGCCAAATTATGGGCTCTAGAAATTTGGATAGATTCGGACAACAAGCCAACAGGCCGCCATACACGGTCCCACGAGACGCAGACACGACATTTCCACGCACAATGTCCGAGTAAACGAAAACCGACCTCAGGCGCCCGTTTGTGGCGGGTCTGTCGCTCACAACAAGAAATTGATCATTCGACTGGTGAAGGCCCGGTGTCAGTCCTAAGACACGTCCAATCCCCTCACTGACCTGGAACTGGAATGGGCTCGTCGCCATAAAGGTGTAGCGGCTGTTGGCTCGGTCGTAGGTGACGGTGAAATTGCTGTCGATGGCCGCGAGGGTTGTTTCGATGTTGTAGCGGTTTTCGACCGTGGTCCACGACCCGACAGGCAGAGACACTGAGTGGGGTGTCTCTGTAATTGTGACCTGGAACGTGTTGTTATTAGAGTTGATATGGGTTTGCTCGTAGGGGATTGTTAAGAGCGTTAATCCCACGTCGTGGTAATCCTCCAACAAACCGGCTGGGATGTCCCAAACCGGATCACTCAGACCCCCTCTCGTCCGATTCTCCGTCCTTAGTGTCAGCGTTCTGCATTCCTGAACATACTCTCTCATTTTCACCTACCAAAAGCTCAGAAGTTATTTCGTTTTTGCCGTGAATTACTACTTTCCCCTCCACCCCCGCGAGCCCGCGCGCTTTCTTTTTGAGGGCCCTCCTCTCCTTCCCTGTCAACGGCTTGCTCCTACAGTACAGCATGGCTGCTTCTATGAACTCGCGAGGGGTTTCAGGGTAGAGTGTCATCCATTGGGCGATCTGCAGCATCTCGGCGTCAGAAAACAGACTGTCCATGTTTTATTATACACCCAGAAGATTTTTTTAGTCGCTTACATACCCGCTACGTCGCTTTGTTTTGAAAGGCGTCAGGTCTCCGCTTTTGAGCACCCCCTCCAAATGCTTAGAGTCCTTTTTCTTTACCATAGCTCGCAAGTGCTGATTTAAACCCTGTTGCGTGTTTGATCTCGGTTTAAAGCCGCAATCGCTGCATTCATAATTAACACGGTGTGACTTATCACCCCCTTCTATCCGAGCCAGCTCGGGAGGGGCTGGCAGTAAGGCGGGTGAACTGGCAGGAGGGACGGCTACGGGGATCGCGACCGGGGCGACCACTGACGTGTCGGGCTTGGCGTCGTAGGCTGACAGAGGAGGATATACCACAGGTTTCGCGTTCGCCATGATAGCGGACATAAGCATTGAATCTCTGAACCCGCGCGCCTCCGCGATTCTGCCTTTCTTGGCAGGTTGTCGCGCAGGGGTGGAATGGATGATGATAGAGTTGGTCATAGTGCTCGTGGTCGGTATTCGGGAGGTCGTGCGGACCTTGCGAATGGCTCTCTTTGTTTTCTTACTTTGCCGTTTCGAAGTCTTTCGTTGCATCGTGTGCTTTATAACAGTAGCGAGATCTTTTTAAACTGTCCACTGAATCGGGCCAAAGATCTCCCCGCTTGCAGGCAATCCGGACTTTGACCTGCATTTAAGGGGAGGATCAATATACACCACTGCACTTCCAGAACCAAACGGCTTGTCCACCCTCAAAATTATCTCGTAGAAGCCGTCAGCCTCATCACAGCCTGGAGCGACTCGCCAAGACGGACCGACAAGGAGCCTGCCAGTTGTGCCAGGCCCATAAATGAAATTCACGGCATCTGGCAGAAGTCTGTAGGGGTGGCCGATGTCCAGAAGGGCGGGCGCACCTTGCGTGAATTGGACCCGGAGATAGAACGCGCTAAGCGTGGTCGGGGAGGATATGACAGCCCCGTTTTGATCTCGAAAGCTCACAGTTCCCTTTGGTCCGAGTTCCCAGAGCTCTGGCTGCATGTAGTCATAGGCCACCGTTCGCATCCCGGTTATCGAGAATGGGATTCTATGGGCCTCGCGCTCGTCTGTGTATACGGCCTCGTTAAAATACGACGTCGTGCCTATCTGCACATTACCGTCTCCGTAGAATTTGGCAGTAGATGATTCCATGTATATGAGGGTGGTGTTTGGGTTGAATGAAACCGTCGGAATAAACGTCGCCGTGAACAAGTGTGTCAGACCTCCAAGGGACGGTGTAAAGGTCGCTGATAGCTCGATCGACACATTGATCCACCTATCACCTGCTCCGTTTACAGTCGAAGAAGTGGTCAACGTACCTCCGGCCCATTCCGACCCCTTTACAAGAGTGCCGAACAGGTTGGTGGTACTCAATGACCCGTAATTGTATCGTAGCGACACTGTGAATTTTTTTATATGCGGGAGGTCTGGCAATACCCCGTATACGGAAACGGGGTACGTCATCGGAACGTTCCCATAGTCGTATGACGGCAACTTGGCAACGGCGTGGACGAGATTGTCTTTTGTGAGCGGGAGTTCGCGGTAGTACAGGTTCGTCTCGCCGGGGACTAGGGAGGTAGTAACGTAACTACCCAAGATTGAGCAAGACAACCCACCAGTTCCGCGGTGCGTTAGACGTATCGTGTTCCCAGACGTCGAATAAAGACCAGTCGAGTTTGTCGACGTGAAGGAAACAAACTCGGTATTGTTTGTGTCATCCACCAGTTCGCTGACATTGATGATTGTCTGGTCAGCGCTGTCGAGATAAAAAACGATCCTGAGTTGACCAGGTGAGTATGGGGCCACAATTCCTGTCGGAGAGGACGTAAAAATCCCTCCAACGCCGTTAGATAACTTGGTCATGTTGCTTAGACCCGTTGGCGCCCAATAGGAGATGTATCGATCCACCAACCCGTCAGAACGCCTCCTGAACGCCACCCAAAAAGTCGTCTTACTAGCCCACGTCGCATCGAGGGTATACTGGGTTGCAATCTTGAGGTTTTGATACAACCCGACCTTCCCCTCGGTTTTATTTATGTTGATCCCGCACACTGACCACCAGTTGTCAGCGGCACCGTTATTTCTCCAGCACTCGTGGCCGTCCGTAAAGGCGGGGTGGTATTTGCCAGTGAGGTCGTTGTGGTCTGACAAGGAAACGAACGCGCTACCGGACGGCACATTGAGCTCGAAGCATATCACGAAGGGGCCATCGATCTCTTCGTCTGTGAACACCACACATTTCGAGGGAGGTGTGGCATCGTTGGCCGCCAGCGCATAAAAACTTGTTGGGCTCGGTGGGTAGTCGTACTGAGTGTGCGATGGCTGTAACAGTGTCTTGGAGTCTCGCGAAAAGTGGAGAAGGCTATAAAAAGTTGTAGATGGACCGTATACAGTCACTGTCTCTCCAGTTATGTTCGGAGTGTCGCGAGGACACGAGAAACGCGGGACGACCTGCACCTCTTTCAAGGACGAGTTTGATAGCAGGTGGTTAATGATCCCTGCACCGCTCACGGATCCCTGGCTGACCCCGTCGACCATCACCTCGAAGCTGGTCGCCGTGTGCTCGGTACTGCCCCATCCCGTGTCGTGGTCAGCATGCACTTGGACGCCTATTCTAGCCGGTTTGGTGGTGAGAAGAACCTGCTAGGGGATCGGATAGCTGGAACGAGAGGGTCCGTCTTCACAACGCCTATGATCGCGCCCTTTCGCTGTGTCGTCGAGGTCGTGATGGTCCCGTCGTCGTATATTGTCACATCAGCCGACAGATATTTGCCGTTGTCCGCCGAAGTCAACGCGCAGGTCACGGCGTCCTCACCTCGCAGGCCTCCGTCCTCTTCTAGCTTAAACCCACCGTTAGTACTAGTCAAAGAGACCTCGTCTACATTCCAAGTGATAGGAAGCTTCCTTTGATAGGCGGATGGGGTCGTGTTTTGAATGCCTAACTTGACATTCGGTATTGCTCCATCGCTTATCAATACCCATGTTCTGTGTGGCGTGGTGTTCTCCCAGTAACCCCCGTTCGTAGGGTCGATCCGCCCGATGTCCCAGGCCGTCAGAGGGGCGTACGTGCGCGTGATGTGGAGTGCGTTTGAGAGTTTTTGCACCCTATTCAGGTCCCTAGTCGTCGCAAAACCGATTTGAGAGAAACTCATTAGTTTTCCAAAGTATGCATGACCGCTGCTTCCAAAATGGATTTCGTCAATGTGAGGACCGTCTACAGCCTGACTTGCATTGGTGGGATCCAACGCCCCAAGCACCTGCACTTGATACGTGCATTTTCCAGCACTGTCGCCTCCCGTGACAGTGTAGGGAAGAATTATGCGGATATCCTGGTTGTTTGTGATCGTAAAAGTGGTCCCCGGGGCAGACGATGTGCCGTCCTCATACTGGATGATGAACATTGCGTTAGGATCTGGCAATGTGGTGTATCCAACATCGTGTCTATCAAAAAGCCAGTCAATCTGATCGCGAGTCAATATTCGGTCTGCGACGATTTCCGAAACTGTCGCATATTGGTCGAGCAGTCGAAGAGACGAAATCCTGATCCAATCTGCGACAATGCCCCCGTCGACCTCTAATAGCCCGCTTGACTCTCCCGTCGTAACCACGGTCCACTCGCCGTAACTGTCGCCCAACCTCACCCGTGTCGGGGCGCTTGGGTACACATAGCGGACCCCGTTAACGGTAACGTGCCTGTCGAACGGATGGACCTGCAGTTGAAGGGCTTGGACATCGCTTTCTATGTCCACGAGCTGTTCATCCAAATCATCTTCATCGAGCCCTGTGCTAAGGTTATAATTTGCCAGGTTCGAACTAACAACGACCATCGTGTTTAATATTATCTAACACAATCTATAAAGTGCAGATGGATACAGCCCCAAACGCCCCCGATTCGCCCACTAGCCCCATTTCGGCCGACGTGCCGCCAGAGTCTCTGAAGAGCGAGGAAGTGGTCTGGATAAGAAGCAGAAAAGGTCAGCCGCTCACGGAAGAACAGAAGCAGGCCCTTAGGGACAAGATGAGGCCATATCATCAGAGACGCATTGAGGAGCGAGCTAGACAGCGGAGAGAGGAACGAGAGGCTGAGATCACCAAACGCAAGGTCTTAGAAAAAGAGCTTGAACTCCAGCGTCAAAGGCTCGTCGAGCTTGAACTGGAAGAAAAAAGGAACAAATACCGCATTGAGCGTTTACTCGCGGCGGAGGAAGTGGCAGAGACGCCGACAGACACTCCTCGCCCACGTCGTGGCCGAAAGCCAAAGGAGGACATCGAGCAGGAGGAGCGCGTGCAGGCTGCTAAGCCAGCGAAGACAGCGCCAGCTCCGACGCCTTATGAGCAGAGAATGATGGCAATCCGCGCTTCACTTCTGGCTTCTCTGAATGATGACTAAAATCTTTGCTAGTAGGTAGACTTAAATGCCGGAAATCGAGAGCGTACCGATTGAGACCCCGTTGGCCAACAAAGACTTGCAGCTGAGATATGCCAAGACGCGCAAGGTTCCATCTAACGCACCCAAGCTGCACTTCATCGCGTCGTTTGTGGGAATGCGAGGGACAGGAAAGACGACAGCGGCTATCAACATGTTAAAAGCATACTTTGACGCACACTCCTTTGATAAGCTGTATCTGATTTCGGGATCGGCGACTACTGAGCCGAAATATAAGCTGCTACCAACGCCTACGATGAGCATGGAGACGTACTCTGATAGCGGCTTCGAGGAGATGGTGATTGACATCAAGAGGAACCTGACTGAGTACGAAGAATACCAGCGGGACCTAAAGGTGTGGGAGAAATTCAAAAAGGAGTTCCTAGATGGCCAGAAGACGGAGGAGGATATGGACCTCAACATGTACCTAACCTTGGACAGACTCCAATTCAAGGAACCAGAGACTAGGTTCCAATACGGACCTCCATCCTCGGTCATTCTCATCGACGACATGGCAGGATCAAAACTGTACAGAGCGGATTCGAAAGGGCCTGTTTCATCCTTTGCATTCAAACACAGGCACCTATTGACATCGATGGTTTTTGTCAATCAGTCGTTTACTAGCGCTGGTGTGCCTAGGTCGGTCAGGGCGAACGTTTCCTTCCTCGTGCTGTTTCGCACAAAAGACAGACGAGCATCGCGACAGATCGCCGAAGAGTCGGCAGGTCATACATCGCCCGAGGACTTTATGGCTCTGTGGGAACACGCGACAAAGAACAGCCCTCACGACTTCTTTGCCATCGACAACGACGAAGCAGATGATGCCAAACGGTATAGAAAGAACTTTGACACCTATTTGGTCCTAAAAAAATAATTTCTCTTTCAATTATATACACGCGATATGGAGCCTGCCATGACAGAGGGACCGGTTAGGAACGCATACAAGGATCGGCGAGAGCTTGTTCTAAACATGCAGTCAGTTGTTCGCTATCTCACAGGCGCCCGCCTCGCACCAAAAATCCACGAGAGGATGGCCACTTTCCTGCGAGAGTGTGGGTATGAAGGGGAGCTCCCAGTTTCCCATACCGGGATCGATCACGAGAGTCGCCAAAAACTCGTTCACATCCTCTCGCAAAACAAGAGACCGCGCGGACCTGTCAAGAAAATAGGGGCCCCTCAATACCTGAAAACAAATAACAATAATAGCCCCGATGGCCCACGAAAACGGGGTAGGCCTCCAGGGGTGAAGGACTCAAAGCCAAGAACTCGCAGGTGCGGCAAGTCTGTTCGTTCGAAATGAAAAAAATTTTTCTCTGTTATAAGTATCACCACAAAAATGACAAGAGCTTTCAAAAACACCCCGGAACGCCGCGAGCAGCTTCGACGAGCTCAGGCGAAACGACGCGCCAACTTCCGAGATATCACGAATTGCATCTCAACGAAGTCAAAGGTTGGAAAGGGGGTGTGGAACCCATCTGACCGATGGATAAACAACCACCCGGATTGCGCGGAAAAAATAGGGCTCCACAAGAAAGAAGCAGAAGTCGCAGATGATACGCATATGATAGACGACGACGACGAACCCATTCAAGCCCCACCGACTCGGCACAGTGGGCGATATTGGACCCTGAACGAGGCAGCCAATGTCGCAGAGGGGCGACCAGAATTTCATCCCATTGGCGTGGATCGCGGAAGGGAGCTTGGCCCAGTGAAGAGGACAGCGGTTCAGTACATCGGACGACTAACGACGCTGCTGCGAGCTCTGGGATGCCCGTCCGATGAATCAGTCGACTGCCTAGCTGATGTCGACCGTGTCTTGAGGGTCGCGAAAGAGACTGCGAAACCTGTCAAGAAGGTTAAGGACCCCGAGCAGACCTGGCTTGCAGGAGAGCGCAACTTTCTGGCTGTCATCAACGCCGTGAACAAACTCATGCCCGGGGACAAGCAACTTCCGAAGTCTGTCACTGATAAATATGTCGAGCGCATTAGAAAGACGTTTGAGGGGCGCTTTGAGCGGCTTCTGGAACGGTCTAAAAACGAGCCTCTTAACTATGACTACGCGGAACTCCAGGGGATTAGAGACAAGGAAGTGAGCAAAGACAAGACATCCGATGCGGCCTTGATGGGATTGCTCTATCTCTCTGGCCCTGAGCTGCCTCCCACGCGATACAATTTCTACAACACGCGAGTCATGGACTCGATCCACCAGCTCAAGGAGAACGAGAACGGGTATATTCCGAGCGAGCACAGGATCGTGTTGCGAGATTACAAGACAGTCGGCACGTTTAAGGAGTACAACAACGTCATCCCCGCGAAATACAAAGCGCTCCGTGCCGCGATGGCGAGGAGGAAGGATCAGACGTATATTTTCGAAGATCCGAAGAAACCCGGCGATCCGATGCCTCATAGCATGTTTGCATCCATCTACAACCGAGTGTATCACGGCATCAACAATACACGTAGGGCCTTTATCACTGAGTTTTCGAAGCACGCGGAGTCCGCTGACAGGTATGAGATCGGGCGTCTCATGGGGCACGACGCCCAAACGGCGCTCGTGTATGAGAGGGCGGCGACTGGGCCGAGGAGGGGTCGTTCGCGCCGCGCCAAGAAGACATGACCAAAAGGAAACAAAAATTTTACAATTGGAAACAACAAATTTTTAATGGAAACACGCATTTTTATAAGCAAAACTTTTTCTACGGCACTCGTTTTGGGCGGATTTGCGCCCGCCGAGGACTTTTTGGTACGGAAAGAAACAGCCCAACTTTATAAAGGGAAACAAGGATAAAAAATTTTCTCATCTATTTTTTATAATACAAAGTTGCTGACATGGCATCGACACTCGAGACCCTTCCAAACCTGTCACACGTCGACATCTGCCCTAGTGCAGAAGGTTCGATGACTAGACCACCCACGCCGAATGACGGTTACGATGTTTTTTCGTCACGCCCAGAGGACCACTCATCGGGTATAAAAACACCAACTGCACCACTCCCCCCACATCGACCGCCAAGATGGCGGGCACCTCGGGGTTTAAGCCCTTGTGGTTTGCATCCAAAAAGACCCCGACGCACGCGAGACTACCCGGCGTCATGTACTCATACGACGAAGAGAGAGCACAAGACGCTGCGGAGGCTTATGGGCGTTCTCATGGGATGAAGTACTTGATGGCGCTGAACGCCTACAAAAAAACGAACATGTACGCTGCGTTTGGCTGCAAGGAGGATTTGATAAAGACTCACGCAGAACTTTCTGAGAGCGATCCGCACCTGCTCGAAATTCTCTCGCCTGGCGTCTACGTTTGCCCGTATTTTGATTTCGACTGGGAGACTAACGAACCACTCCCTTATGATCTCGAGAGGTACGCCAAGTCTGCGATTTTATCGTTCTTCTATGACATGTACGAGCTCGACCTCGACAAAGACCGCGACTTGAAGGTTCTTCTCGGCCATCGTGTCAGGAACGGGGTTTTCAAGAACTCGGTCCACGTCACGATTCCTGGGATATATATCCCGACGATGGAAGAAAGGGTGAAGATGGGAGAGCTTTTCCAGTCGTTCCTAGAGCAGTGCGCCATGGATTTGACAGGTGGGGCTCAAGGGAGGGTGTGCCGACTTCTCGTCAAGTCTGACCATACACGGGAGGACTGGGAGGATATGCACGCTCATGCCAATCCTGTAGTTGAGAAGATGCCTGGTGTGTGGGCACCTAAGCACGACCTGGAATTCGCCTATGACAAGAACATCTACTCCAGATACCGCGCCTTCCGGATGATGGGCATGAAGAAGCGGGACGACAGCGGGGAAGACGCCTATCTTCGTCCAGTCCCAGGGGAGAGCACCGACGTCGCAGATTACCTGGTGACGGTCTTCGACGAGACAGGGCTGATTCGTCTGCCTTACATCGACGATTCCGAGCTGTCAGATTCGAGCCACCCGGTGTTTAGAGGATGCGGCAAGACTGTCCCTCCACCAGAGGGGCTTGACATCTCCGTCTCCATCGAGGCAATGAAAAAGTTCTCTCCCGGGTGCAAATACCTGTACACGACCTGCAAGAGCTCCGAGCACGGGGAGGCGACGTTCGTCAAGTACTCGGTCGACTCTGCGAACCCGGTGTGCAAGATCTGCCTGAGGGTTCACGCCAACAACGGGCCATTCAACCAAATCCTCAAGGATGGATCGGTCCTGTACAGGTGCCACCAGGACTCTCAGCGCCGTTTCATTGAGATTGCGCCACCGACAGCCGTAGTCTTGATGGCAAATGGGGTGCCTTTCACTGAGACATACGACGAGGAGAAGATCCGCCCGTTCGACACCAAGAAGCTTCTCGGCGATGGCGAGAAGAAGACGCTGCTCATCCAGTCCAATTGCGGAACGGGGAAGTCGGAGAGGCTTCGAGAATTCGTAAACGAGGCGGTGGGGTTCAAGAAAGACGTCCGCATGCTGTTCGTGGTGGCGAACATCGCTCTCTCCAAAGAGGAGGTTCGCAACTACCAAAAACTCAGCGAGCTTGAGCAGGTGTGGACGTGGTCCAACGGAGCATTCCGCTCCAGGTACAACGCCCCAAACGTCCGGTCCTACCTCGCAGGAGATGGCGGGATGATCGCTGACGACCTCGTCGCCATCGTCGTGAACAGCGTCCTCCGCCTGCCAGACAAGCCGTTCGATGTCCTCGTGCTGGACGAGGTGTACAACACCTTGAATGCGCTATCCGGTTCTCATATCAAGTCCCATCGCAAGAAGGACATCATTCGAAAACTGGTGTACTTCATCGAGACCGCCAAGGTGGTCATCGCCATGGACGCCACCGTCACACAGAAGGTGCACGACTTTCTTTCCGCGCATCGACCGAATGGGGGGTTCGTCGCCACACGGAACGTGTTCAAGCGTCCTACAAACCGCACCTTGAGGTGGATCGACGTCGACGTGGAGGAGAATTGGATGGGGGTCTACTTGGAGGCGGTTGTCAACGAGTGCAGGGAGAGGCTGGAAGCTGGCCAGAGGGTGTTTTGCCCCATGAGCGGCAAGAAGATGGCGGAGACGGTGTGCGACAGACTCGCTGCCACTCTCGAGGGGAAGAACTGGAAACTATACACGAGGGAGACCAGTAAGGAGGGGTTGGACAAGGGGGCAAACGAGGCGTGGAAGGATCTCGACTTCCTGTGCGCTAGTCCTACCATCACAGTCGGCGTCTCCTACACTGAGCACAGCTTTGACTGCATGGTTGGGGGGTTTATCAATTCTCCCTACTACGCCGAGTACACGACGACTCTGCAGCAAATTTTCAGGGTTCGTCATTTGATCAGCGGGGAGATGGTCATCGTCTATCGCGACGACACGACCGGCGCCACCCGCCCTCCCATGGACTACGACACCATCGTCCAATCTGTCATCGACGGCGACACACAGCTGCTGAACCTGATGGCCGACAACGCCGAGATCGTTTGCGACTGGGGCGAGGACATGAAGAGGATTTACAACCCCTCGTGTCCAAAATTCAAGCTGTTCTGCCGAAACCAGCAGGACCAGGCGATCTCGAGGTCCCGGTACAAGCAAAACCTGGTCCAGCTCTTGACAGAGGACTACGGCGTGGCTCTCGTCTCGGACACCAACATTTCGGTGAACAATTCGAAGAAATTCATTCCTGTCGCTGATCCAGACAAGGACACCGAGATTTGGATGGTGACGAAGGAGGAGTACCAGAAACTGGAAGAGCGAGTGGGGGGCGACACTCCGCTGTCGACGTTCGAGAGGCGACTCAAGAACGTATACGAGCTGGCGCATCACTGCTACAACATCCCAGAGGACCTATTCGACGACGAGCTTCCCAAGATTCTGGACAAGGACAAGAAGAGGCACGTTTTCAGCGGGGTGAGGCAGTATTCGAAGGTCACTGGGCGGGTGGTTTTACCGGATTAGGATACATTTTTTTGTTTAGGATACATTTGATGCACTGTGCAGTTTTCAGATGTGTTTGAGGGGGTTGATTGCGCCTAACATGCATTTTATTGAAGCAATGAGTTTCCCAAGATATACATGATATAAACTAAGACAATTGACCCATTAAGGCAATGAGACAACATCAATAAGACAACATATGCCAATTGAATAAGACAACTCAACCTTACAGGACGTTGGGCCATCATACGTCCGGAATAATTGTCTCACTTATTACATAACCAAACTTTTTGAGGGATCGCCATGGTTGCATGGTTTCCACACATGCGCCCTGCACTCATGTGCATCAAAGGTGTTGCGTCTAGTGCCAACTCAGTGTCAAAGAACTGATTCAATCATATTTCCCGTGTGGCCATGAAGGCCCACATGAGTTAAACATGGCCGAGAGTGATTGCATCATCCTTCTTGGCGACATCGGTCTTGACGACGTCGATGGGGAAGACGGCAGCACCTGCATGTGAACAAAAGAATCCATGAATTGTGGCATCCAAAGGCAACAACATATTAGCATCCCATTGAACACGCAGCCACGCTGACCCGGCCATCCAGCCGCCCACGCAGCCACAAAGCCAGCCAGCCACGCAGTGACGCACCCACCCAGCCACACATCCACGCATCCACGCACCCGGCACCCCCCCCCAGCCAGCCAGCCACGCAGCCACGCAGCCACGCAGCCACGCAGCAGCGCAGCCACGCAGCCACGCACCCTCCTTTCCAGCCAAGCAGCCACGCAGTCACACAGTCAACCACCCCCATCCCCCCCACCCCCCCCCCCCCCCCACCCCACCCCCCCACCCACCCCCACCCCACCCACCCACCCCACCCACCCACCCCACCCACCCACCCCACCCACTCAACACTACACGAATGACTCACAAAGAACTGCTGCACCACCGATGATCCCTGCGGGAACTGCTCTGCTGCCGACGGTCCCTGCGAAAACTGCTGCAGTGCCGACCATGCCTGTGGAATCTGCCACATTGCCGACGCTGCCTGCGGGAACTGAAGCGCTGCTGGTGACGCCAGCTGTAACTGAAGTGCTCCCGACGATGCCTGCGGGAACTGCTGTGTTGCCGGTGACGCCAGCTGTAGATGAAGCACTGCCGACGATGCCTGCGGGAACTGCTGCTGCTGCTGCGGGAACTGCTGCTGCTGCTGCTGCGGGAACTGCTGCTGCTGCTGCGGGAACTGCTGCTGCTGCTGCGGGAACTGCTGCTGCTGCTGCGGGAACTGCTGCTGCTGCTGCGGGAACTGCTGCTGCTGCTGCGGGAACTGCTGCTGCTGCTGCGGGAACTGCTGCTGCTGCTGCGGGAACTGCTGCTGCTGCTGCGGGAACTGCTGCTGCTGCTGCGGGAACTGCTGCTGCTGCTGCGGGAACTGCTGCTGCTGCTGCGGGAACTGCTGCTGCTGCTGCGGGAACTGCTGCTGCTGCTGCGGGAACTGCTGCTGCTGCTGCGGGAACTGCTGCTGCTGCTGCGGGAACTGCTGCTGCTGCTGCGGGAACTGCTGCTGCTGCTGCGGGAACTGCTGCTGCTGCTGCGGGAACTGCTGCTGCTGCTGCGGGAACTGCTGCTGCTGCTGCTGCTGCTGCTGCTGCTGCTGCTGCTGCTGCTGCTGCTGCTGCTGCTGCTGCTGCTGCTGCTGCTGCTGCTGCTGCTGCTGCTGCTGCTGCTGCTGCTGCTGCTGCTGCTGCTGCTGCTGCTGCTGCTGCTGTTGCTGCTGCAGTTGCTGCTGCTGCTGCTGCAGTTGCTGCTCCAGCTGGACCACTTGTTTCTGCACCTCTTGACGCAGCTGCAAACCAAGCTCTTCAACCTTCTTGCTTTGGTTCTCCATAGCTCGTTGCATCTCTCTCATCGTCTGTTCCACGCCCACCAGTACGGGGGTCGGCGGCGGCAGCGGCTGGGTACGCTCTGGCTGGGTGCGCTCTGGCTGCCGGCGTTTCTCTGCCGGCTGGGAGGACTTGGCTTTGCTGTTCCGCTTGGGTCGCTGTTGTGCGTTGGTGACGTCCACCAAAGGCGTGGCTGCCTCTGGGGGCTTCACTGTGGGCGGGGGGGCACGCACTCGCATCCCCCGGCTAGGCGCCGGAGACCACGCCACTGCAGCAGGACCTGAATACAAGGCAAGGGCGGGGTCCCTAGGAAATCCTGTTGTCAAGATGCATGGGACCTCAGCGAGGAAGTCCCATGTCATCTGGGACACCAGCTCACCTTGGTGCGACTGGGCCCAGGCGAGAGTGCGCTCAATACGCTCGTTTCGCGCACTCTCCGGAAATGTGTCAACTACCTTGAATCCGGGGATGTGCCCAGTGGCAGGGTCACGATCGACGACCATGCACACCACATCTGTCATCTTGATGGTAGAGGATCTCCCCCGTGCCGCATTTGTGTATGCCGATTTTAATGTTTTCTTTGTTGTGTAGGTCGTTTGGGCGACCAGCACCGCTTGCAGCTGTTTGTCGATGATGAGGCCCCCCACCACCAGCCCGAGGGTATCCCAGCCAGAAATTTCCACGACAGACAGTGCCATCGGTCCACTGCGGCTAAAAGACCTTGCAGTAGGGACCGGCGTGCCATCGTCCCGCTTTTCAGGAACGCCGGCCTCAGGTAGAGGGGAAGAGAACAGAGCCTCCTTAGTGGCGTCCAGCCCCGAACCCGGGTTTGAATGACCATGCTCGTCGGCAGGACGCTGAGGAGACATCGCGGAATCTTTCTCGTTTGTCGCATTTGCAGCCCCATCATGATGGAAGTCATCCTCTGCCATTGCAGCTTCATCATCACAACCGACATCATCATCGAAATTCAGGTCATCCTCGGTGACGGGCGTGCGAAACGAATTATCCGGGCACTCTGGGCTGATAGTGGAAGGCTCCGTGGGCTTAATGTTGCTAGTGTGCCCTGGCTGCTCGAGCGTGGCGCACGGCTGGCATCGTGGAGGGCCGCCGCAGTCAGAGCATTGCCATTCCGTGCCGTCACCGTCGTCTGCGTGCCTGAAAATATGCGTACAGATGCCGTGCAGGACCTTGCCACATCGGCCGGCGCATTGGTGGTTTGCACCGGCCAAAAAATCTACTTTCATGGCACCAGGTTTCTTTCCTAGCACCCATTTTCTACAATCGTCCCCGGCATAACACAAATCACTCAATTCGTCCATGTCATCGATTCGGCTATCAGCATCGGGCATAGTTCCCGTGGCTAGTGCCCATCACCTTCCACCTTGAGCGAAGTCACGAATTCAAGCGCGAAGTGCATTTGAATCAAGCGGGAACTGGGTGACACTGCTTGAAGACGTGCAGCTCCAAGGCATGCAAATGATGCAATGTATCAAAGATACGATACGCAAAGTTCAGGTGTTCAGGTGAAGCCGTGAAGACGTGAAGCCGTGAAGCCGTGAAGACGTGGTGAAGACAGGTGAAGACGTGGTGAAGACGTGAAGACGTGAAGACGTGAAGACGTGAAGACGTGAAGACACGATACGGCAAGTTCAGGTGAAGTTCAGGTGTTCAGGTGAAGCCGTGAAGACGTGAAGACGTGAAGCCGTGAAGCCGTGGTGAAGACAGGTGAAGACGCGGTGAAGACGTGAAGACGTGAAGACGTGAAGACGTGAAGACGTGAAGACACGATACGGCAAGTTCAGGTGAAGTTCAGGTGTTCAGGTGAAGCCGTGAAGACGTGAAGCCGTGAAGCCGTGAAGACGTGGTGAAGACAGGTGAAGACGCGGTGAAGACGTGAAGACGTGAAGACGTGAAGACGTGAAGACGTGAAGACACGATACGGCAAGTTCAGGTGAAGTTCAGGTGTTCAGGTGAAGCCGTGAAGACGTGAAGCCGTGAAGCCGTGAAGACGTGGTGAAGACAGGTGAAGACGCGGTGAAGACGTGAAGACGTGAAGACGTGAAGACGTGAAGACAAGTTGCAGCACTCAGCCGCAGCAGTCGCACGCAGGTAGAAACGATAATTTGTTTGAATCTGTCAAGACCCCATCGAATGTAAAACAGGTTTTTCGTAAAGAAATCCGATGTGTGGGCGGGCTTTACATAGTTGCGATTTCTGGCCTGCGATTTCTGGCCTGCGCTGGTTGTCTCTTTTATAGTGCTTCTGCCCAAGCACTACCGGCTGTAAAACAGTATACTTCTTGAAGAAATCAGTTGGGGCTTTGTTGGGCGTCACATTTGACCGGTGGGCGGAGTTTCCTGCTTCTGTGAAGGCGCCATCGAATGTAGATCAGTAGATTTTCTAAAGAAATCTGAGGTGTGGGCGGGGCCTTTATTGCTTGTGTCCATCCACCACCGGATGTAGAACAGTAGACTTATTGAAGAAAACAGTTTGGGGCTTTGTTGGGCGCCACATTTGAGCGGTGGGCGGGGTTTCTTGCTTCTGTCCAAGCACCACCGGGTGTAATACAGTAGATTTCCTATTAACATGGATGAAGAATGGGATGTGCCAGACCTGGTGGATTCGGATGCGAGTTCTGAAGCTAGTTGGGGCGTAGATTCTGACGGCTCTGACGACGACCTGCTTCACACGGAAATGGGGCCCGGCACGTCTTCCTCTCGAGCGAAGCGCAGTGGGAAGAAAGATGGCGCCCGGCTTCTCGCCTCCAAATTGAAGTCCGTTGACAAGGACATCGCCAAGGCCAGGAAGTGCGGTCCGACTTGTGGGGAGCATTGCCTCGAGAAGGTGGGCACCTTACTTACCGATACCAGGTCGTGGACTGCCTTTCGAGAGTACCTGTACAACCAAACGGACCAGCAGCGCATGGCCTCCCTTTGCGACGTGATCCGGTCGGCCGGCGTGGGCAACATCGAGGTAGAATCCCCTGCCGACGGTGGCCGTTACAAGAAGTACATCATTACCGGCCCTTTACACGTGGACGTGGTGATTGCGGGGTGCATGTACACCGTCACCGGTTGTGCATCTGCCATCCGGAAGATGGCCGGCGTTACCCGGGCGACTTGGAACAATCTGGTGGCGTCGGTCGTGTCGGCGAAAGAGTATTTCCTGACCGTGCATCCCAACGACCTAGCGACTTTCGGTGTTGGTCTGGAGCACGCACCACCTGAGCGTGATGCTCGGGGGCGTTCGGAGGTTGGCGAACACGCAGCAATGTGGATGCACGAGTTGGTGCAGCAGATCGCAGACCATGACCCGACTCATGCTGGCGTTGTCTTCATGGACGTCATGTCCATCAAGGAGATGCACGCCATGTACGTTGAAGACGTGGTGGCAGAAGCGGGGGAAGGGGCCAAGGTGCTAGGCTACAACGCATTCTACCGCATCTGGCGCACCTACTGCAAAGGCGACTACTTCCCAGGGCAGAGGAGCCCGAAGGTGGTGGTATGCCCGCACAACAAGAGCACCGGTCACTGCGCGGACTGCGTGGAACTGCGCATGCGGCGCCGCGGTGCTTCAACTGAGGCACAACGGCAGTACGTCGACAACCAAATCAAGCAGCATGTCGCTCTGGCCTGGTTTACCCGCCAGAACTATTGGTTGAGGCGCGAGCTTGCCTGCGCGATGGTGGCCGCTATGTTGACGGCCATTTTGTCGATCAACCTCGACAAGCTGGATCACGCCAAGACATACTGGCCGAAGCTGGTGGGGGGGCCCGACTCATGGGGCAGCTATGCAGGTGGCATGATGCCGTTCTCGCTCTTCTGTGCGGCCGTCCATGGGTACAAGGCGATGTGGTTCATCGTTCTCGCATGGGTCCTCATGACCGACAACCTCTCCGGCAGTGTCACCGTCACGATGCTGATGCACATCCTGGCGCAGTTGATGAGGGACCAGCCATGGAGGAGGGCGGGGCTGCCGCACATGCCCAGGTGTTTGTGCCTGCAACTGGACGGTGGGAGTGAAAACCGGAATCACACCGTCTTACTGTTTGCATGGTGGCTCGTACACGTTGGCTTCTTCGACGTCGTCGAAATGCACCGCATGCTCGTGGGCCACACGCACGCCGACCCAGATCAGAAATTCGGCGTGCTTGTGGCCTACATGAGACACGCTGTGGCGGGGGGGCCTAGCTTCGTGCACAAGTACCCAACTTTGGAGAGCTGGGTGGCGGCCATAGAAGAGGCATTCCGTCAGCCTAGTGGTGCAGCTGCGAACTGCAACTCGACCGTCCCCGCTGGCACGGAGGTCAAGGTATTGGGGGTCGCTTACGATGTCAGGAACTTTCTCACTCCGTTGCAGCGCGAGTCGTTTGCCGGTTGGTGCAGCACAGTAGATTGGATGACCGGTAGGGAGGATCAGGTTATCAAGGTCACCAGGGTGCGTGGTGATGTCGTGCAGCCTGCGTGCAGCGAGGCGCAGCCGGCGCACGGAGGGGCGGCGCCATCGGTGCGCGGCGGGGCGGCAGCGGCGGCGCAGCCGGCACGCGGCGGGGCGGGGCAGTCAGCGGGCAGCGGGGCGGCGCTGCCGGTGCGCGGCGGGGCGGGGCAGTCGACGGGCGGCGGGGCAGGGCCGTCGACGGGCGGCGGGCCAGCGGTGCTGCCGGCGCGCGCGGGCGGCGGGGCGGGGCAGTCGGCGCGCGGGGGGCCAGCGGCGCTGCCGGCGCGCGTGGGCGGCGGGGCGGGGCTGTCGACGGGCGGCGGGGCGGGGCAGTCGACGGGCGGCGGGGCAGGGCCGTCGGCGTGCGGGGGGCCAGCGGTGCTGCCGGCGCGCGTGGGCGGCGGGGCGGGGCTGTCGACGGGCGGCGGGGCGGGGCAGTCGACGGGCGGCGGGGCAGGGCCGTCGGCGTGCGGGGGGCCAGCGGTGCTGCCGGCGCGCGTGGGCGGCGGGGCGGGGCTGTCGACGGGCGGCGGGGCGGGGCAGTCGGCGTGCGGGGGGCCAGCGGTGCTGCCGGCGCGCGTGGGCGGCGGGGCGGGGCTGTCGACGGGCGGCGTGGCGGGGCAGTCAGCGCGCGGGGGCCAGCGGCGCTGCCGGCGCGCGTGGGCGGCGGGGCGGGGCTGTCGACGGGCGGCGGGGCGGGGCAGTCGACGGGCGGCGTGGCGGGGCGGTCGGCGTGCGGGGGCCAGCGGCGCTGCCGGCGCGCGTGGGCGGCGGGGCGGGGCTGTCGACGGGCGGCGGGGCGGGGCAGTCGACGGGCGGCGGGGCAGGGCGGTCGGCGTGCGGGGGCCAGCGGCGCTGCCGGCGCGCGTGGGCGGCGGGGCGGGGCTGTCGACGGGCGGCGGGGCGGGGCAGTCGACGGGCGGCGGGGCAGGGCCGTCGGCGCGCGGGGGCCAGCGGCGCTGCCGGCGCGCGTGGGCGGCGGGGCGGGGCTGTCGACGGGCGGCGGGGCGGGGCAGTCGACGGGCGGGGGGCCAGCGGTGCTGCCGGCGCGCGTGGGCGGCGGGGCGGGGCTGTCGACGGGCGGCGGGGCGGGGCAGTCGGCGTGCGGGGGGCCAGCGGTGCTGCCGGCGCGCGTGGGCGGCGGGGCGGGGCTGTCGACGGGCGGCGGGGCGGGGCCGTCGGCGCGCGGGGGCCAGCGGCGCTGCCGGCGCGCGTGGGCGGCGGGGCGGGGCTGTCGACGGGCGGCGTGGCGGGGCAGTCGGCGCGCGGGGGCCAGCGGCGCTGCCGGCGCGCGTGGGCGCCGGGGCGGGGCTGTCGACGGGCGGCGGGGCGGGGCAGTCGACGGGCGGCGGGGCAGGGCGGTCGGCGTGCGGGGGGCCAGCGGCGCTGCCGGCGCGCGTGGGCGGCGGGGCGGGGCTGTCAACGGGCGGCGGGGCGGGGCAGTCGACGGGCGGCGGGGCAGGGCCGTCGGCGTGCGGGGGGCCAGCGGCGCTGCCGGCGCGCGTGGGCGGCGGGCCGGCGCAGCTGGCATGCGGCGGGGCGGGGCTGTCGACGGGCGGCGGGGCGGGGCAGTCGACGGGCGGCGGGGCAGGGCGGTCGGCGTGCGGGGGCCAGCGGCGCTGCCGGCGCGCGTGGGCGGCGGGGCGGGGCTGTCGACGGGCGGCGGGGCGGGGCAGTCGACGGGCGGCGGGGCGGGGCAGCCGGCGCGCGGCGGGCCGGAGGCGCAGCCGGCGGGCGGCGGAGCGGCACAGCCGGTGCCTGAAAAACGCGGTCGCTCAATGAAGGTGCACCACGCCGTCTTCTTCCAGGTACAGGGCAACGCAGAGACCTGGTTGTCCTACCGGACCACGGAGTCCCAAAAGACGCCGTGGCAGCCCGCGGGGACTCGACAGGAAGGCGCGCCACGGTGCGGGAAGGCGATGACACAGCCTTACAAGTTTGATGCGGAGGGGCGGCCGCTGTTTGGCGTCCGACTTGTGGATCCAGACCGCATTCCGATGTTGCAGGACACCCCAGCCTTCGCACCATTGAACATGGAGTTTCTGGGGAAGGAGCTGGAGTCGATCAAAACAAGGGTCGAGAAGTTGCCCCATGGCATCTGGCAGTGGTACTTTCCGCCCGACACCATCAAGCCAAACGAGGCCTTTTTCGCAAAAGTCCCACATGCCCCTGAGGAGGTGCCTGAGGAGTGGCGCCCTTTGCCGTGGCCATCTCGCGCGGACATCTCCGCCCTGCGTGAGCACGATGCAGCGCCTGAACCACCACCGACGCAAGAAGAGCACTTCATGGCGTTGGTCGACGCAGAGGCGGTGCGCGTCACCCCGCTGGTAGACCGAGTTCTTCATGATGGCCACACACAGCAGGAATGGGCGGCAGAAGACAGGGCCATGACAGCCAAGGTCGCTTACTTGAAGCGCATGCAAGGCGTTGAGAAAGGCTCCGCTGTTCTATACTGGCACCCTTCAGCTGGTATTCTCTGCAACTCGAAGCTCACGTGGACTCCAGTCCTCTTTGGCATCATCAAGGAGGTGGTTGCGAAGGAGGATGGCGGCCAACCTTCTATTGAGCTCTTTGTATACCGCGCTAAGCATTTGCGTGACACGTGGCACCCGTGGAACCCAGACATTGCGCAATGGCCCCATCCGCCAACCACTGCGGCGCACACGGTGATCATCACCGCGTCAGACCTCGTCTTGACACAAGTGGTGGGCAAGCGAGGTCAGCCGCCCCATGCAGTCTCCTTGGGTGCGAACAAAAAGCTCACCAAGGAGTGCCTAAAGGCGCTGAAGGAGGTGCCCTATGACGCGGAACACCCGGTCGTGAAGTGGCAAGATGCTGAATGCTCGAAGGGCATCGTCGGCATGGCGAAGGCATGCTGGGAAGGCATAAGGCTGCAGGTCAAGAGTGGCAGCCGCAACCTCGTAGGGCAAGTCGTGTGTCATTGGGCGTCGGAGCGTGTGACATCCGCGGACGGTCGCACCGAAAGCCGGGACGGCAGGTACCATGGTCGTGTCGCTGTTGTCGACACGCAAAACGACATGGTAGCCATGTACTGGGGTGCCCGTTGGGAGGAGGACGCGGTTTCTTGTGTGCCTCTCCACGAGCTGGAGGCACAGATCTGCGGGTGCCCCGGTGTGGTCGTCCCTGCGTTGCAAGCGCCGGATATCACCCTGGCCGAGGCTCGATTGCGCGAGATGGTTCCACCCAGCGACGATGTGGCGGAGAACAACAACGCAGGCGCCTCCCGGCGTCGGAAGCGAGCGCTCATCCTTGCCGATGACGATGACGACGACGACGACGACGACGACTGCTGAAGCGCGAGCAGCGGTTGTTGTCATTGAGCTGCTCATGTGCTGCTGCTGCTGCTGCTGCTGCTGTGCTGCCATGCTACTGTTGCTGCATTGCTGCCGTGCTGCTGTTGTGCTGTTGTGCTGATGTGTTGCTGCATTGCTGCCGTGCCGCTGATGTATTGCTGTCGTGCTGCTGCTGCTGTTGATGCACTGCTGCATTACGGCCGTGCTGCTGAGCTACAGTTGTGCTGCTGCTGTGCTACGGTCATGCTGCTGCTGTGTTGCTGGGCTGATGTGTTGTTGCATTGATGTAGTGGCTATTGTTCCGCTACTACAATTTGCTACTGATGCCGCTGCTGGTGCTTTTTTGCATGGCAGTGCCCGCTATGTTCACACCACTGTTGCCGCGGTTGGTATCGCGTGATTTCCACCGGTTGTGCGTTGACATGTGTTACTCATGCATTTCCCGCTATATTTGGTAGCACGCGGTTTCGCGTTAGTTAGGTGCAGACAGCTGCATGTAGACAAACATCTTGTTTAAGTCGGTCAATTAACGGTTCTTGACGCATCATGGTCCAAGTCGACCGACCTGTAGGGACCAGTAGAGCAATTGTCTAGGAGAAAGAGCGTGATCGCTGCAGAAGCCGCGTGGCAGCCGTGGCTGTACCTGTAGTACGACCTGCATATATATGGATACTGTATTTGGATACTGGGTTGTTTATCAATTCTGGTTTTAATTTATTTAGTGTACCTGGTGTTGGCATGCCAACTCAGTGCTAAACTACTTTATGCACAATGATGCAACTTGATGCTATAGTGACGTGCCACGATGTAACTTTATTAACTTCACCATTAGTCATGGGGTCAATAGGATTGCTCATTATGCCATGTTAACATGAACCATGGGTTACGTAATAGTGAAAACAGTAATCATGATGCTCCACTTGAAGTCTCCAACATGGTCATGTTTGGAATTTTATTGATCATATTTACAATATATGAAAAGAGACAACAAACGTGGAAGCATGGCACGCCGAGGCCGATAATATATGTGTGAAATATGAAAAGAGACAACATCTTTGGCAAGCATGATCATATCATGCTTGCCAAACATATGAATGATATCGACCATGTCCAGAAACCATGTTTGCCAATGGTGCATTTAGGATACATTTGAAGCTGTGCAAATGTATCCTAATCCGGTAAAACCACCCGGCTGGGGACGAAGCACCACCTCCACGAGAAGATTAAGGAGATGATGGCCGCCGACTCCCTGTTCGACTCAAGTCCTTCAGATCGTGCGGCCTCGCGAGGGCTTGGCGGTCTCGATGAAGATGCTGGAGGGGACTGGCATCATGCAGTGGGCGCTGGACCCGGACAGCGAGCATCGCCATGTCATCAGTCGCTTCGATGTCGCCGTCATAGGGATAGGATCGACAAGGAGATGGCAGGCATCCCACCTTCGCGAGGTCCGTGTTTGAGTATAGGGTCAAGGGGAGGGACGGATCTGGCCCCAGTTATGCACAGAGCGTTGGGATGATTCGGAAGATGATCACACCTGTCCTAGGGATTACCGTGAGCACCGAGAACCGTAAGAGGGCGAGTGGTGGCGAGCTTGTTCTGTCGAAGGCCAGCATGATCAATTTTTGTGAGCGATACAAGCCCATGTGGTGGGCAACGAGAAATTCGACGCATTTTGCCATTCGATGACAACTTCCCTTTCTTGAACGCCAGCTCCTTGGCTGAGGGCGAGGCGGTATGTGTCGAATAATAAAGTTGGATTTTTTTTGTCATTGTGCGCATTTCTTGAAATAACTCACGGACCCCCCTAGACAAAAGTACCAGTTCTTTACTATATAATAGATGGTACTTTTGTCTAGGTTTACCATCGACACCTCTCATCGATCATCGACAGCCGTCGAACCTGGCCAAACATTGTACGGACCCCCTAGACAAAAGTACCAGTTCTTTACTATATAATAGATGGTACTTTTGTCTAGGTATAGCATCGATACTCTCAATCGATCATTGCCCCACCATAGTACCCACCCGGGCATGATTCTATCACTCGTACCGTGACCTGAGACCCGGAACCCGAGTTTTCGGTCTCTCAAACATGCACTAACAATGGGAGGAGTCCTGGTTTGCGTTTAATGATTCTAGGTTTTCTTGTTATTCTATTTTAATAAACAATAAACATTAATTTATGGCTAAAATTTTGAATAAAATTATACAATTATTTAT
>RPFO01001852.1:0-30988 GCA_009746045.1 Mesostigma viride
CCCAAACGTAAAAAATTCTAAGTGCCATAGTATATTTAAGTATCTGTAGTTAGGAACAGGCCACGTGGCAGCCACAAAGCCCGAGGGTAGCCAGCCGAATCTGTAGTACGAGATCCGACGGTTACGGAACGGACGGGTACGGACGGGTACGGACGGGTACGGACGGGTTACGGACGAGTACGGACGGGTACGGCCAGTACGGAACGGACGCGGCACGCGGAATCCCGTGGACCACCACGAGGCCCCCGTGGGTCCGGCGTTTTTTAGGTTCCAGGGTTAGTATTACGGGCGCCCGCAATCCTCGACCCCGGGGGAGCATTCACCCATCTCTTCGGAACGTTCATACCCATGCGAAGGAGGGTCTGTCCTCGAGGGTCTCCAGCCAAATTTGATACCACACCCGCCGCTGACGCGGCCTTTTGTGCATACGGAATGTATCCGGCGTATTTAGAGCCTTCCATCACACTTGGCAACATACCCGCGAGACCCGATACATGCCCCATCATGGGCGCCACCTGCGCCGTAGCCATTCTCCACGGATCGTTGGTCGTGTTAGCGTGAAATTGGTTGAAAACACCTAGCACTTCTCCGACACTTGGCATTTCGTGATTGTAGAAAAATTTAATTGCCGGCTGAGCCATGTGACTAGCAAGCATTGCCGTTTTCAAAGGAGAGTTGACGCCCCCCACAAGTATTGCCCCCCTTTCTGCAGACCGCTCGTGACCCCGCCCACAATTCCTCTAAACTCGGCTTCTTCATCCAATCAAACCACCCCGTCTTGCCACTCGGACCCGCGTATCCGCCTATATCGTCGACTCGTACGTCAGTCCCATGTTCGTGTCGGGGTGGATGACGCCGTTCACGAAATCCTGGAACGAGTACCGTTTCGGGATCAACACGAAGCTACCGGGCGCCAAACCCAACGGCGAGATGTGCGGGTTCGAGATAATGAGCTCGTCGGGAAGCACGCCATACTGTTCCGCGATGGACTTCCACGTTTCCCCCTCCGCGACCACGTGTCCGCTCTTTTCGCCGTACACCCCTTTGCTCGGACTCGCGTACGTAGGCACGATATTCTGTTCGAAGGCCTTCTGAATGATGGCGTCCGGGTTGTTTTCTGCCGTCATCGGGGCGCTCTTCGTAAGCGTCGTGTCCGGCAGCAATCGGATGAGTCGCTCCACCAGTTCTGGCGGTATCGCTATGAGATTCCCTCCCGGGCCCATGGGTGCCATAGACGTCTCCAGTTTCGAGTTATACTATGACGAGAGACATAATTTTATTCCTCCTCGCTGACTTTGATCGACAGCCGCATCCGCTTGCCGGAATCGAGAGACACGTATTGCGTCATCTTCTGCACCTTCTTCCGCCGCTCCTTGACGGGAGATTCGCACCGTTCCACAGGGACTGGCGCAGGTCGCACGAGCGCACGAGGACTGACGTCATCTTCCGTATCCGTTTCCTCGGAGGGCTTCTCGAAGATCAGATCCCCGTGCCGGTTCATGGATACGGACCAGCCTTTGTTGACGCCGCACAGCACGATGTCGGAGATGTCGTCACTGTCGAGCGAAATGGACATTGGTCCGAACTTGCGTAATGTTTCGTCCGTTAAAAAAAACGCGTTTCTGGACGAACATAAACTTTACTACATGTATACCGCGGAATGAGTTCGACGGTGTTGAAGTCCAAAGTGGTGGACGCTAACGTCGTCCACGTGCAAAAGTTTATCCGGTTCGAATCTTCTGGAGACACTCTGAGCCGTATCAATCCTCTGGACATCGGCACGCACAGGATTTACTCGACGACGTACGATGGGCAACGTGTCATTTTCTTCCTGGAGCGCGGCGGACCGAACCCTATAATATCGGACTCCGATCCCACGTTCGTCGGATACACCTACCTCGGCTGCATGTCCGCGTAACTTCGTTCGTTCTTATCGGCGGAATTCATTTCAGCGCGCGTTTCAGCGGCCATGGAGTTCCGAACCGTGCAAGGATCGTCTGTCAAGATGCTCGTGGAGGTCCTAAAAGAGCTCACGAACGACGTGAACGTGTTTTTCGACAAAACCGGAGTTCGCATCGTGTCCTTCGACCTTTCTCATGTGGCGCTTTTCCACGCTTTTATGGAGGCCGAGAAGATCGAGGAATACCGCTGCAACAAGCAGTACACGGTCGGGATCAGCCTGGTCAACTTCTTCAAACTCATCAAGAACGTGTGTGTGAACGACGAGTTGGAGCTGAGGTTGAAGGAAGAGAACCTCGACGTCATGGAGATCACGATCCTAAACCGGGCCAAGAACACGAGGTGGTTCTACGAGATGAAACTGATGGACATCGACGACGATCTCATCGAGATCCCGGAGAAAGACTATATGACCTGCATCACGATGGTCAGCTCCGAATTCCAGAAGATCTGCCGCGACCTTTCCATCATATCCGACAAAGTGAGACTGCAGTGTCGAGGCGGCGAAATCACGCTCAGCTGCACGGGGGATATAGGCAACTGCCAGCTGGATATCGGGAAGGAACACCCCGAAGTGACGGTGAACATCGCGGGGGACAAGGAGATCGACGAGTGTTTCTCAGTCCGATACATGTGCACATTCTCAAAGGCGTCGGGACTTTGCAACAGTGTAGATATCTTTATTATGCCAGAATATCCGATGATCGTAAAGTACAAGATAGGAGACCTCGGAACGCTCATGTTCGCCCTGGCACCCCAGGTGGGCGAAGGCGCCGACGATGAGAACGCCCCTATGGATGAGAGTTCGGGGGAATGAACGTCGAAGGGATGAACTGCCAGTTCAGTTTGGCGCAGATCCCCTTCCACATCATGTCCTGACCCCACAACTTCTCGCGGCTCTTCAACAGAGGGAAATGCTCAATGAACTCGTCATACCCTAGAAGCTGACACATCTTGTGGATGGTATATGAATAATTCAAAAAGTTGCGCCTGTTCTTCGGACACACGTCCTCAAACGGCTTTTGTATCATGCGGAACATGTTTCTCAGCCTCTCCTCCTGATCCATGGTCATGGTCGGAGGCGGAGATCCTTGCAAAATGTGCGTGATCTGCACAGAGTGTTCGAAGTACTTGGATAGCCTCAGCTTTCTCAGCACTTTGCGCACTTTTTTCGCGGTAATGTCCGACTTCACGACCCTCGCCTTCTTAAAGTCCTGACTCACGGCCTCGATCACCTCCTCGGGGATCGTGGACTTCTCTCGCGCGTGGAATTGAGCGATGCACTCGTTAAAGTGGTTGATCCGCTTGTAGCAGTAGTCCGCGTTGTCCACTGGCGTGCCGTAGGGGCACGCGTCGATGCCGTCGTTGTGGGCGGGCTTCGCCTCGCCGCACTTGCTGCAAATCATGTCTCCGTGCGACTGGTCTTCGACCATGTTCACGTTGCACTTGGAGCAAAAGCCGTACGCCACGGTCTCTGCGTGCAGAGGCCTGCGGATCTCGACGATCTTTGCCGGAAGGTAACGAAAACGGCTGATGAGTAGCATAAACTCGTCGTAGAGCTGCCCCCTGGAAACCGCCTCTCCGGTATCGAGTTTCTCGTGCTTCACCTTCCGCTCGGACAGGAACCCCCGTTTCTGCGCCTCCTCGACCGTGACGGTGGACTCTTTCCCCGGTTCCGTGATCGTAACCCACCCGTCGGACACGAACTTCACCTTGCCCTTCCCCGTCGACTGGAGTGATGTGGTCGGACGTCTCGCCTCTCGTTTTCCGACCGCCGCCAGGTAGCGAGAGTACAGAGGAAGCACTTCGAGCATAAACTCCATCCTCTCCGTCTCCCTCTCCCCGTTCTGGGCGTCGAACCAATCCATGCACTCCTTCAGTTTGGCCTCGACGGTGGTCTTGTCCATGACGACAAATAGCTCAGAAAACTTTCTAGGCTCGAGCGCGTTCAACGGGGGAATAAATTTGTGGCCGCTGTAGATGTACTCGATCCTCCCCAATGGCTTCCGCGACCGATATGACTACCGCCCCCGTTCCCGAGACGGCGAACAAGGCGGTCGAACAAGCGCAAACGGGTCAAGCGAGAGCCTAAGGCCGAGCCACCCCCCTCCGCAGTAGAGGCTCCTTCTTCTGAATCGGGATCCGAAGAGTCTGACGGAAAAAAGACCAAGAAGGCCCCTTACATGAGCACTTCCATCCCAAACCTGTCTGTCGGCGACGTGCGAAAGTGTCTCAACGAGATGAGGCGTGTGGGGTCAAAGATCGAGGCGAGTTACAAACTCGCGAACGGGTGGACGGCGGGAGATTTCGCCGTGAAGTACCTCATCGGCAGCTACACACCTTCGTCCAAGGAAAAGACGCCCGTCGACGATGCCGTCGCCTAAAATTGTGAAGACACTATAATAAATGGACTTCGAACGCGAAATCGCCGGGGACCGCGGGACGATTCAAAACTTCGACATCGGGAAGACGATAAAAATCCAACCACCGGGTTGGAAACAGAAGCTTTTTATGAGCCAGCGATACACGGAGCCTCCCCTTGGTTTCACCGGGGATTTCGACCGCTACCCGTGGCATTTTAGCCTTTCTAAGATCACAAACTACGGGTTCTTTTTGGCGATATCGGCCGCGTGTCTCATCGGACACGGCGTCGTGTTCTCGAATCATCACAAGACCTGGCAGGGTGTCCAGGGATTGATTGGCGTGGCGTTCATGGCATGGACGTGGAAATACTACAGGGTGTACGCGCACGACATGTGGGGGTCAATCAAGCCCCACGGGACATTGACGGGCGTCGTCGCGTACGGAGCGATGACTATCGCCTTTATAACCCTGCACTATTACTGGTATTCTAGAAAGAAGAGCCAGAAAGCGGTCCTAGGCGCCAGAGAACCCGTTGAGAGGGTTATCAACCATGAATAAAATAAGTCCGATTCACTTCAGACACACGTTCAAGTATGGAATAAACACCTTTTCATCCTCGGAAGGGTAGTGTGTCGTGATCACGACCTTGTCGTCGACGAGGTCGACCATCCTCAAAACCAAGCCCGCGAGGGCCGACCATTGAATCAATTTTCGGAACTTGAGACTTTTGACGCTTATATCGCAAGGAAGAGAATCCGACTCGTAGCTACTGTAGCCAATTTCCTCGATGCGCTCGACAATGAACTTGTCAACGGAGTCGTCGTCCAAACACCACTTGTTATCCTCCCCCATGGCGTGGTCGCGGATAGCCAACTTCTCCATGGAAGAGGCGAGGCGCTCGTCATTAAAGCCCAGGATGTGGGTCATGGGTCGCACGACATGCGTTTTTCTGTCCTTTTCCATGTCACATATGCCCAGGACGGACTGATGAGGGCGCTGGCGGCCCACGATGTAGACGTCCCTGTCCCAGGGGCTTTTACTAGGAGAGAGAGAGGCGGCGATGGGTGCTTTTTTGTCCGTGGCAACTACCGGAGCTGTCGTCGGAAACAACACGCGGCGGAATATCGAGACCATAAATATACCCTACAGTCACAAAAAAGTTGTGCTCGTTTAATCCGGCGCTCGAATCACGCATCAGAATACAAATGATACGCTCGACACGACTTTTATGCACGCCGCGAGCGTTTCGGGATCGCATGGTACGGACACGGCTTCGATGCGTATGTCAGACTCCCACGCCCTCCGTAAAAACCGTTATGTGCGACAAGTGGATCTGCGTAGGCGCTCCTATGCCGACACGGGGTACGAAGCTGCGAATCGTGAAGATATACGGCGACGACTACGTTGTATACCGCTCTTCCTCCTGCGAGCTGCTCGTGTGCCGCGACGTTTGCCCCCATCGAGGGGCAAAACTTTCGCGCGGACACGCGGAGTCGGGAAACGCGATCCGATGCGCCTATCACGGCCTCTCGTGGGGGCCTAATAATAACCGCGAAAGTTACGTCACGACGCTCGTAGCGGATGACCTGTTGTGGGCGAACTTCGGAGAAGGGTATCAATTTCGAACCTCGCCGTATACGCCCGCGAATATAGGGCGGTATGCGGATACGGTCGAATGGACCATGAGCGGCCACCCGCAGGTGATCATCGAAAACATCATCGACACAGCGAGGGTCACGCCGCGAGAGTCCAGGCTACTTTTCCGCGACGATTGGTTCAAGTGTGCTTCCGTGTATGATTTCGAGATAAACAATGCATGGATTTCGTTATTATGTTATTGGATAACTGGATTGCGCGGCGTGTCACAGCTTACAATCCAACACGAATTCGTAATCCCTTATACCGCCTCTATGACGATCTTCGCCTGTTCTACCCAGAGCTGTTCCATCATTCCCGTGGCGTCCCTTTTCTTTAGCGTCCTCCCCTTGGAGATGACGAAATCGAGGGTGATTGTACGGGCCGCTAGCCGGTCCCATATCACGCGGCCGTTGTCCCTCTTGCTCGCCATGTGGTACCTTTTGAGAGACGCGGGACTGGTCGAGACGATTGACACGGACTCGTTCCGCTGCAACCGTTTGCTTCGAGCAGACAACCTTGTAGCGCGATACAGGGAGAAGATGAAACGAGCGTACAATTTTGACGACCTTGAGCGTTATTGACATCTCATGTCATTATACGAGAGAATTCTACGACACGCCCATTCCGATTCCGCTGGTCTCCATGTCCGTGTCCGTCTCCTCGTCGCTCTCCATGTCCGCGCACATGCGACCACGGTTGAAGAGACGCGTCGCCCGGAGGGCCTGCTCCAAACGCCGCACGCTTTCGATTTCTCTCCTGAATCTCGGTCGGTTGCACAGTTGGCGGTATCCGAACGTGATGGCGAACGCGCTCCATCTCTCCTCGACGTTGTCCAGAATCGAGTCCAAATCTTTGGCCCCGAACGAGTGGTCGTTCGCAGCTCGAAACACCTTACAGACATACGCATGCAAGTCGGCGACGCTGGTTGTGTACGCGTACCGAACGGGATCTTCCGGGAGCAGGTTCGTTTGCGAGGCTCGAAACTTTTCCTTTGTCTTGCCAGACACCACGAAATGGGCGCGGTCGTCGACGGTTTGGGCCCAGTCGAGGTCGAAAATCCGAGTTTCAGGAACGCGATGGACAGGGTCTTGCACCGTTCTGAAAGCGCCGAGGATCCACGAAAAGATTTGTTCCGTCGGGTACTTCGCGGAGTGCATGCGGAAGAAATTCCCAGCGGCCTCGTAACACACTTGCACGAACTCCCAACCGGGGCTGCACGTGCCCAGGATGTTGCCCTTTTCGTCGATCCGCGCTAACCGCTTCACATCACGCGCGAAGTTCTTGACGTCCTCGTCCTTCACGCCATACTTTTTCATCGTCCTCTTCATCATCCTCTCGCTTAAGGCGTAGTTTAACGGCCAGCCTTCGAAATGCTCGATGTCTTCGGACGTGACGACGCCGTCAGGTAGCGGGGTGATCAAGAGGTCGGAGTACGCCCCGACGTCCGCCCTTCCGTTGCTCGGGATCTCGAATACGGCGGAGACGATGGAGCGGGACGCTCCGAGTTTCTCCACGACGCGATGAGCGCATTCGATGCGGCGTTGGGCCCACGAGACCTTGGAGAGGGCGCGGAGGACGCACGTCATGGTTATGGCGTCCGCTACGAGATCCAAGTGACCATTGGGCCGGGTGTGCCTCACGCAGCGCTTGAACATGCTGGAGTGCTCCTCGAATACGTCCACGACTCGATTCACGCCGAGTCCGACTCGAAGGACATCGCAAACGCTGATGAACTGGTCCACGACGTACACGCTCTCCCACGACTCCATGGCTGAACTGCTGTGTGATGTTTCCGTGCCCCTCGACGATTTATACCGACCTTGGTCTACAGAGCGTCGCGCCACTATGGTTTGGCGCGGCGCCACGTTTTGAGCTTCTAGAAGCACCCGTTTGTCAGAGCGTGGTCTGGAACGTTCCGAACGGGTTAAAAGGCGCGGCGGCCCATCTTTGCACCGGAGACTCCACACGCACCACCATGGCGGACATTCACTGCCTTCTCCGCCATACCTTTACGCTTGGGCCAGGGTCCGAATGTTACTCTTTTAAACCCCACGTCCCTCTAGCCGGCGAGAACACGATCCGCGTTTCGTTTCCGCACATACTCGTCAACGGCGCGGACGTCGTGCGAGCCATCACCGGGAGAGAGGCAGCCGGGAGATTCGCCAAGTGGGCCGCCACCCCCACATAAAAACCTGGCCTCCGCTATCCAGAAGATCACGACGACGCCCTCGATCGTGGTCGATGCAGAGGGGTGCGGGTGGATCACCCCTGCGTTGTTGTGGTCGCTGGTGGGGTTCGTCCTTCCCGAGTTCACTGCCAGTCGCGAAATCGAATTGGCATCGTATGGCCACGCTGACCCGTTCTCTCTCATCGCAGAGATGCGTGTTTACATGCGCCGAATGGAGGAGGCGCACGACAACGTGCTGAAGAACGTCATGGACACGGAGAAGAGGTACATCTCTATGATGGACTCGATCCGAACGAACCTACCCGTGACGAACAACCAATCCGAAGACGTTCAGAAAGTGGTGTCTGCCCACGCGGACCTTTTCGCGACCGAGATCAAAGCTCGCCGAAACGAACTCGATTTCAAGTTGTGCATCGACGCGTGCGTCATGGCGGAGAAGATCATGCAACACATGAAGAGGACCGGGATCGCGAACGTCACCGAAGAGATGCAGGAGAAGGTCGGCGTCTCGCTCAAGGACATGCTCATGGCTGCCCTAGAAAGGACCCCTTCCGAACACTGGAAGTACGACAACTCGTTTCACCTAGACTTCCCTCTCGATCTCCCCGACATGACGTTGGACGAGATATTTAAGACTGAAACCGCGGAGGGTAAGGAAACTTGCGCTCAATAAATAATTGTTTATTAAAATTTTAATAAAGTTTCATTTCACATCAAGTTCCTGGACCTCATGACCATCCTAGGATCGTACTCGAACGAAGAAGGGACGGGAACTTGATCCAACGTCCTTAGCAGCTCTGGTGTTCCCAGAACATTCATGACCACATCCAACTCGTGCTTGGCCATAGGCAGACGACGCATGGCCCTGTTGGATTCCTTGCACAAGAGGGGGAACAACTCCCTAGCTCTGTGATCGCACTCGTAGTTTTTGAACGCGTCGTTGTACCGCGACCAGACGCTCTCGAGCCTCTGGATTTCGAAACGGAGAGCGGTTTCTCTTCTCATCATTTCGCGGACAATCCCGAGCTCCCCTCCTACTCGCGCGTCCGTGGAGACCTCTTCCACCACCAAGCGACCGGGGACTCCCCTCGTGTTGCACCATTCGTTCACGAGCGCGCAACGCTTCTCCGCGTCCGTCGGGTGACAAGGAACCGCCCGAGCCATGTTCAAAAGCACCTCGTGACAGGCGTACGTCTGGCTCCCGATTTTCAAAACCGTCCCTCCGGCCTTCTTGACCGCTTCCACTAACGCAGGGGAGACGCCGGGGTTCCACCTTTCCGTCAAGAACCTCATGAAGTTGAGAAGGTGGAACACGCGACCACAGGAACTCGTCTTCTCGTCCACGAAAGGCTTTATTTGTCCCGTGCTTTCCGACGTTAGGCGGCGAAGAAGGTACACGGGGTCCGCCTCCACGTCCTCCGCGGATGGGAGTGGCAGCCGCCCATCGAACTGTTGCTGAGAAAGACTTTTCCCTTTCGCGACCAAGTCTTTCAGCGAAGGGTCGGCGACGTTGGATATGGCGAGGTCCATCTTTGCTCTCTCACCGTCTCCCAAACGGGGTCCCGACCAAGACTTATACACGCCCAAGTCAGACCCGGGCCGAGTCGGCCCAGGAACCTTCTAGAAGGACGACGGTTACAACCCGTTCGAACGTAAGAAGACTTTGTGAGGCCGCGCTTTCAGGTAGGC
Source organism: Mesostigma viride (assembly GCA_009746045.1). Classification (NCBI taxonomy): domain Eukaryota; kingdom Viridiplantae; phylum Streptophyta; class Mesostigmatophyceae; order Mesostigmatales; family Mesostigmataceae; genus Mesostigma; species Mesostigma viride. The sequence continues at coordinate 9,839 of RPFO01001852.1, forward strand.
GTTGACCATGGGAAACACGAGCTCCTCAGAACGCGAGCGAATTCTGCGAAGGTGCGTTGCCTTGCCCCAGAGTGAGCAAGAAGAGTTAGCATCGGCGTTGATCGATGGCGCCATCCCCATCCGACCGAACAGCGTGGACGAGTTCGTGTCCAGAAGGCGACATCTGCGTGGCGCTTGTTCTGCACAAAGCCGGCATAACAACTACCGGCGTCTTTGCTTGACCGTGCACCCCGACAAAAATAAAGGCTTGGAAGACATAGCGTCAAGAGCGTTCGAAGTCGTACACCGACGTTTCAAGCACTCGAGATCGCCCGTTTCGGTGCCCAGAACGCACGACACGTTTTGGGAGATGGAGGCGGAACTATCGAACGTTTCAAACGCATCCGTGGCCGCTCGGGTGTTGGCCGCGCTCGTGAAGAAACGGGAAGGGGATTGTGCAGACTTGCGCGCCGCTTACTACGCCCGAACGGGGAGAGAGCAAATGGTGATATGGGCTAGTGTGCGCGCCATCGTTTCGAAACTCCGTCAACCCGGCTTCGACCTCGAGCAAGAACTTGGAGAGAAGAAGACGTGACCGCTTATTTTCGACGCGAAGTTTATATGTTTTTTCATGGTCGCCACGATCCGTTGTTGTGCCATGACTCGGACAGGGATGCGATGTAAGCGCGTGTCATCCAAGTCCAAGTGTTCGACTCATTTGCGAAAGATGAAAGCGTCTACTCGCGCAAAACGCGGTGGGCGCGCGTACCGCCCCGAGAAGACGGCCATCTTGATGCCGATACGCCCTGTTTATGTCGTCGATCCCTATTTCCGTGACCGGGTCTCGACCACCAGCAGCGCGTCCACCCCGGTCGTGAAAGCAGAGCCTTCCTCGAAGCCGGCAGAAAAGCCCTCGTCTGCGACGTCCTCGTCCCAGACCGAGCCAGACACGCCAAGTCCCAAGAGGCCGGCGGACGAAGATGGTTCGGACGGGGAGGTCGATCCCGCGACGGGAAGAAAGCACAAGAAGACGAACGACGCCGCCAATCAGAAGCGCATTCGCAGAAACGGTTCTCGTTCAAAGAATTATCGAAAGTCGAATAAGTAATCATGGATGCTCTCGTGAATATCAAGGATTCCGATATCTCTCCGTTCTCGTTTGATGGGATGGTGTTGTCATGCAAAATAGTTAGTTGTTATGACGGAGACACGGTCCGAGTGGCCGCTCTCCTGCCGTGGTCTACGATGCCCGTCAAGTTTACAGTTCGGCTGATAGGCATCAACGCGCCCGAAATGAACCCCCGCTTATTCGAATGGAACCGCGAAGACACTAAAAAGCGCGCGTGTTTGGCGAGAAACGCGTTGATACAATTGACCACGAACGCGAGATTCGACTCTTCCGACTTCTCGTTGACCGCGGAACAAGTGCAACAAGTAGTAGACACGAACACGCGACTGATCACGGTTCGATGCCATCGGAACGACGCGTTTGGCCGGGTATTGGGGACTCTCGAAGTAGACAACGTGAACGTGAATGATATAATGGTACAGTCTGGCCACGCGTCGCCGTTCGTGAAGGAGGGCTAATTTTGTGTGATGTGTACATAAGAGAATGAAGACGAAAACTCTGGCGGCGGGATTGATTGTGGGCGGCTTTTTCGCGGCGGCGGCGGCCGTATACTCTACGCGGCCGGGATCTAACGAACCACCCGACCCTCAGACCGGTTCGTGCAAGATTGCCACGTGGAACCAGAACACGTGTCTGGGGTCCAGTTCGTATCTCGGACTTTTCGTTCCTGGCGACAAACGACCGTCGGTTACCATGAAATTAGCCGAAAACGTGTCGAATGAACTTCACGCTGGCCCGTTTCGCGTGTCGAAAGTGCTCCGGGAACCTAGCGAGATCAACGCGAGAGATGGCATGTTTGTGTTAGAGTCTCCAAGCGGCTTTATTATAGTAAATGATGTTTCTTTACAATCAGACGTATCCCCTTATCAGACAGAGGGGTCGTATTGGGGCACACTGACCAAAGACCCCGCCACCGAGTCCAAAGAGCGCCAAGACCGGATTCTCTTACTGGACAATTCGTACAACAGCAAAAGCTGGATGAACGCCATCAAAAAGAGCCAGTTGTCGGACCGGTTCCGGAACCATTTCCCCACACGGACCATCCAGCACTTTGACATGGGCGTTTGGGGGATCACGACGGTGACGGACAACGACGGAACCGTCAAAGTGTTTGCGTACGCTCATTGGGACGAGTAAGAGGCTCCACGCGGTTCATCGCGAACGTGGCACCCTTGTTGATCGTCATGTGATACACGAGGTGCGAGGAAGGCGCGTTTTTCATCACTTTCATCATCTCCGACTCGTTCCTCCCCGTCCCGAACCTCTCGCCATAACACTTTGCGCACACGATGATCCACGGATGAGGAGGCGTCTCAAGCGCCACCTTCATGAGCCAGTATCCGACGAACTTCCACCCGTCCATGACGTCGGCAGAGTGGCACAGGCCGCACCCGCCTCTCTTCTGATCGTCGACGGCTTCTAATTGCGCGATCCTTGCCATGCGGACGACTTTTCTCCTCTGCGCGTCCAACTCCTCCCTTTCTCGTTTCATCACGAACTCGGGCTTGTCGCATCCGAAATACGCCATGTTAGCCGACAAGGCTCGGTTGCAAGGGAGCAGGAGCGGCAACGAGAGCGGGCGGGTCCGGGGTCAGCAGGGCGATGAAAAACAGAGCGAGGAAGAGGAACAGGAGACAGGCGCCGCAGAAGGCGGCTTTGTCCTTTGTAGTTTCTTCTTCTCGAAGGTACGGCGCGTCGATGACGACATGTGGACGGCGTCCGTCCACGTACACGCACGACCCGTCACTCTTCGTGCATTGGAGATGAAGTGGCACTTGGGACATTGCGAATATATTTTCTTGACATAATTATATACGAGTTACCATGGGGCTTGAAGATGCCATCAAAGTACCTGTTCAAGTCGCGGATACGGGGATGCAGCAGGCTGCGGAGGGAGCAAAAACAGTGATAAAGAAAATAGGATTCATCCGCGAGGACGGGACAGTTCGTCCGATCTTCGCGGTGATTTTGGGAGGAACCATGGGGTTCAACCTCGGCATGACGATGCTCACCTACTTAGACAAGTGGTTCAACAAGGTCGACAGCAAGAACCGGCATTTCCTCAATGTCGGCATCTCCACTATTCTTGGCACCATCCTTGCCATCTCCATGTACGACATGATGACCCGACTTGGCAAGGGTTAATCACCCCCGCCCCGTGTTCCTGAGACGCATGCAGAACTTCCGATTCCACCCGATCATCTCCAGCAACACGTGAAGGACGGCAGCCGAGGCCGCCACCTGCACGAGGATGCCGGTGTGAGTCATCGCCCTCTCCTCGTCGTGCTGCATGTGTATCGAGTGGACCACCGTCATGATCCCTGCCATAGCCGCGGCCACCACCAACGCCTCCACGAGCACAACGCCAAACTGAGACATTTATCATTGTCTTTGAAAATAACGACATTCAAGGCATCACGAACGATCGCCTCACGCGGGCGATGTCCCCCGTGGACAACTGCATTTTACACAGATCGTACAAGGACCGAGCTTTCGCGGAACGAGCGCGTTCTGCGCACGCTCGTGCCAACTCGGACGCCTCTGCGCGTCTCTGCCCGTCCGCCACCATACGACACAAGGCAAACACGTCGATGTCGTCCACCATCTCAAAGTATCGATCCCCGCGGTCGTACATGCGGACGATTTCTCCCAACATCTCGGCGTCTCCCGACACGAGAACTCTCGTCGCGATATTGGCGAAATCGTCCACGGTTCTCCCGCCGGAACGAGCGAAACGTCTCAGCACGCACTTACACCCGGTCCGCACGTCCACGCCGACTTCTTCACACGCCGCCTTGAAACCTTCAAACTTCCTCATGCCGCGAAGGAAACTCACCTCGCATCTGCGACACACCCCGTGGACGTAGGATTCGTCACAACACCGCGACATGGCTCGAGAACAGTAGACACAAGGGCGCATTCCATCGACGCAATAATGTTAGGAGAATAGTGTATGGCATGGACGCGTACCTCCTGTTTCGTCCGTCGATAGACGTATCTTTGCAAGGTGTCGTGTCGGGTTTGCAGGCGTACGATCCGTGGCTAGATCCCAGGAGGCTTACCCACGAGTTCGTGTCCGACTCGTCTGCGCCAAGCGCTGCTCCACCCGCCGTTGGATGGGGTTTGCTGCGAGGATTATTTCAGGGCATGAAGGACGCGGGTTCAAAAATATGGGCATCCGCTGACCGGAAACGTGTCGCAGACGAGTTTGGTGACCGCGGTAAAAGGGTGGATGACGTTACCGCGAGGTTTATTCACGACCGGGAGGCACAATTACAAGCCGAAATAGAGAACATGAAACGTGAGTACGAAAAAGCAGCGGCCAAAGCAGAGGCTGAATTCAAGATACAACTAGCCGACGCGCAATCGGTGATGGATGACAGGGTCATCAAGCTGCGTAACGACCACTCCCGATTGGAAGCGGAGCGCAACGATCTGATAGCGAAACTCGAGGATCCGAAGGTAATCGTCGATTCCAAGGTTTATAAGGACCTACAAGCGATCGAAGAAGAAAGTACCCAAAAACTCCGAGATGTACAAAACGAACTCTCGCTTCTAATGGATCAATTGCGCGATCCCAAAACAGCGGTAAGTTCTGAACCGTACAGACAGCTACAGGATATCGAGGAAAGGGCGCGCATTGAACTCCGAAATGCACAAAAACAGCTTGCGGATCGCGTGTCACAGCAAGATACTGCTAGCGAGCTCATGAAATCGGTGCTCGAGGCACGCGCGGAAATTGTTGACAAATTGTCCGATCCAGACGCGTTTTGGAATAAGAACGCGATGGAAGAGTCTATTGAAAAACTCGAAAATTTGATTAACACATACGACGGAGAAGCGTTCCGCGCACTGGGTATCACGAGTTTCATTAGCAACGCCAGGCGCGACTTAGACGTATTGCGTCGTCAACTATACCTAACGCGGGACAACGCCAGTATGATTTCACAACAGGCCCAGAAGATCGAGGAGCAACGTAGAGCGACGGAGAAGATGGAGAGTGAAAAAGAAATACTCGGAGGGCTGATCGAAGAAACGGTAAAGGCTCACGCAGCCCAATTGGCGGCCGAAAAGGCGAGTCGTTTAGACACGGAAAGAAAATTGCAACAACGGACAGCGAAGGAAAAACTAGAATCCGAGAATCGCGCGCGACAATTAGAGGGAATGTTGAGTACTGGTCTTATACAACTCGGGCAACTACGCGAACGAATGAAGTCAGAAACTGAAAAGAACGCCAATCTGACACGAGATCGAGAGACATTGGAAGCAACTATCAGCGACCTAAGACGCGAGCTTCAAACACAAGCAAAAAGGGTTTCAACAGAGGAGGAAATATCCCAACTTCGAAGCCGGGCCGGCAAATTGACGACGCTCGAGACAGAACACGCGAATATGATATCAGAATTAGCCGCGCGTGACAAACTGATCAGCCAGCTGGAACTTTCGGCCAAAGCACAATCGGAATCCTTGACGAACTTACAATCCCGGTTTGAAGCCGCCGAGGAATCCGCGAAAAGGAATCAAGGTGAAATAAAGGAGCTCAAGAAAACGTTGGGTACCCAGAATAGCGAATTTGAAAGCTTGCGTGCCCGCCTGGAATTAGCTAACAAGCGGATCGAGTCAGAGTCTAGAGCAAAAGAAAAGATAGCTGCCCAGATGAGAGAATATGAAAACCAGATCCGCGCTTTGACTAAAAAGGCCGAAGAACGCACAGGCAACGTAGCGTTGACCATCTCTGAACGGCGACGATTAGAGGATTTAATTGTCAAACACGGAGATCAGCAGACCCAGTTGGAGCAAACGTATGCTCTCGTGTCGGAAATGACACGGGAAAGAGACGACTTAGCCACCCAGTTAGAAAACTCCAGAACACAACTATCGGAGGTCACTACCGCAAAAGATGCGATAATTGCGACTGCGCAAAATGAGCTGAACCGTGCCATCCAAACCCAACGCGAACTAGCGTCACAACTCGGAAATCAACAACTAGCAAACTCTGACGCGCTTGCTTCACTTGGATACTTTAAACGCCAACTGGACGAAACTAACCGTCAATATCACAACTCCGAGATTAAATATGAACAAACACGACAGTGGTTACGGGAGGCTGGCGATAAAAACCAGGGCTTGAAAAGTGAACTTAACGCTATAGAAGTTGAACTTGGAAGGCAGACCGAAAACTCTCTTAACGTGCAACCAAGCTACAAAGACAACCGAACAATTTCACATATTAAAAAATTAAAAGAAACATTAAGCGCAAAACGCGCGGAATTGGACGCTGCGACCAAACAATCGGAAAAAATCGCGGTCGCGTTGCAAGAAGCTCATGACGAGTTATCTGAACTGCGGTACTACAAGAAAAAGATGGAGAACGATGCCGCAAAACACGACGAGTTACAGAGGAATCTAAAGGAAGCGACAGAAAACGTACGAAATCTGAAGACAGAGCTCGCCAGAGCGCGCAATTTGACCCCGGCCAATGTACAGGAGTTACTAGAGCAACGAGAACGTGAAAAGGCGCAATTATATGAAGAAAATCAAGCCGTTATTAAAAGAAGAGACGAACTAGATGCCGAATTGCGACGACAACTGCAGGAGGTGATTCCGAAACAGAATAAGGAGTTGCAATTGGCGTCACAAAACATTATCGAATTGAAATCGACAATTCAGGAGGCCGCGAGAAAGGAACAGCAATTGTCTTCCTTGTTGCGCGAGTATCAAGAAAAGAACGAACGTGCAGAAGAGGAGCTCGCCACGTTGAGAGCAAATTACGACATATCTGACAAGGGTAACTTTGAACTTCGAGAACGTATAGAGTCGCTGCAGCAAGAAATTGAAGCACGCAAGAAAGCAGCCGGGGCGTTAGACGCACGTATTCTGACCGAGCGGGGTTTGCATGAAGATGCGCTCGCAAGTCTGCGCAACGAACTCGCGCTCGAGAGGAAATCGCGTGAAGCCAATCAGAGTGACGCTTTATCGTTGAAGGAATCGCTGGAAAGCACCGTGCGCGAGTATAAAGATACTAGTGAGAAATTGCGCAATGCTGAAGAACTGGCCTCACAACTACCCGGACTCCAAGAAGAACTAAAAAGCAAAACAGCCCGGGTCGACGAACTCATGCGCAAACTCGCCGAGGCCGAAGCGCGACATGAATCCGCCGTTAAGTCGTTAGCAAGCTCGCGCGAATTGTCTGAACAAGAACGTACCACACGCGAAAAGGCTGCAGAGGCCGAGGCAAACAATGTTCGACTTTTGAAGGCAGAATTGAAAAACAACCAGATAATGTCCACGGTTGCAGGGAAGATCATGCTCAACCGCATAGTCGCGGCCAAGGCGCAAGCCAACCGAATTCCCGAATTACAATCGAAATTGGAAGGCTCACTGAAGACCAACTCTTACTTGAAAAAGATAGTGCACGCGCTCACCGACAAAACGAGAGCCGCTCCGAGAGGGTTTTACAAACTAGACGACCGTCGCAATTACAAAACCAAACAAAATGAACACGCGCTCCTACGAATGGCCCGCCCTTTAATGACTGTCGTGAAGGACGAATTTGGACGCCGTCTCCAGGCAGCGAGTGCAACGAACGAGGATTTAGAGAAACAGTTGCGGTTGTTGACCGATTCGCTAGCGGCTTCTCAAGAGACAAATCGTCAATTATACAGGGAACTGGGGTTGTTAGGCCCATCGACGTCTCGAAAACGGATGCGCGCACAAGACCCGGATATAGAGGGCGTAGTGAATGGGATTACGAGAACGGTCGATATGGCAGTCTAATAGCACGAAGAAATTCCGAAACATCCTCTTCCGTCGTCTTGTTGCTCGTCCCTATCCGCACGGTCCCCCTCTCCAGGTCTCGCGACAGCCCGATCGCTCGTAACGTCTCGCTCCTCTTCAGAAGGTGGCACGCCGACCCCGTGGACACCGCGATGCCCTTCGCCGCTAGCCGTTTGACGAGCGCCCGTGAACTGCGGACCGGGAGGGCGACGGACACGAGGTTCGGCAACGCACTCAAAGGGTTCTTAGGACCGTGAACCACGCCTCCCATCTGCACGAGTCTCCCCACAAGCGCCCGCCGCATCTTCCGCAACCTCGCAACGTCGGCCCTCCCTCGCAAGCAGTTTAGCCGGACGGCTTCTGCGAGCGCACATATCAGCGGTGGCGACTCCGTCCCTGGCCTCACGGCCCGCTCCTGCCCGCCCCCCACGTCAGCGGGGACAGACATGACGGGTCTTTCCGCAACACGAGGGCGCCCACGCCTTTCACGGAATGGATCTTGTGGCCCGATAAGACGTAACTGTCCAGCGCTTTCACCCCCCGGATCCTGAACTTGCCCGCCGCCTGCGTCGTGTCCGAGTGGAAGTGCACGTGCCTGCCAATGACCTTGCGTATCGCCGGCAGGTCCTGCAGCGTGCCGATCTCGTTGTTGGCGTACATGATGCTCACGAGCTTGACCCGGCTCCCGTGCTTCTTCATGGCCGCGCGCAAGGCGTCCATCTGGACGAACCCCTCCCCGTCCACGGGGATCTTCTCCACCACGATCTTGTGCTCCTTCGTCAAGTGGTCCAGCGGTTTGATGCCCGCTGGGTGCTCGATCGCCGACGTGATGACGACTCCTTCGTACCCGTGCTTCTCCATGACGCCGTTGAGCACGATGTTCATGGACTCGGTGGCGCCCGAGGTGAATATGATCGACTTGGCAGGCTCGTGGAGGTGCCGCGCGATCGCCGCCCTCGCCTCTTCGACCACTTGCCTCGCCCGCTTCCCGATCTCGTGGGAAGAGGACGGGTTGCCGTACAGCTGGTTCGCGACCGCCGTCATGACGCGCACGACTTCCGGGTACGGTTTGGTCGTGCTGATGTTGTCCAGATACACTTCTCTCCCCCCCATGTCCGTACGTACGTATACCTATCTGCAGAGATTTGGAGAGCGCGCGCTTCGAGAAGAGGAAAAAGATCGAGAGGGAGTATAAAATGGGGAAGATCCGTCTGTCTCGAGGCGACCAGCTCCCCTCCTCGGATTTGTAAAGCTATAAGATGAGAGCCATGAACGACTGCTCCCACGCGACAAACGAAGACTCTCATGGTCGTCGTCGTCTTACGCATGTCATGGTGAGATCCCGCAAAAGAGGGAGGCTAGAGAGGAACCCCTTTGTGGACGATGAAGCCGAGAACGAAGACGAGGTCGAGGAGGATGAAGACGACGAAGAGGATGTCCAAAACGCGCAAAACACGCCGATGGACGATTTCATCGTTTCGAGCGCCGACGGCGGTGAGGAGGGGGATGGTGGCCTTCATCCTGGCCAGATCATGCAAGACGACGACGAAGATGAGCCGCAAGGAAGTCAGCCAACGCAGTCAGGAAATCCGTTTGCGCCCCAAACCACCCCCGTTGCGTTCGAGGAGGAACACGACGACGAGCCCATCCGGTTTCGCAGGGAACTGGGGGGGGAGGAAGGGCTCGTGGATTTCGGAGGGATGCTGAAAGCCATGACCAACGACGAGATTCGGAGGTTCGCCGTGCTAGCCGACGAGGCGGTTGCAAAGGCCTCGATGGCTGACATCCTCGCGGACGTTTTGGACCTCGCCAATCGAGCGGACGTGCCGCCAGGGAACACCGCGTTGATGGCCGCCTGTTTCGCTAGGGTCGACGCCGCGGACGTAGCTCTTTACGCCCACGTGGACGCGAGATACGTCCGTGCGTTGTCTCGCATCACGAACCTCTGCGGGCAAGTCGACGAGCGGATCATGGAGGACTTGAAGCCTTCCATGAACCAGTGCATTTGGCGCATGTTCTCCACGGCCGAGTGCGTTTCGTGCGCCATCAAGGGTGTCTTGCCGCCCGAGGACCTGCAAACGCTCCCGAGTCTGATCGCTCGCGTCCTCTCGCTCCCGAAGCAGCTCAACGATTTCCAGTGTCTCATCCTCGTCTTGACCATGCGATGGAGCACGCAGGGGTTGAGGAAGGGGAGCGAGCCGTCTGACACGGGCGTGTACCAGCGCGTGATGACTCCGGATGGGCATGACACGCACTTTTGGACGAAGATATGCACGGTCGAGCAGTGGGTCAATAAGGAGTGCACGCTGGGCCGCACGGCGTCGTGGGGTCTCGCGAGCAAGGATGGCGGTGTCCGCAAACGAGTCGCGGACTGGATCATCGAGTCGTCGGAGTCCGATTTCCCCGTGAGGCCGCGCGACAGGCACGTTTTCGCGTTCCGAAATGGGATCTACAAGTGCGACACGGACGAGTTCTTTCCATACCCGGCGATCGACCTCTCACAGGATGTCGGTGCGTGTCGTTACTTCGACAACGTGGACATGGACGAGACGCTCTTCGAGGAGGACGCTTTCAAAGGCGAATTCGACGACGGCGAGTGGTTCGACATCCCCAGCGACGCCATCGACAAGATCCTCGTCGACCAAGACTTCCCAGAGGAGGTGCAGCGCCCTTACTGGGCCCTCGCCGTCGGAAGGATGCTGTACAACCTTCGCGAGAAGGACAGGTTCGAAGTCATGATCTTTCTCAAGGGCATAGCCGGGTCTGGCAAGTCGACGTTGGTCCACATTCTCGAACACATCTACGGACTCGACGCCGGCGTTCTCTCCAACAACATCGAGCCGCTGTTTGGGCTATCGCAGCTGAAGGAGAAGTATGTGATCATCAGCTACGAGTTGAACGACAAGTTCTCTCTCACTCAGTCGGAATGGCTGTCATTGGTGAGCGGCGAGACGATGGCGCTGGCGGAGAAACACAAGTACGCCTCTCGCGTGCCGTGGACGTCTCCCTTCCTGGCCGCGGGGAACCGCTTGTTCTGCCAGGCGGACAACGCCAGTCAGATCACCCGTCGCCTCATCCTGTTCCCGTTCGACAACAAGCCCTCCGGCAAACTCGACCCCAGAATGGAGGAACGCATTTCCCAGAACATCGGCAGAGTCATCGTGAAGGGCAACCGCGCGTATCACGCGCTCGTCCGCAAGGCCTCGGACGGCGCGCTCATCGACTTCCTCCCCGAATGGTTCACGGAATGCCGGCGGCGTGCGCAAGAATCGTCTAACCCTCTGTACACGTTCCTCAACAACGTCTCGTGGGTGGAGGTTGACCTCGAGCACAACTACTGCCCATGGGAAGAGTTCCAGAAGCGGTTCAACGATTGGAACAGGCAGAGGGACCCGCGGTCTCGCATCGTGTTCGAAGAGGACTTTTACAAGCACGTGTTCACCGAGTTCAAGCTCAAGCTCGTGTTTCAGAAGGTGTGGAAGGTGTACCCTCTCGACCAGGAGGGGACGGACAGGCCGACGAAGAAGAAGGCGTTCTGGCTGTATGGCGTGGACTTCGCGAACGAGAACGCGGTCCCTCCGAACACGGATTAGAGTGTCTTACAAACGATCGACTTTTATTAAATTTCATAAGGATTAATAATAAATGACATCCATTGCAATCGCACATCCGTACTGGTCTCGGCCACGAATGGCATACGCACCGCCCGTGAAGGCCTACCCGCCCCCCGTAGGACAGTGGGGGGGCGTAAACTACGCGGAACCGCAAGGCGCGGTCCGCGGCGTTTGCATGTACGCGAACCAAGCCTTTTGTAGGCTTGGGATCCAAGAACAGACCCCGCAGGGCATGCTAGAGGTGGCAAACTCCGTCCTGCTGGGTCTCGTTTTGTTGTGGATGCTCCAGGCCGTTGCTTCGTTACGCAAGCTTGGTTAGATTGAACCGGACTTTGCGAGTGATGTCTATGGTTCGCTGACTGGGCGTGCTTTTTTTCTCCTGCTTGGGTTGGCTCTTCGACGGCGCGGCTCCCCACTCCATGTACAAGTGATTCGTGCCGACGATCTTTACGCGGAACCCTTTCCTGGCGAACCCCTTCCCGACTTTGCGCACGACCGTGCGGACGTCATAGATCGGCAGCCCGAACTGATACGTGGGTACGGTGTACAGCAAGGACGTCTGCCCCTGGGACGCCGTAGAACGTATGCACGTTTCCACGGCGCGCGTGATCTTGTCTTCCACCATGCGTCTCCCCGCCTGCGACGCTTTCACGAGGTCGTAGGCGTTCGCCGCGCTCAGACGAGACATCACGTTAATATAAGCCTTTATTAAATAAGAGGATGGACAACGAAAACGAGTCCAACGCGATTCTGACCGTTCGGGGGTACCCGGGGCTCTTCGTCGTAGACTTTCCGTTCCAGTGGTCGTGGGAACACGTGGAGAAATCTCTGCGTTCTCCGACACTGTTCGACATCCTCGCGCCCAAGCACAACCTTCCGTACCGAGGCCGCGGGGTGGGAGTCTACGTGTCCAACGATTCAAGGAAGGAGAAGAACGTCACGGCCTCGATGATCACGGGAATGGACGTGGAGTCGGACATGATGTTCGTGAAGACGGAAGACTCGGACGACGCGCCCACGAGAACGGTGCGTTTCACTTCGGAGGACGTCGTTTCCATGCTGAGGCTCTCGCCGCCTCTATGGGTGGACGCCGTGTGCGGCCAGGTGCAGGTGGGGGAGGTCCCGGCGTGCAGGGGGTGCGGGAAAAAGTTCAAGGTCCTGCCTTCCGATAGGAACACGTGCGAGTGCACCTATTAGTCCTCATTCGCGGGCTCGATCGTTGGCGCGCCGCCTTCGAGGATGATGGAGTTCGGAACGGCACCCTCTTGCACGTCCCCGGCCTCTCCGCGTGCTCCGGCCTCCTTGCTCTCTTGGATGCGCCGCTGGTTAAACTCCTTCGTCTTCAACCGGTCCGTGTGGTACTTGCCCATGATCTTCTCGAGACGCTCGTCGATGTACCGATGCTTGATTCCGGCCCGGATGTCGTCCGGAAGTGGGAGTACCAGCCAATTATACATCGACACGACGAAGATGTCAAAGTTCGGGTCGGCGTCCATGATCTTCTTGGCCTGCTCCTCGGCCGCGTCGATCGTGTCGAACACGCCCCGGACTTTGAGTGCCATGTGGTTGGCAGCGGGGGGACGACCAGGCTGACGACGGCGAAGTTCTGCCCGGGAACGTGTATGCTCGCCGGGTCCTCCTTCGCGTCCACGACGACTTGCTTCTGAACGAGTTCGGTGACATCCGCGGTGTCGACCGGCTTGGACGAGGGTTTGAGGCTCGTGTCTGGCTCTATCACTATGGCGGACGACGCTGTCGGGACCGCGTCCGTCTCCCCGGGCATCTTCCCTGTCTTCTGGTACTCGAGGTGCTCCTCCTCCGAGAGGATCAGCGGCGCCCCGACGCTCACGTTCATCATCTTTCCAGGGGCAGGAGCAGTAGTCATCGTTTCGGCAACTCTGGCGGTCATATTTTTTACTCTGGGTCTAACGCGCGCTCCATGGCACGGATCTAAGGGTCCATAATGCGGTCGATGATGATGGGGTGATCGCGGTTGTTGCGAAGGGACTCCACCGTGTACTCCTGCAGGGGGTTGACGAAGGAGCCGAGGTTGGACTCTCCCAAGGCCACGGAGACAAGTTTCTCGAAGTATTCGGTGTTCCTATAAAAGTCCCTGTCCCGGACAAGCTTCTGCCACAAATCGCGGTTGAGTTCTTCCACGAGGTCCCACTTGTCCTCGCAACTCTTGCGCGTCACCGCGCGTCTTTCGAGAAGCCGGATGTCCTTCCTCGATTCGTACACGGCTCTCGCCTTGTAGATGACCGCGTCCAGAGGAACGCCCGCTTTGAACGCGCATTTGAACTTGAACCGGATGCTGTCTATGTTGGATTGGGACAAAAAGTAGCGGTACACGGGATACGTGTCTTCCACCAAGCGTTTGTCGCTGATGCGACCGATCGCGGTCGTGGACCCGCCCGTGAAATCCGCGTACGAGGCGTTGGGAGGCACGTTTATGGGGATCATGAAGATATGTGTACTATACTACTACGACGAAAGTTCGCGATGACGATCATTCTGAGCTTCGACGTTGGTATCGCAAACCTCGCCTACTGCTTACTAAAAGACACGGAGGGGGAGCCGAACGAGTACGCGGGAGGGGCGAGTTTCGAGATACTGGGGTGGGAGGTGATCGACTTGAGAGGAGCCACGCTCGAGGACGCTTGCAAGAACCTTGCATCTGAGCTGTTCAAGCGAATCGCGTCACTCGGCGTGGCGGATCTCGTGCTCATCGAACGACAGACGAAGACGAACGTGAAAATGAAGGTGATCAGCCACGTCATTCAAGCGTTTTTTGATACACACGTCCTTTACCGTCCGAGCGCGGTAGACGCGTACAAAGAGATGCGCGTTGAATTTGCGTCACCGACGCAAAAGCTGAAGGTCTACACCGGGCCGGAAATACCATGCACTATCAAGAACAAGTATAGGTACAACAAAAAGGTCGCTGTCGAGCAAACGGCCAAGATCCTGGCGAAATACCCTGTTCACATGAACTACTTCCACTCGCTCCAGAAGAAAGACGACGCCGCCGACTCGTTCCTCCAAGGTCTCGCGAGGTTGAAGAGGAAACCGGCCCCGAAAGAGGTTTCGCTGTGAGCTCGTTACGTGAGCGTGAATAATTGTGTGCATCTCGTACTAGTGGCGCAAGCTGACGCGTTTCCTGGCGACCATGGCGGAAAAGGGGATGCACCCGGCGGTTTCGGAACTTTTAAAGATAAAGTCCCCCCCGCAGCGGACCCCCGAATGGTTCGCAATACGCGACAAAATGTTGACGGCGTCGGACCTAGCCGCCGCGATAGGGTGGAACCCGTACCAAAGTCGGAACAAACTCTTGCGCAAGAAGCTCGGGGACTCGAGGTACGTCTTCCAGGGGAACGCCGCGACGAGGTGGGGGAACGACCACGAGGACATCGCGGCTCAGGAGTACAGCAAAAAGACGGGAAAGAAGTGCCTTGAGTTCGGACTCATTTCGCACCCCCTTCACCCTTGGCTCGGCGGGAGCCCTGATCGCGTTACGACGGACGGCATCCTCGTGGAGATCAAGTGCCCTATTCGTCGCAAGATCACGCACGAATGTCCCAAGTACTACATCCCCCAAGTCCAGATCCTGCTGGAGATCCTGAACCTCGAGGTCGCCCACTTCGTTCAATACGCACCGCCTACCACGTGGAGCGAGCAGGTATTGGATATTCTCGAGATCAGGAGGGACAGGGAGTGGTTTCGGCGGTTCTTTCCCGCGATGCAGAAGTTCCGGAACGAGTGGATGGAAATCGACGCAAAAGGCGGGCTGGAGTACTTGGACAAGACGGGCGCGTTTTCGGCGTCTAGTTCGGATTCGGACAATGCCACCCCGCGGCAGGTCAAGAGGAAGATGGTAGAAGTCGACATCGAAGGCCCTCCTCGGGCCGCGGACGAATTCCCGTTCGTGGAAAAGAAACAAAAGGAGCCTTCGCCTCCTCCGTGCCAGGCGCCAGCTCCGGCACAAGAAGAGGTGGCCACTATCCACAACTTCACCTTCTGGAGATCTGCATGAGAGTGCCTAGACATATCATCGTGGGGATGAACGACAAGAAACCGACCGCGATAAAGACTCTACTAGGCATGTTCTGCATGACCGACGCCTCGGAAGGTCGAGCGGGGATCATGGTCGTACCGATAAAAAGACAGATGGTTCCGAACGCGAATGTGTCCCATGTCAATTTTAGGCACTGCGTGATCATTTACAATTAATTTATTTAAAGAATTCATTTCCGAATACAAACTCGCGCATTCTCTGCGCGTTCTCGTCGCTCTTCCCTACCCAGTCGAACGGCCTACTGACGAACGTGCTGATATCCGGCAAGGTCAGCGTCTGGATATCAAAGAGTGTCCATATGGCTTGAAACATCGCCCCCCTGGGCTCTGAATTGATTACGCGTCCAAACGCGGCTTCGGCGCTGTCGCTAAGCCGCTCAAACTCGGCGATCTTAACTTCTTTGGCGCCGCGTTCGGCGATCGTTTTCTGCTGGTCGCGCTCGTTGATGAGAATGGCGAGCATTTTGTCCATTGCCTTGTGGCTCGCCTCTTTCAGCCCGTTCTTCAATAAACTGTCCGAAGCTTCCATGATCGGCCCCAACGCCTTCCCCCCCAACGGTTCCAGCTTGTACTTTTCGGCGCTCAGCCAATCGATCACCTTTTGGGTGTTCTTTTCCGCGTCCAGCCGCACCCACGCGTAGAGGTCGGGGACGTAGGCGTCGAACTTATCCTTGACCCCCATGTCGGTCAAAAACACCGCGACCGCAGAGGCCGAACGGCCGGACCCTCCAGGAGCCGTCAAGTAGGTCGTGAAGGGTTTGAAGATAGACGCCCATTGGGCTCTAAATTCGTTGACCTCGTTGTTCGCCTGCTCGCGGACCTTCGAACCCTCTGTCAAGTTGTCGCGGATGCTCCGGAGCCTGTCCGCCTCTGCATCGTACGTCTTCGTGAAGGCGGCCGTGAGTTTGGAAGTAAGGTCCCTGGCGGAGAACTTGAAAATCTCGCGAAACATACGTTGGACGTACGACATGGTTTGAACGGACGCGGTCTCTAGCCCCGTTTTCGCCGCGGTCTGTTGAACGGCTGCGATGTCGGCTGTGGACGGCATGCCGATCGCATCGTCCGTTGCCGCGATATTGCCACGGATGAGTTCCATCAGTTTCTTCACTTTCGGGTCTGACTCGTCACCTCCCGTCGCGACCATCGCCTTCGTGAGCTCGTCCGTCAGTTCCTTGACGGACATTTCTTCTAGAGGCTTCGTTTTTCCGGCGGTCACCTCTGCGATGAGTTCTTGCGCCCGCTTCTTCGCCGCCTCCTCCTCGGCGGCTTTGGCCTTCGCTTCCGCTTCCGCTTCCGCTTTTGCCTTGGCCGCTTTTGCCTCCTCTTCCTTTCGCGTCTCCTCTTCGGTATCGGCAGGATCCTCTTCGGAATCCTTCTTTCCGATCACGCCCGCTTGCCACAAAATAAGTACGACTAGAACCGGGACGAGTACCAGCAGCAAAAGCGCGGCGGACATCGGGTCTGGTATACAAATCGGTAAGACATTATATGGGGAAACGCGTCGGCTGGACTGTTGCGATATCTTGTTGGAACGCCGCGTATGCGAAACCGAACATGGGGAGTGGGAATGTGTGACGCAGCATCCCCGTAAGATCGCCGAACGTGGTCGGCTTTCCGGGATAAAACGGGCGCTTTGGGTCCCACAAGTCCACGTATCCCGTGTGTTTCGGGTGCATGTCCCATTCGGTATTGAACTCCGCCTTCACAGGGAACGGGGCTTTGCGGTTCAACGTGTACGCCTCCATGTCGCTCCGCCTGTATTGGTCATATCCTCCGTCGGATATCCCGCCATGGATATACACGATATTGTCTCCGTACCCGTTCAGGTCCGCCGCCGTGACTCCCGGGCGGTACAACGACACGACGGCGTCATACGAACACACCACCGCAGGCGTTCGAGGGATGACGGTGCCCCGTTTCGGCCCGGCGATGAACTTTCCGAGAAGTTGAGACATGAGGGATCCGTCGACGGGGTCGTGGAGAAGCACGTTGCAGTTATCGACGAGACCCGAGGTGTTGAAAGTCACGGGATAGGTACTCGCACAGCCGGTGTAAGGGCAGTACGTGACACTGTTCCCAAAGATGTGGACGACTTCGCGTTTTTCCATCACCGTCTTGGGGATGACCAGCAACGAAGACTGGACAGGGACGACGATTACGTCGTCGACGGATTTCAGGTATGGCGGCGGCGTTTCGTTGAAGATGGGGTCGTGGATGGGCGGAATGCGGTTCACGGAGATGGTCTTGGGGTTGGCTTCGAATCTTCCGCGAATGAGACTCATTTAATATTCAGGTCGAATATATTCAGGAGCGACGGAATTGTCTCGCACGTAATCCGCGAAAGAAGCGAACGTCGCGAGGCCCAAGAAAGGTAGACCCGTGGCCGCGACCATCTCCTTCAAAGCCAGGTAGAGGTTCAAGAGGTCGTCGCGGTAGTGGCTCTGAAACGCGTCTGGGAGGTCGTCTTGGGTCGCCTCTAGGATATCATTCGTTGGGTCGACGATCGGGAGGGCTAGCGTGTCCATGTCAGCGAGTACGTGTACAGCGCGGCTATCAACGCCACGATCCAGAAAGGGAGCAACGTCTCTTCGGGTCCGATGCCAAACGGAATAGGGCGCCCGTCTTCCTTGAACATGCAACGCGGCCGGAATACCAGCAGCATGTACGTTACGAAGAAATAAACCACCACGGACAAAGCGCGCATCCTTTGATTGATATAGTTCAGCGAGAAGTTTTTACTTCATTATCCTTACACCTTGAATCTCCTGGTCCTTGTGTATCGCGATCCTGTTGCTCCTCTCTTCGTCCTCGGTCTTGATTCGTTGGGCGTCTTTCTTCATCATTTCGCGCTTGTGGCTCCTCCTCACACTGGGTGGGATGCTAGGACCCTCGGAAATCAACCGGTCCAGAGTCAGGCGCAAAATGTGTATGAATTCGAACGGGTTGAGCCTGTGTTTTCGCGGCTTTGTCAATTCCGCGTCGACCTCGCGGTAAAAGGAGGAGAACTTGTGCACCATCTGCTTGTGTTGTTCCACCCTCTGCGCAAACCTCAGGAAGTTTTGTACCCCCGTCAATGCGGACGCCACCATGCTAGCGACTCCTACGTAGATCGAAACGGGGTCTAGAGACGACTCCGCGTCCGGCTTCCGGCTAAACGAGATCGTCCCCGCGGTCGCCGTGAGCAAAATCGCTGGAAGAACGAGCAAGTTGTTGTAAAACTCGGCGCGCGCCGCGGACATATCGTGCATTTCGCGAAACGCAAGGGCCTTCTGCCCCCACGAGAAAACGAGCGTCTCTATGCTCGAAGACCACAGGCGTTCTGACGGGGTGAACTGCTGCCCCTCGTTGACCGTCTGTGGCACGCCCTCTCCGTACGTGTGATCTCGAATTACGTACTGGTACACGCCTACATCGGACGCGGCGTGGTGGCTTACTCGATTTCTGACCGGGGACGGAAGGGGCGTTATTTCGTTCAGATTGCGAGGTACTTGGATGTGGAGAGGATGCGATTGGAGTTTGGAATCTCCGTCCATTTGTTACAAATTAAGTTTTCATTTCAAAGAACATAGGCGAGCTAAGGATCCGTACACGCCGACGTGCCGGTTTCTAGAAAGGTCCAAAGGACGCGTACAAACTCTCCGACTTCTTTTGTTGAGAGCGAGTGAAGAGCGAGATGGAAGCATCCCTTCTCACCGCCTGTGTTTTCATGGTCGGCTTCTGGTTTTGCGCGACCTTCGCTTTCTACCACAACCACCTCACGCCGACAGAGGAAGGGAGAGACTTGACCGAGTAAATGAAATGGCCGGCGTATTCTGCCGCGACGAGGTGGTTTAACTCCACCGAACGCTTTGTGGACTCCGCGGAGGAGTACACCCATCTTCTTCTCGACGGATATGGCGGAGGGAAAGTCTTCGTCGACTCGGAAGACCTTCGCGAGCTGTACCGTTGCATCGCCCGGGATTTCGAGGAAGGAAACAAAAACTTCATCGTCGAGCAGAAATCTCGCCCCGTGTTCCCGTTCTTCTTGGACGTCGATTGCGAAGACGAAAGAGACATGTCCCAGGACATTTTGGAGAAATGGGTGCCGCTCATCCACGGCGTCGTGCAGGAGTGCGTTCAGAGGAGCGATACGACGAGTTTCCACGTCGTCGTCTGTCGAGCTCCGAACAAGGAGAAGGAAGGCCGCATCAAGTGCGGATTCCACATGCATTGGCCGGGCATACCCGTCGACCAGGACACGGCGCTGAAGTTGCGCGGGTTCATCGTGTCTCGCCTTCACTCGGAGTTTGGCCCGAGACCGGAAAACAACTCGTGGAACGCCGTAATCGATCCATCCATCATGATGGATAACGGACTCCGCATGCTGTTTTCTCTCAAGTGCTACAAGTGCTCCGGATGCGCCAAGAAGTTCAGGGTCCTCAACGACAAATTCAAAGACGGGTGCCAAGGAGGCGGTTCGAACGCTCGAGTTTGTCCTTGTCCTTTTTGCAGGGAAAAGGCCCAGATCCGCGACGGGTGCGACTGTTCGTATGGCAAAGTCCACGAGAACCGGCCATACTCGTGGGTGTATCAGCAGGAGGAAGGGGAGGATCCGGACTACGATGCGCCGACCCCGTACGACCAGCTCCTCATCACGTCAGTCCGCATTTATGACGGAATGGACGTCCCGGTTGCTCGTATCGTCGCGCCTGACGACTTCGACCCCGACGTGGTGGAAAACCCCGGAACTCGCCACGGTCGTGGTCGCGGAAGAGCGCACCACGGTGGCGGACCGGCGCCTATCTTGTCCCCGTTCAACTCTGGCGCGCTTATCCCCAGGGATAGCGAGGAGTACAAAATGATCACCGCGCTGTTGCCGGGCGTCCGGCTAACGAACGCGTTCAAGGAGGGGGATGGGCGTTCGAGCGTCTACTGGGTATGGAGTAGGCACAGGCACTGCGAGAACAAGGGGAGCGAGCACGAGAGGAATAACGTGTGGTACGAGATCAACACGAACGGCGTGTTTCAGAGATGCTTCGATTCCGAATGTCGAGGGTACCGCTCCGAACCGCGAAGGCTACCGATGGGGGTCACAGACCGGCTTTTCAGGACACGACCGAGTGACATTGGAAGAAAAACGGAGTCCCCCATGTCGTCGGCCGGGGAGCGGCTGATGTACAGACTTGCGTACGACCCGAAGAAGGCGAGGGCTGGCAAGAAGGGAAAAAGAGCCCGGGGGGGATTCTAGACGCCACGTCCCTGCGGAGAAGGTTGGATCCTTTCTCGGTTGTCTCCCCCTTTCTATTCTCCAGGACGATAGGAACTCCTCCTTGCACGAATGTTGTGTTCACTGGCGCGTTCGATGGAATAAAAATCAAGTTGTTGCTCCTCATGTCTCTCTGGTCCGCATGGCTTTCCATAAATGGACTGCATTTCAGGAATGTGTGTACGTGATAGCTAGAGAACGCCGGGAAGTTCATTTCCACCATCTGTCGCGCGTAGATCATGCGAAGTTTGAACGGAGTCGCCATCAGGCTCTTCCTCGCGAATGCGAGGCAGTCGTGCAAGTAGAAGGTTGATCGGCCGGAAGGCTCGGAT
>RPFO01001783.1:0-30970 GCA_009746045.1 Mesostigma viride
CAGAGTGCAGTCCGCCTTGTGGATCTTCCAGTGCGCAACCTGGCACTCGCGGGAGCAGTACCGCGCATCCTGGCAGCTGGCGCACCTGCGCTTCACCTCTCTCTTGCCCTTCTTCTCACACCCCGGCGCAGCGCAGAAACCGCGAACCGACTCGGGGAAAGGACCAATGGGGCTGTCCAAAATGGGCGTGCGCACTGTGATCACCACCTTCTCGCAGGGGCGGGTATAGGGAAACGCCGTCCTCGCAACGATCTTGTCCGCGTCCTTGGGCACGCGGAAGGACAGGCCAATCCTGGTAACCAGGTCGATGAACCCGTCGTCCTCCTTCTTCTCGCGAAGGAGGACGCACAGAAGCATGAACTCGCTCTCAGGGCGAATGTGGGACAGGATCTGACTGCGAACGCAGTACTTCCTGCTGATCGCAGTGCGTACGTCAATGAATTCAAACTCCAACTGGCGATCCAGAGCCGTAAAGGAGTCGAAACGAACCAGCACGCAAAAGGGGGTTTTCAACTTCTTTTCCCACTCATTCACGCAGCTGTACAAATTGCTGGAGTTTTCCATGGCCTTGCGCACCACCAAGCGGTACCAGCCCCCGCACAACTCCGCAAACAGGTCGGAGTGATCCTGAGGGAGCTCATTGGCAATCAGAGGGGTGGAATCCATAGCGGCTGACAGTCTGTGCGTGCTCGTGCGGATTGGCGTGGTTTGGCTGCCAAACTCGCCCGCCTCCGCTTATGTGCCCGCACCCCACCCGCCCCGCCCAATAGTCCCGTGCCACGCGGCAGGTCCGGATTGGTGGGACGGAATATTCCCACGGAATATCCGTGGAGCGCCGCGCCTTCTAGAAGGGCGCCGCGTCGGGAATATTCTCACGGATATTCCGTGTGAGCGCCGCGCCGCCGCCATGTGGCAGCGTCCCATTGGTCCGCTTGGAATATTCGTGGGAATATGCAGCCGTGTCGTGCCCGCGTGACACGCGTCGGACTCCCATTGGACTGTCGTGGGTGTCGCGCGCTTCGCGCGGGCCTTGGCAGGGCCGGATCGGACAGGCGGCGGGCCGACAGGCGCTGGTTCTGGCAGGTGTCAGACGCCAGCAGCAGCTCGCGTGGGTGACGGGCGCCAGCAGCAACTCGCATGGGTGACGGGCGCCAGCAGCAACTCGCATAGGTGACAGACGCCAGCAGCAACTCGCATGGGTGACGGGCGCCAACAGCGACTCGCGTGGGTGACGGGCGCCAGCATCAACTCGCGTGGGTGACGGGCGCCAGCGGCAACTCGCATGGGTGACAGACGCCAGCAGCAACTCACATGGGTGACGGGCGCCAGCATCAACTCGCGTGGGTGACAGACGCCAGAAGCAACTCGCATGGGTGACGGGCGCCAGCAGCAACTCGCATAGGTGACGGGCGCCAGCGACAACTCGCATGGGTGACAGACGCCAGCAGCAACTCGCATGGGTGACGGGCGCCAGCAGCAACTCGCATAGGTGACGGGCGCCAGCGGCAACTCGCGTGGGTGACAGACGCCAGCAGCAACTCGCATGGGTGACGGGCGCCAGCGGCAACTCGCATGGGTGACGGGCGCCAGCGGCAACTCGCATGGGTGACAGACGCCAGCAGCAACTCGCATGGGTGACGGGCGCCAACAACGACTCGCGTGGGTGACAGACGCCAGCATCAACTCGCATGGGTGACGGGCGCCAGCATCAACTCGCATAGGTGACAGACGCCAGTAGTCAGCTCTGCGTGGGACTGCGCGGGACGACAGGCGCGGGATGAGGGGTGCCGCAACTGACAGGCGCGGGCTAGTAGCTGCAAGATCCGGCAGGTGACCGCCGCCAGCAGTAAGTGCCGTCTGTGACAGGCGCCAGCAGTCACCGGGGCACGGGACTGCGCGGGCCGACAGGCGCCGGTTCCGACAGCCGCGGGCCAGCAGCCGACGGTTACGGCACGTGACAGGCGCCCGCGGACCCTCCACGCCCGCGGGCCGAATCCGGGTCGAGTAAGTGCCGAGTCGGCGCGCGGACGCCGGAAAGCGGCCGCACACCGCCGGGCGGGGCGGGCGAACGGTTCGGGCGAACGGTTCGGGCGAACGGTTCGGGCTATCCCCCACGACACTCGACGAATCCCACGGAAAATGAAAAGTTTGAAAAGTTCGGGCTATCCTGTTCGCCCGAACTTTTCGCGATAGCCCGAACTTTTCAAAACCTCACACGGGAAAACCAAAAGTTTTGAAAAGTTTTGG
This sequence comes from Mesostigma viride, assembly GCA_009746045.1. Taxonomy (NCBI): domain Eukaryota; kingdom Viridiplantae; phylum Streptophyta; class Mesostigmatophyceae; order Mesostigmatales; family Mesostigmataceae; genus Mesostigma; species Mesostigma viride. The sequence continues at coordinate 2,248 of RPFO01001783.1, forward strand.
CCCTGAGTCCCACGGCAAATGAAAAGTTTGAAAAGTTCGGGCGAAGGTTCGGGCGAACGAAAAATAGCACGAACCGCCAACTTAGTCCCCACCGGACGGGGTGCACCGCTCTTTCGTATATACTCTACCTTCCTTTCCTAACACATAAAATATTGCACATGCTTCCTAACACATATTATTTGAACACACTTCCTAACACATATTATTTACAACTACACACTACCCTGTATACAGCCATACCCATAATAATATGTGTTAGCAACCCTACCTATATTTTATGTGTTAGCAACCATACCCATAATAATATGTGTTAGCAACCCTACCTATATTTTATGTGTTAGCAACCATACCCATAATAATATGTGTTAGCAACCCTACCTATATTTTATGTGTTAGCAAACCAACACAAAGGATATACACACCCCTACCCGTGCACACCCCCGCCAGTGGGAACTAAGTTGGCGGTTCGGGCGATTCTGCGTTCGCCCGAACCATAGCCCGAACTTTTCAAACTTTTCATTTGCCGTGGGAATCAGAGCCAAAACTTTTTGAAACTTTTCGTTTTCGCGTGGGAGGCTCTGAAAAGTTCGGGCTATCCTGAAAAGTTCGGGCTATCCTGTTCGCCCGAACTTTTCAAACTTTTCGTTTGCCGTGGGAGACGGCCAGTGCCGTGGGGGACAGCCCGAACCGCTCCGGCGCGGGGCCGGGGACGGGACGGGGAGGGGGACACAAGCCGCGGGGCCGCGATCCAACACACACGCGCGCACGCAGAGACGGACCAACCCAACAAACTTTATTAACAATATACGGATCCGTATATACAAGTCAACACACCGCACCACCACCCGCGGGCGGAGGGGGGCGAAGAAGGGCGCGTCCAAAACTCAGGCAAAGGGCTCCGGGCACATGATCCCGTAGACCTTCTTCATCCGGTCCCTGTACAACTTCACGAACGCGTCGCCCATCGTCAGGCGATTGCGCCACCAATCCTCCGTCACCACGTTCGCGACGATGTCGTCGTCCTCCTTCAGCGGCAGAACGTTGATCAGCCAGAACAGGAAGTCCCACGCGGGGTCCGTCAGGATGTTGCGGGACACACGGCACGTGACGAGGGACTCGTCGGACTCGTAGGGCTGCACGCTGAACCACAAGACGAATGCGGGCTTCTCGTGTCCGGAAATCCAGAATCGCAGGCTCGCGGTATACGGGAGGAAGAACTCGTTCTCGACCGTCACCGACATCGACCCTTTCGGAGGCGCCTTCGCGTCCCGGCCCTCCGTCGGCATGAGGCCCAGCAGCAGGCGGCCCACGGACTCGGCCGCCACCGGGTAGCTGTACACGCTCTTTCCCGTGAAGAGACCGCCCGTCTCCGTCGTGACGTCGGCGCCCTTCACGTCCACGATCTTCACCTTGTGGACGTGCTGGAGGTGCACGTGGTCCAACAGGTTCTCCATGACGATCATCGGGTGCCCGCGGATGCGCGTCGGGTACGAAAACGTCCGGTACCCGTCCTCGGTGAACTCCGGCATCGTCGGCGGAGACGACTCTCCGTCGCCCATGCCGGCGTTCACCCAGACCAGGTCCGCATCCTCCTTCGTGTCGAGGTAGTTGTCCCCGTTGTTCTCCTTGCCCCAGTACATCCCGTGGTACGCGCAACGGATGCACCCGTCATCCACCTTGCAATTGTGGGACAGACGCGCCCCGCGGTGGGGACACACGTTCCGCACGGCGAGCGTCTCGTCCCGCTGGCGGTGGTTGTACAGCAGGATCTCCTCATTGTACAGCTTCGTGACCTTGGGCTCGCGAGACTTGCGCCCGACGCACACCCACTTGTCGGGGACCTCGTGGGCCGCGACCAACGGTCGAGCCGGCCTCGGCGCCCCCACGCGAAAGTGCACTGCGGTCGCCATCGGTTGCTGTTTGCGGAGAAATTGTCGAGGGCCTTTTAAGCGATCGGCGAACCGACACGATCTCGGCGGACCAATCAGAGAGAAGTATGTCGGACGCGCCAGCGCCGCCCGCCACGAGTGTTCAACCGCTAGTCGTTGGTCGCAATGTCGTGTCGGTCAGCGTCTTCCCGTCCGCGACGTACACGTAGGAAGTCTTTTTCCCCGCACCCTCGCCGTCTGGCACGTTTTTGCACACCGATTCCTTCGTGAGGGTCTGCGGGTTGTACGCGGTCGGCGCCCATTTCTGCATCGCCGAGTACTTGATCAAGTACGCGGTGCCCGGCGGGAGCAGGATCTCGAATTCGCTCGTGCCGTACAGACTCACTGGCCAGAAAAGCAGCGCCGGACAGCCCCTCACCAATCGGATCACCGAAACGCAGCACTTGTTCGACGTGAACAAGGGGGATTTGCGTATGTGATCCACAGACAGAGACGTCGAGACGCAGTACGGGTTGACGTACACCCTATTCTTCGCGCCCTTCAGATAGTAATCGTCTCTAGTGCCGCGGAAGACCGTGAAAGGCCTCGTGACGCGCGGGGCGTTTTGCACCAGTTTGAACAGCTTCTTGCGGTAAAAGGGGACGATCTTTTCCACAATGAATTCCGTGGAAAGGAACGTGAGCAGCCACGTGCACAACCTGAGTTTCAAGTGCTCCTCATCGTTCACTGTGCTCTCCGCGATCACGGCTATGATGGCTGATAATCCAAAGTCCTCCTTCTCACTCTCGGAAAGGGTGTCGGGGAGTTTTTTAAAATAAGACATTACCGCCCACGCATGGTCGTGTCCGGTGTCGGGGTCTCCCGTTTGGTACGACTCGAACATGTCTACCAGCTTCATAAAGTCTTGCATTTCAGGCATTCGCCTCCACAAACTCGCGTACGAGGTGGGCAAACCTTTATACCTCCTGATGAACATGCAAAGAGGCACCCACAGAGGGGTCCCGTTCATATCCACGTCCGCGGTGTACGGATTAAACCCACTCATCTGTATGGTGTGGTGCCGCGTGACCTTTGCGTCGTTGCCGTTGACGTACCCATCTCCCACGTGCGAGTAGGACCGCAAGAGCAACAGGTCCTCCTTCGACAGACTGCCGAGGTACTGGTACGACTTGAAGTACCATTCCTCGTCGATGATCTCGCGCGGGTCGTGGGCGTTTTTCCGCACGAAACGGAGTTCGTCCCGATTGTCGTAAAGGGTGTTCCATTCCACCTTCAACTGGATGGTCTTGAGAGAGCCGTCGGAGTTCGTCCCCGACCACCGCATATTGTCTCGCGCCAACGAGTCGTAATCGCACCCCTCGAGCGACATGTACGGAATCGTGATGGTCCCCGTGAAATGGCCAAATGGGGAGAGGAGAGGGGTGTCATCGTCCTCTTTCGCTGCCTCTTCGCAGAATCGCTTGTGTCTCTTGTCCGCGTATTTCCTGTCCAACCTGGCGCGGATCGTCCGCCCGAGGAGTTGCATGCGTTCTTCCTGCGTGAGGGTCTTCTTCGTCGTCTTCGACGCCATCGCGTTTACATATAGATGACGGGTTAATAATACACAAGATAAGAGTGAAAAGATTGGATTACAATCAAGGGTCCCGGTGAACCGACACGATATCGGCGGACCAATCAGAGAGGAGTATGTCGGCGACCAATCAGAACGTCGGATGTCGGCCGGGAACAGTTTAAGAACGATCATCGGTCGCGAGAGGAGCGTTTTTCTCTCGTGGGGTGTATCATGACGACCATCGCGAGGTACCTGACGCCCGCGGACGGGGCGGAGGACGATCCCCGTTTTGAGGGAAAGATCCGCGTGACAGATGATGGCAGAATTTCCGTGTATGATGCGATCGACGCCATCGGCGTTTCGAGCCCAGCAAGTATTGGGAGCGTATGAAGAAGGATCATCCCGAAGTTGTGACATTCTGTCATCTCTGGAAATTCCCCGGTCCAGGCAGCGAGACACCCCGGTGACCGACCGTCAGGGGTTGACACGCATCTTGATGTTGCTCCCCGGCAAGATCGCGGCCAAGTTCCGCGAGCAGGTGTCCGTCCTCCTCGAGCGATACCTGAGGGCCGACCGGACGTTGGCGGAGGACATTTTGCAGCGGGCGGACGCCGCCGACGGGAACGAGACCGCGCTCGAGAGGCTGCAGCAGCACCAGCGCATCAAGAGCTGTCTGTCTACGCGCGACCTGAACGAAGCGATCAAGGGGTACACCGATACCCACAAGGGGAGTGGGCTGCTGTACCCGGTGGTCCACGACACGAACAATCTGGCGGTCACGGGCAAGACCTCCGTCGAGCTCCGCGCGATGTACAACGCGCGAGTCTCGGCCCGCGACCTGCTGACGAACGTGCAGAGCGCCGGGATGAACTTCATCCAGGTGCTGGAGGCGGAGGAGATCAGGAAGACGGGCCAGAATCCGGTCAGTGTCGCGAAGCGCAAGCGGGACTTGCTGGAACCCGTGTTCAAGGCGACCGGACTTCACGACGCGCGCGCCGACGAGCAGTGCATCCAGGAGAACGTCAAGGTCATGCGGCTGAATCAGCGACTCACCCGCGAGTCGCGCACGGCCATTGCGGCCGAACCGTCGGCGGGTCGTCTGGCCGACGCGCCGTGACGTGTCGTTGGCCAATCAGAGAGGAGTATGTAGGTAGCCAATCAGAGCGCGAGATGTCGTTTTGAGAAGGCAATAAAGGAACCAACTCGGCTGGATTTGTGTGATTGTCGCAATGGCCGGGAGGTATTTTTGGACGCCTTACGACTCCGCTAGCGGTCAGCGAGTCTCGACGGGCCGCTCGCCTCGTGCATGCAATCTAAACAAAGACGAGGCGAAAAAAGTTATCGAGCGTTGGGATGGTGATAGATGGACACACGGTGGCGTCGCTGATGCTGCTATTGCTCTCATGGACGGGACGCATCAGTTCACCGGGAAGAGGTGGTGGACCTACGTCCAAGGCGAGTGGGTAGAGACGCATCCTTGGACCTTGAGAATGTTGATCAAAGAGCCTCTGAGAGAATGTTACATTGAGATCATGATAAAGCGTTTTCTTAACACGAGGAGCAGTGACGACGTACTCGCCGAAATTGACGGGAAACTTAAGAATGACGCTTTCATTTACAACGTGGTGCGTTGGTTGCAAAAGTGTCTTTCGAAGGAGACGTTTTCGTGTCCTCTCGTGGCGTCGGTGTCACCTTGAACGTCAGATCCGGTGTCTGGGGTTCGACGGTCGGATTGGTTGGCGAAAGTTGGCGGACCAATAGGAATGCAGTGTGTAGGTAGCCAATCAGAGCGCGAGATGTCGGTTGGGGTGGGAATAAATGGCCGGTGCGGCGGAGAGAGGGGAGGTCTCGTCTCAAATACTATCAGTCTCTCAGCCAGCTAGTCGGCTCCATGAAACACATTTTAAAGAAGATCCCTTCGTTGAAAAAATACATCCATTTGGTCCAAAAAAAGCCTTTGAAAATGAGTTGTGTCGAATCGAAAAAACAGCCATCGCCGGATCGGGCGTCGGACGGCATCGAGTTGCCGGTGTGTAAGAAGGTCGTTGATATCGGCGAGTCCCTGTTCGACGCCGGCTCCTTCCTCGAGGACGATATACGAGTGTCTCGCGGCGAGGTCCCCGCCAACGAGCGCAAGGTCGTCATCGCCCGCAATCGTCTGGACGGTTGGATCGCCGGCATCCTCCGGCCGCGGTCGCAGGCGGTCACTGACGTCGCCAGGCAAGTCTCGAGTTCCGGCGCCCGCCATCGCCTCGCCGTCTCCAACGTGTGGAGGCATCTGCACGCCCACTTCGACCGCGTGCTCGAGGAGTGCAAGGAGATGCACGACGGCTATGGCCGCGGCGCCCTGTTGATTCGCGTCCATCACCTGACGCAGGCGGCTAGGTCGGTGATCGTCGACTGGGTGACGGCGGGCGAGCTGAGGGAGGCGTGTCTTCAGACCTACTGGCGCGCGATGATGTACAACGACCAGACCGAGTTCGTCGTGGCGTTCTGTTTCGCGGACCCGGCGGACTCCCGCCGGAAGATGTGGGTGTCCGAGCTCATGACGAAACCAAAGTCGGACAAGTGGATGGAGAAGAATCCGGAGCCCGCGGTCCCCCCTTTCGCACTTGGACGCGCGTGAACGCGAGCGGCGAGCTTTCGGCGCCCGTCTGCCTGGGACACTATTGCGGAAAGAAGTTGACCAGGGGCGAGGAGCGGCGACTGTGCGTCTGCAAGGACGCGGTCTTCTGTTCGGCGGTCTGCTCCGTGACCTCGCACGATTGCGATGTTTTGCGGAGGTCGCGGGCCAACCTGGACAAGTGCATCAAGAGCGCCCACGCCCTTTACCACAGTGGCGGCGGTGTGCCGCCTCTCCGGTGCCCCCACGAGTGGAAGGTCTCTATGGGAGACGAGCTTGTGATGTTGTAAACGTAACTTTATTATTATGAATAAAGGACTTGTTTGAAAATATAACTTAAAATCGCATGGTAACAATAAAGTGCTCAATTATGGAGGAAACAGAAGTGACGGGCCTAGATCTCCCCACGCTCAAGGGGAGGAGTCTGCGTGTGACGCGTTCGTTCGCCGATAGAGGCGGGTATAAAGCCTTGCGGGTTGACGTGCTCGTCCCTCCGACGTACGACTCGCGGTTGGTGAGGGCTCACCCGACTCGCAATTTGGTAGAGGTTATGTTAGAAGCGTATCCCGAACGCAACAGGATCCACATCAGTTGGTTCAGCGTGCTTGCGAAGGAATTTCCGGGGGACGCTTCGAAGGAGGAGATTGCGACGTTCCGAGGCGTCGGTCGCAAGTTGTTGTGTTATGGCATGTCTTTGCTGGCGCCGATGATGAAGGACCGCCGAACGGCCATAGTGGAACTAGAAGCGGCCGGTGCGCAATGCCCGGACGAGAGTGTATACAACGGGTGGTCGAAAGCCAAGATTTACTATCTGCTGCGGAAGTACGAGAACACGTACGCGAGCTTGAAAGACGCGTTCGCGAAGAACGATATGGCGAAACTGAGGAGAGTGGCGTGTCTGGTACGGGACAACGAGGATCTCGTGCGGTATTACAATCAATACGGTCTCAAGGCGACGGGGCACGATAACGGGGACTTTGTGGACATGGAGGGACGGCTGACGGACGTGCTGGCGTCGTGCGAGTCCGTCCGAGTCGGGCGCGTGACCAAGGCGCAACGGGAGGTGATCGACCTGACAGTCGCGAAGACGTTCGAAGAGCCACCGGCCAAGAAGAAGAAGAAGCAGAAGTAGCGCGTCTATTGGCGGTCGAATAAACTCGCGTCGTTACTCCGACGTAAGTATGGATATCGACCAGTTCCTGGACAGCCTCCCCGTGTACGAGCTCGGCCCGGGCACCTACACGGACGCGTTGCAGGTCCTGACGACTCCGCCGCGCACGGAGGTGGGCGAGGGGTGGACCCAGGCAGTCGTCTACGAGCCCGAGCACTCGTATGTCGTCAACAACCTCGCCGCGTTCGAGGTCGACGACAAAACGGGCGAGTACGTCTTCTCCGCGACGCGTCTGCCGACGTGCGACGTTTTGCGGGGAGTCGACTGCGACGTGAAGGTCCGCGTCGTCATCGGGGACCAAGAGTTCGATCCTCAGGACGTTACCACGGTGACGTGTGCCAGTACCTACACATACAAAAACATACGATTCTATCTCAACCCCAAAAATCCTCCAAAATCGTTCACCGTTCGATACCGATGCTACATCCTGAACGAGGCCAATCTCAAACTCGTCCGGACGCGTCGGAGGTCCGCACGAAGACGCACGTCTACCGAGACGGCCAGGCGCTCGCGATCGGCGACCGGTCGTGATGACCGGTGCGGGCGATGTTCGTTCGTCGGCCTGCGAGTTTTGTGTCCGCTACGGGGTGCGGCCTGAATGGCGGTGGCCATTTGTTTCCTTCTCAACAGACATTCTTCACCGCAGGGGTGTGGAAAGATTGGCTGGCCGGGGTCCCGCTCGGGCGGGTGCGGGTCTTCGTTCACGCGTCCCGGTTCCAGGGAGAGGACGCGGATAGGTTGCGCGAGTGGGTCCGGGAGTGCAAGGCCGTCGAGGTGCCGGTCATCACAACGCGATGGGGCCATCCGTCGATCTTGCGCGCGGAGTGCGTGTTGTTTGACGCCGCGGCCGCGCATCCCGACGTGACGCACGTCGGACTCGTCAGCGAAAACACGGCGCCGTGTCTGTCCCCGTCCGACTTTTTGACCGCGTGCGAGCGTCTCCGCGGCAAATCCGTGTTCGAGTCGTGCTACCCTATCCCGACGGGCACGCGCACCAAGAACCTGTTGTTAAGACTTGGATGTTCGACTTTGTCGTATTCCGGACAGTTCTGTCTGCTGGCGGCCGAACAATACCGCGCGATACGACCCTCCGTGGAGACGATATTGAACGCGTACGGGGCGAAGTTCACGGACGATCCGATTTGCTTGTGCGAGTTCCTCTTCATCACGCTCGTGGACAACCTGTTCGGCGACCAAGGCTGGGAGCACGCCCCCTTCGTGTACATGGAACAGGACGAAGTTCCCATCCACGCATTGTGGCTCGAGGACGAGTGGGTCGAGCGCAACCTGCCCGGTATGTGCAAAGGTGCTGCCGAGGACGCGGAGATGGGCAAGACCCCCGGTCTGTTCGCGATTCGGAAGGTGCGCGACACCCCTGCCCTCCGCTCGGCGCTCGAGTGGGCCGGCGTCTTGCCGCCCGGAACGACTCCCGCGCCTTGCTCGGCTCGGCCCTCGCGCGCCGCTTCCAAGGGCGTACACTATCGGGATTCGTAGTGATTGGACGACGGACGACACGTTCGCCTGGTCGTCGAGCCTCAAATGTCTGTCGTAAAAGGAGAAGGCGTCGCGACGGAGAATGACGGTGGCCGTGTGTTTCCTGCTCACCGACTCCTTCTACACGTCGGGGGTGTGGAAGGACTGGCTCGCCGCGGCCGGTCCCGCGCGCGGCCGGTTGCGGTTCTTCGTGCACGCCTCGGAATTCGAGAGGGAGGACGTCGATTCCTTGCGTAAATGGATATGGGAGTGCGACGCCGTCGAGGTGCCGTCCGTGTCATCGCGTCGAGACCATTCGTGGCTCTTGCGCGCCGAGTTGACGTTGTTCGACGCGGCAGCCGCGCACCTGGATGTGACGCACTTCGCTCTCGTCGGCGAGACCACGGTTCCTTGTCTGTCCCCGCCCGACTTCTTGTCCGCGTGCGAGAATCTCTACGGGAAATCCGTGTTCGAGTCAAGTTTCGCCTTGCCCACGACCGTTTACGCGAACGAGCTTTTGTCGAGAGGTCCGCCTCCTCGCTCTCCACCCAATTCTGTCTTCTGGCCGCCGACCATTATCGCGCGATACGTCCTCGCCTGGAGACGACGTTGGTCGAGCACGAGTCCGAGTCCGACGCTGACAATTGCGTCTGTTTGGACGAGTTCGTCTTCGTCACGCTCGTGGATCACGTCTTCGGCGACGAGGGGTGGGACCACGTCCCTTCCGTGCGCGTGGAGTGGGACGACGAGGACTGGATCCGGCGTAACCTGGGCGGCGCGTGTAGACGAGCCGCCTGGAACGTGAGGGCGGGGGAGACGCCCGGGATGTTCGCGATCCGGGACGTGATCGACTCCCTCTGTCTCCGCCACGCCTTGGAAAGGGGCGGTGTCTTGCCGACGTCTCACAAGACCAGCGCGTGAGTGGCGGGTTTATCCAAATGACGGCTTAAAACAACAAAGGTGGGAGGTTTTCCACCACGGGGTGGAAAGCGGGAAAACCGCGCCCTTGTGGATGGTCACTCGGAATCGGTGACTCTTGCACACGAACCGGACGAATTGCAGATAGGAGGGGGGCATGTTTGTAGAGCCGCTTCCCCGAAACAGGTGCAGCTCGAGAGTGTATCCTGGGTACTCCGTTTTGTAATGAGCAAGTTCAGACACCCCTTGTTCCCATTTGGTCCACTCCTTCACCACGATGACCTTGCGGTGCTTCTCGTCCAGCAAGAACGAGCCTTTTATCCCCCCCGCACTGCCCACGACCGCCTCTCTCCTCCCCCCGACCTCCTTCATGTACGACGACTGGGCGCTGTGCAGTTCTTCTAGTTCCAAGTCGCGCACTTCGGGAGACATGTATACAACAGATTTACATATTAACCCCTGTCAATGAATGGATCTTATCCGTTTTTTTTCGCTCACTCATCTCGGTTCGATTGGGAACTGATAAGCGAGGGGCTTGTAATGTGACCGTGCCGGGAGGCGTCCATGTAGGAAGAGGGTCCAGGAAGCGGGAGTGGGCGGCCAGGGTGTCCGGATGGAAGCGGGTGTGCGTTGGCATCGTGTGGTTTAAGCCGCGAGCCTTTTTTCGAGGATTTCGACGCGTCGGCGACGAGATCCGGCGGGAGGAGCGACCCCGCGATCACGGTCCCCTCGTTCTTGTTCGCGTGCACTTGGCGTGGCCGGAAACAGCGGAGAAGGGACGTCATTGACGGATGGGGAGAGAATTATTTCGCGTCGGTCTGCGCGTCGCGCACGACGGAGCGCGTCTGGAGTCGCTGGAGCACGTGAGACGTCACCGACGTGTAGAAGGCGGAGACCGCCAGCTTGACGTATAGAACGATCGCGATGGACGCCGACGCGCGCAACCACCCCGCGCGGATCCAGTCGGGGACGAAGATCACGCACGTCACGATTCCGTACAAAACGTGTGGCAGAGCGCGAAGGAATTGGAACGTCCGGTGGTTCTCCTTGTTCACGCGTCGCACGAGGGCCCTATCCACGAAAAACGCCAAGACGGCGAAGATGACAGGGAAGAACAAGAGGTTCGCGACGCGGTACCCTCCGCCGAACGACAAGTACAGTACGGACGTCGGCGGAGGCGTGGCGGGCGGCGCGGATTGGAACGACTCGATCCGGGGCGGTTTCAAATCGTTCGTGACCGTCGGTGTCGGTCGTGTCGGTGTTTCCATTCCTATACCGATGCTATAAAAGGCGAACGAGAGCCCATGGCGAGCGTTCTGTCTCCAACATGTTGCGCATCGACCGAAACCTCCACGCCAACCTGTCCCGGTTCAAAATGATGATGGAAGGGTCCGTCGTCGACCCGGATTACTTGCAGCCCATGGTCGAGGAATTGGGCAAGTACGCGCTCAAGTCCTGTCCGTTAAACGTGCCGCAGTCGTACGTCGCCGAATTACACAGGGCGTGTCTCGGGGCTCTGCTGTTCCCGAAAGAGGCGCGAGAACAGTACGGGTGTCCGGTGTTCGCCGTCGCCCGCTCAACGTCCTTGCAATACCTGTCCGGTTTCGACGGGATGTCGATATCCCCCTCGCAGTGGAGGGACCTGTACGCCGCCGTCGACGCCGAAATCCACGATCGTCGAGACGGCGAGGCGCCGGCGCCGGACTTCTCGAAGCGCGCGGGGGACTTTGACTCCGCCGTCGCCCTGTTTCATGACTCGCGGTTGTCCGAGTTTGTAGCGGAAGTCGATCAAGTCGGGGTCTTGCAAACGCTCGCGTCGCACTTCGTACGCAGAGCTCAAAGCGACGACCCCGTCGACTCCGCTCTCTTGCGACTCGCCCTCGCCACCGCCATGCACGCCGCCGACGTGGACGTGGTCGCCGTCTGCTCCCTAGTGCACGTCGCGTCCATGGTGCAGGCCAAGGGGGTCACGCGCGAAGTCGCGGAAGCCCTCGTGAACGCCATACTCGGGGTCGCCAAGGACGTGTACCAACATGCCAGCGGGTTGACGCCGTTCCACGCGGTGGCCTCCGCCATCGCCCATTTGATAGTGGTGAACGGTCCTCACGAGTCCGCCATGAACTTGGACCTTTTGTGATACATATTCGGATAAATAAAGTTATTTACAACGTCTCCTGGCTCTCAACGTCGCCATTTTGCGCCACATTTTCTGGGGTTTGGGGGTGGGGGTGGGTGCGGGGCGCCGGCGGGGGGCGATAACCGCCGTCGGGATATGGTTTCGATCGCGTCGATGAACTCCGCGTCCGTTTCCGCGGCCTTGAGCGCGTCGATCAGATCCGACGGTAGCCCGCCGAGTTGTTCGAACATTTTGATCATGGCCGTCCGATCGATCTCGAAATCGTCCATCGTCTCGATATACGCGGCGGTTATATTTGTAACCCCATTCCAACACGATCGTGTCGGCTAACCGACATCGGTCGGAAGGGTTGATAAGCCGCCTCTCGCTCCTCCTCCTCATCTCTCTCGACGGATTATTCTCCGGGGGCTCTGTAGGGAATGAGGAAAAAACTACCTCCTGTTAGGATATGTCGGAGTCTGGCCTTGAACGCGTCGGTCGTGAAGGGTATAGGGAAGAGACGGTTCTCCCCGCTCACGGTGGTCGATATCCGTCAGCTGTGTACGAAACTGGGGTTCGTCACCCCCAAATGGATCACCAAGCGGCAGGCGGAAGCCAGTCTGGTCGCCGTGCTGGCCGCGCGCAAGATCCAGCGATGGGCGAGGAGGACGTTCCTCGCGAGGGCCAAGGCGATCGCGCGCATCAAGAAGCACGTCGCCCTGTTCCCGAAAAACAAGGAGGACATGATCATGCTCGAACCGCTCCCGCACAAATCCCGCGTGTTCAAGCTCGTGTTGCCGGACAGGACCGTCATTGGGTTCGACGCTCCGAGGCTCGCGGAATTCATACTGGATTCCGGGACCTTCGAGGATCCTGTCACGCGGCACGCCTTCAACGAGGTCGAGCTGAATCGGCTCGACCGCCAGGTCCAACGTTTAGGGTTTCAACGCCGGTCGACCCTCCATCTGTTCCGCCATCCCGAGATCGTCAAGGCGAAGAAGGACAAGGCCTCGCTTGTCATGGGACTCGAGCGCATGGCGGCCGAGATGGTGGAGATGATGATCCAGCTGGCGGAGAACGGGGAAGCCGGGCGGGAGACGATGATGATGCTGGACGGGGACTACGTCCCCCAGTGGCACGCGTACTTTTGCCAGCTGGTCGCGGTCGACCCCCACGCTGGATACACCGGCCTCATGACCTACAAGGGGATGGTCAAGGCGGCGCTGTCGAAGGAGGTGGGCGAGGACGTCATGGCGTCGGACACCCAGATACGCAATCGACAACTGGTGCTGAACTACGTGTCGCATCTCCTGGACTCGTACCAAGTGAGAGGGTTCGGGGGAGCGCCCCCGCCTGCGCCTGTCGTGTACCAGTTACCCGCCTCCTCGCTGTCCGCCTCGCGACTGTTTGTCGATCCTGTCTCGTACGCGGTACCGGGAATGTCCGTGTATCAGCTCGTGCAGATGTTGGCCGCGGGCGTGGCTGACGCACAGGAGGGGACGCATCCTTTCCCGCCTCCGGATACCTCCTCCCCGGTCTTCGCCGCCCCCGCGAGCGTCGTGGTCCCCCCCGGCCGATACCGGCGTCCGAGTTCGACGAGCGTCCGCTCGGATGGGAGCGCGCGCTGGCCTTGATGCAAGGAGATGTAGACTCGATGTGAATGATGATGTCGATGATCAATAAAGCATTTATTTATTCCGTCTCTTACGTTTGCTAGATACGGGTGTCGTCTTCTTCTTGCGCGCGGGCGTAGCTCTCTTTCGCCTCCGCTTTGTCTGTCCAACACTGTGATCGTCGTCCCACCCGTTCGTCGCGGCGTCCCCGTAGTAGACATCCCACCCGCTCGGGCCGGTCCATTCGGGTGCTGCCGACGCCCCCTCCCACATGTTCGGGGGGAGGGGGCGCCCCATCCGGTGGGGCGTTGGTAGGGACGCGTGTTCTCGGCCGTCGCGCGGTCCACGGCGAGGAGTCCGGCGCCGTACGAGTGCGCGGGCGCCGAAGGGTCGGCGGAGCGGTCGGGGGTGGGCAACATGAGATGCATGTTGTCGATGAGAGCGCGTTTGTCCATCCTTTTCGCGGCTATTCCCCGCATCTTTTCGTGCACGTCGATCGCCGCGTGACGCGACCCGCGAACGAACTCGGGCGCGAACCGCCACCCTTTGTCCCACGTGTCGCTCGCGAGTCTTTCCGCCTCTTGGTCGTAAAAGTACCGGTGACCCCACGCGGAACCGTCGGGCGGAGGTCGCGATACCCCGGACGCGTTCGTCACGCGGTCGTACGGGTTCCAATGGCCGTCGATCATTCTCCGCAGTTCCAATTCGTGCAGTATCATGTCGGGGTCGTCGAACCGGTCCTGCGCGGCGTGGTACGCCTTGTTGATGTTCTTGCGGTCCACCAGCGGCATGACTTGCGTTAGTACCCCCCCGGCAGTTCTGTAGACAGGGGCCCGTGTCCTGTGCCCTTTAACGGGCCGCGGCATGTCTTCACACTTATTTGAGAGATTTAGAAGAACGAGCCCTCTTGCGTTGGATCTTCGAGATGGGGTCTTGTACGGGGTGTTCCGTGTGACCCAAAACCTCGGCCATGGCGTAGAGTCTCTTCTCGCGCGTGTCCTCGTCCTCGGGGTCGAACAAGGGCAGGTAGTACGACGACTTCCTTTTCTTCTTCCCCGACTCTATGCGTGCGGCCTGCTTCGGTCTGAGAATTCGCATCTCCTCCAATCCTATTCGATCCTCCTCGCGCTCGAGTTGTTCAAATTCAGCTCGCGTGTCCGGCAAGGTGCTGTTGTAATACAGAGACTTATTGATAGACGCGCCTCGAGGAGGTAATTTCACCTCCAAAAATCCTCCCGTTTCGTCGAAAGAGGGAATCTCATTCTTTTCTATCAAGTGGCCGAAGTAGTCGTGAGTGGTGTCGAGTCCGTTGAACAGCCGATTGTGGCGTTGGAAAGCGGGGCCGTGGGCGTCGTATTTCAGGTCGGTCGCAGGGGCCCATCTCGAGTTCGCAGAATGGATCATCTCATGAGCTAGGGTCTGCAAAAGTTTCTGGGCGTCGTTTCGGATCAGACTTCCCTCTCTTATCAAAAACCGGTCTTTGTCAATTGCGCCTCCTCTCTCGAGTTCGTCCTTGTTGAAGGCGATTTTGTGTTTTCCGAACGAGTACGCGGAGCCAAAGCTGGCATACCGATCGCCCTCCTTCTCGAGTTTCAACATGACCTCGTGCATCGGGAACGAGTTGTTGAAGAAGTTCTTGTTGACGATCATCCCTGCCGTCCTCAAGTCCTTATCCGTGATTTGTAACTTGCCATTCTTCACCAGCTCGTCCCTCTTGTGTCCGGTTAGATTCTCGAACTCTCGAATGGCCTTGTTCCAACGCCCTCTCATACCGCCAAGGGGGGGGCGTACCTGTTGCGTGGCCTTCGTCATTCCTGGCCCAACCTGTCGATTCCAATTGGCGCCCCTTGCGCGCACCAACTCGTTGAGGTCAATCTCCCCCTTATCGACCTTTTCCGAGAACTCGCGAAACCGTCGCGCCGTTTCTTCCTTCGACCATCCTGACATCTTGTTCTTGAGATCGATTCCGTTCAATTCGTTGAACTCGACCCACTTGTTCGGGAGCTCGTTGCGACCCGTTGCCGGGTTGTAAAATGTCTCGGCAGGTTCCTCCAGTTTGACATGCACGGAGCGAATGCTCCTACGTTTCTTTGGTACATTCTTCATGGTTCGGTCCCACCTGTCCGCCTCGTTTTCAGCTTTTTCCATCGCTTTCAATATTTTTTCGTTCATTATCGCGAGCTGCTCTTCCGAAAGAGGGGGGCCATCCGTTTCGGCGCGGAAGGCTTTATTTGCCACCCGTTTCAGCGTCTTCTCTTTCGCGACCGCTTCGGTGATACTCAACCCCGGCTCCTCGCGGTCGGCATTGACCTCTTCGTCGCTCACACCCTCGACCTCGCCCGCCCTCGCGACGTGACTCTTCCTCGTCCTAGTACGCGCGGCCGTCGCGGCCCGCGGCTTCTTAGATGGCGCGGATGCGGGCTTTCGTACGGGCATTTGTGTTAATGATAAGCGCAGAATAAATCACGGAGGACCGTTTCAGTACCCTTCCCCTGTCCGGAACACGTACAGTTTCCGCTTCGTCACGGTCCCGCGGACCTTGTTGTCCACCACGCGCGCGTCGACCGACTCGAACAGTGCCAGGCCGATATCGCCGCGCGATACGACGCATTCCTTGTTCGTGGCCGTGGGCGACGCCTGTCGTCGCAGGTTGGTCATGAGCGCGTCGATGTGCGCGCGGGAGTAGGTCTGTCGGGGCACGGACGAGTACTTGATCGACGGCATCGGGATGATGGACGGGTTCGGGTACGCGTTCTCCGGGATCAGTTGCAACACCGAAAAGGTCGAGTCCGTGTCGTCGAACACCACGTGGAAGGGGCCCAGCGGTAGCTCTTACTGACCTTGCCTCGGAGTCTGCGCGCCACCTCCGACTCGGGGAGTTTGCACTGGGCCTCGGAGATCTCGTCCACGTCCTTCAGGCGCCCGAATTCGTCCGGCCGCTTCACGAGGATGGTCGACAGGAGGATCTCGCGGGGCACGTCGAGGACTTGCAACTGCGCCATCAGAACGTTCCGCTGGCGCGTGTTGTGATACTCGTCCGCAGCGACCTCCGCGTCGGATCGGTGTGGGGGGCGGGTGGGACGCGCCGGCGGCACCAAGACCCCGAGGGCATCTGTCGCATCAGAGGACACAACCGGCGTGTCCGGGGACGATTCGGGCGAGACGTTGTGGCGGTTGTTCGCGATGTGGAAAATCAGCACCGCCGACGCGATGACCAGGAGACCTATCAAAAATTCGCTCATCATGTCCGGCCGTATACGAGTAGGCGGCGGTTTTTTTGGCAGGCGCGTTCGAGACGAAGTCAAAGTTATGTGCGCGGGTTCGTATACGGAATCCATGGCCGCGCGTTTCATGGGGGTCGACATCGTCGAAGACGAAGACGATATGCCGGTCGTCAAGGGAGGGCATCGCAGGCCCGAACCGTCGAGCGCCAGGCACGTCGATCCGAGTGGCGGGGGCGGGGGCGGGGGCGGGGGCGACGAGATCTTCGAGATGCTCGCGAACCCGCGCAAGGCCCGGTCCCCGTTCGCGCCCCCGCCCCCTCCGCCGCACGCGATGGGCGGCGAGGACGACGGTTCGTTCGCGTTCGACGATTTTGGGGGCGAGGACGGGGACTTTGACGATGACGACGGGGGCGTCGGAAACGACGCGCCTCCGCGTGCCCCCGAGGCGCCCAAACCGACGCGCGAGGAGATCTTCAAGGAGAAGACCGACCTCCTGCATCGGCTGCACAGGCTGAAGGAGAGGGGGTTCGAGGTCCCTCAGTTCGACATGCGGTCCGATTTGGACGAGATGCGGTTCGAGTACTCGAAGATCGAGCGGGCCGCCGAGTGTCGGAACGCGGTGAACATGATGCGGCAGATCCTGGTCGCCGGGACGAGCGCCGTCCAATTCCTCAACAGTCGGTACGACCCCATCGGCCTGAAACTCGACGGGTGGTCCGAGAGCGTCATGGCCAACATCGGAGACTACGACAACGTGTTCGAGCGGCTGTACGACAAGCACCGCGGGAAGGTGGCGATGGCGCCCGAGATCGAGCTCATCCTCATGGTCGGCGGCTCGGCGCTCATGTTCCATATGACCGCGAGTTTCACGCGCGCGGGACTCCCGTCCATGTCGGAGATCGCTAAGCAGGACCCGGAGCTCATGAAGTCCCTCCTCAAGGTCATGATGAAGAACAGCATGGACCCGGGGTCCTCCGCGCCCCCCCGCCTGCTCGAGCCCCCGCCACGCCCGCGGCCGGGGGGAAGGAGCCGTACGTCATGAGGGGTCCGATGGCGGCCGGATTCGACATGGGAGGGATGATGGACGGGGCCCGCGCGAGGGCGCACGCGCCGCCGCTCACGTCGCTCGACCGCATCGTCGAGGACACGCTCAGCTCCACCCGTCCCGCGGCCGCCGTCATCGTCGAGACCTTAGACGGCAAGTTCGACGACGAGAGCGTCAACGGCAGCGTCATGGGGGACAGCGACGACGTCCGCACCGTGCAGCTCGACGGCACGACGAAGAAGAAGAGGGGCACGCGAAAAAAGAAGGCGTCCGACGTCGACGTCCACAGGGTGGAAATGGAAGTCTGAAGGAGGATTTAATTCTCCGTCTACGCTTAGTAGAATGGACAAGACTCTGGGATTCCTGCTCGCGTTCGTGTTGGCGCTCGTCGCGTCCACCGCGTACGCCGTTGCGAGATGGCGGAAATCGTCCGGCGGGTCGCCTGACGTCGCGGGGTCAACTGACGCGTCGCCGCCCCCCCCCTCTGCCGCGTCTCCGGCGGGGGACGACGAACAGGTGCGGTTCTGGGTCGATCAGGTCTCGGCCAAGGCGAAGGAGAGCGGGAAGTTGGAGATGCCTTCGCCACAAGAGGTCGCGCTGCGCATGCATCTCTCGGAATGCAACGACGCCGTGCCGTGCGGCGAACGCGTGCTCAACGTCATGGGGAGGATCGCCGAAGGAGTCGTGGAGAAGAAGGAGATCAAGAACGTCGTCGACGCGATCGATTACTGGTCCTTGCGGGTCGCGACGGGGTACCCTGTGCCCACCGCGGAACAGATCTTGGCCAAGGGGGTCGGATCGCACCCCTGTCTGAGCCAGACGCCGCCGTGCGCGTCCGAGATGAGGGGGATCATCAACGGTCTCCGAGTGACGCAACACATGGCGAAGTTCGAGAAGGTGGACGCGTTCAACCAGCACGAGCGGGAGCTGAGAGAGCAGTTCGTGCGAGACTGGAAAGACGGGGTCGCCGCGAAGAAGGTTCTAGAAGGCGAGGAGGCCAAAACGTCGGCGTACATGACCCTGTGTAAGCAGAAGCGGCTCCGGGGCGTCAACTGTGACGCCAACTACGAAGCGTTGCAGAACAGCATACGGAAGGAACTCGGGCTACCGGTCGTCGGCATCGTCCCGGGAACCACCAAGACGGCCGGGGTGCCGGACCAGGGGACGGATCTGAACGATCCGAAACTCGACGAGATCACGTTCTATCCGTTCGATATGTCGTCCGCAGCGGACGGTCCGATGATGGACGATGCCGACACGGCGTCGTTGGAACAGATGATGAAGGATCAAGGTGTCGGTCCGGACCAGTCGATGGCGATGGGGGAGTTCATAAGGCCGGCCCTTGAGGCTCCCGCATCCACCGAGCGCATCCTCTCTCTCCTCGCCTCGTGAGCGGCCACCACCATGACGGAACTGGGGGATTTCGACAAGCTCCCCCTCGAACTCCGTCGTCACATCATGCAGATCGTCGTCGACGAAGGCGCGGGCGACGCCGCGATGTGGAGTATCTCCTCCCAAGCCTGCATGGCCGAGATGTGGCCTCTCCTTCGAAAGACGATGTACGCGTGTCCTAAGAGTATCCGCGATGCCCTTCTCCCGGGACGGGATGCGATCGGGAGCTGTCCGCCGTGCGGATCGCCGTGAAGGACGACGCGAACGCGGAGTTGACGCGGTGGGGTGCGCGGCTCGACTTAGGAAGCGTCCAACACGATTACCCCCTCGATCTCCGCACCGTCAAGCTGCATTGGCGTCACGTCGCGGCCTTCCTGAAGCATCATCCGGGGATCGACATCGTCATCCTCGACGCCGCGTCTGTCAAAATACCGAGCTTGGGTGTCTACTATTTCGAATACGCCGTCGTCCTGGCCCTGCTCCACGCGCGCCGATGGCTCGTGTCGTATCCGTGCGCCATGCTGGCCGTGTTTCCCGACCGGTTGGCTGTCCGTCATACCATCAACCGATGCAGAATCGACCAGGACTGGTTCGAACGACCCTTCGAGGGCCTCATGATGGCCAACTCGAACCGTCTCTTCTTGCGCGGGCCCAAGGCGGTGTACTGGGGCAAGGGGTGGACGTCGCGGACTTGCTGCGTCACATCGATCCCATGAACGCCATCCTACCTAAACCATAGGTGACCCCTTTTTACTTGCTGGCCAGTATACGTAAAACCCCACCTGGCATGAAACTGTCATGGGTAACTCATTGTTGTGGGTAAACATGCACGACCATGAACACGTGGAAGGGAAGGTCTTTTATTAAAATCAATATTACGTTTACGCTGTGTCCAGCTGGAACCCATCCCATGTCACCTCACCCCCCGGCTGCGGCACCACCTGGGCCACGGTGCCCACCGGCTCGTAACAGAGCGGTGGCGACCCCTGCATGCCCGCGACGCCCACCATCTCGTCCTGGGGTGGAGGCACCGCGATGGCCGCATCCATCATGGGAATGATGGCTGCGTCGATGTTTAAAGAGGGATCCAAAACAGTATCCAGCAAGGAATAGGTAACGGGGAGGGAGGGATAGTTATCGAAATCCGACAGGGTGGGGGTGCGCGGGGGGAGGCCGCCTGGGACGTCTCGCCCTGGGCTTCGGCAATGCGCTCCGCCCAGGCCTCGGCGACCTCCCCCTTCTTGGCGATTGTGTACCCGGTATCCTTCGCCAGCGTCTCTTTCCACCTAGACGCCACGAATCTGTCGAATGAGACAGCGCAGTCGGGGTGGAAACTGTCGATTTCCACCCACGACTTGCCGTCTCCCCCTTTCCATTGGACCTGGATCAGCATGGTGTTTTCTGCTGACCATCTAGCATCTCTTATGTGCCTGATCTCATAGTCGTGGTACAAGCCCTCCTCGGCTGCTTCCATCGTCTTAGCAAAGGTCTCCTCGTCTGTCCTACCGATGGCGGCCGCGGTGAGCAGGTCCTTAATTGCCTGCGCCTCGGAAATGACTTTATTTATGCGTTTGATCGCTGCGCACACGTTTCGATTCACATGTACGCGCGGCTTTGCGGTCACTGCGACCTTCTTCCCCTTGGTCATTGTCGGGCGGGAGATTGTTGGGCGTGTTTTGGAGGCGGTGTGAATTCGGAGACGGTCGAACGTACCGGTCTGCGCTATTTGTACTCCGCCTTCCTTCAGAAGCAACGGTAATAACTAGTACGAAGCAACGGTACTATCTCGAAGTCATTTATGCCGTCCCGGCTGAGTGATCATTTATGTAATTCGTCACCCTCCACGGTCGGGTCGACAGGTCCCCAGGTCGTACCAAGTCCAGGCGAAAATTGGCTCGGGACTTGGGCGAAAATGGCTAAGTCCCGAGACGAAAATGCCCGAGTCCGCGAACTGCCACGGCACGCGGAGGTACTAGGGCGTCGTACGGGGGATCCGAATCGGTCGTACGGCACTGACATGGGACCGTCGGCGCACGGAATCTGTCGGCAGCGCTCGAATCTCGTGGGATTCCGTTAGCCCGTACCGCGTTGTACTGCACGGAGATTCCGTCTGACACGCCGGGGGAATCTGACACCCCGCGCCGTCGTCTGACGGAATCCGGCCACTTGTACTACTTTGAACTGCGTGGGGTGCCATCGTACTACCGTACGACCGTTTGTACTAGATATTTGCTACCTGTACTACTTTGAACTACATGGGTGTGCCGTTGTACTACCGTACGACCGTTTGTACTACTCTGAACTACACGGGAGTGACGTCGTACTACCGTACGACCGTTTGTACTAGATATTTGCGACATGTACTACTTTGAACTACATGGGGGTGCCGTTGTACTACCGTACGACCGTTTGTACTACTCTGAACTACATGGGAGTGACGTCGTACTACCGTACGACCGCTTGTACTAGATATTTTCGAGTCGTACTATGCGTTTTGCGTATCTACAGCCGCGAGGCCGCGAATCCTATCCAGTCTAGTGGGACTCATTGCACGGAGGGGGAAGGGCTTTCTTATTACACCGATTAGGACGGTTTAAGCCGCGTACATGCGGATCGTGGGCATGAACACCTCGAATGCGGTGCAGTCCTCTGCGAGGACGAGCGTGTCCATGTACAGGGCGCGACGGGCGTCGGACAGGCAGCTGATCGTGAAGGCGAGCGGACCGCAGTCCTCCTTGTGGCTCTCGCGATGGCGCAGTTGGCACTCGCGGGAGTGGTAGCGGGCGTCCAGGCACCCGCCGCACTTCAGCCTCACGACGGACCCCTCCTCCTCGCACTTGGGGTCGCAGCACTTCCCGCGCAGAGACTCGGGCCTGCTGGGGTACGCCCCCCGTCGTAGATGCACTCGCGCATCGGGATGAAAACGGGACCTCCGGGGCGGGATCCCGCCACCGCCGTCGTCACCCCCCTCGCGTCCGCGGCGGCGGGGATGCGGTAGGACGTGACGTAGGAGGGGAACGTGTCGACGACGCCGTCCTCGTTCGCGTGCTTGCGGAAGAGGACCGCCAACAGGAGGAACTCTTTGTCCGGCCGGACGCGAGGCTGGGAGGGGGAAGGGCGGTGGTACTTCCTGGCGATGGCGGTGCCCAACTCCACGAATTCGAACGTGATCCTGCGATCCAGGGAGGAGAAGGAGTTGAATCTAGCCACGACGGCGAAGGGGCGGCGGGTCTTTTCCTCCCAGAGCTTCACCCCGCTATGAAGGTTGCTCGAGTGCTCGATGGCGGCCTTCACGATGGCCTTCGTCCACCCCTTGACGGGCATGATCATCCGGAACCCGTAGATCGGTTCCATCGGCACGGAAGTGGTTTGTGCGGAAGACATGGCGTGTTTGTGAGAGAGAGAGCTGTGACGGATTGGGCGTCGTTTTCCCCGAAATCCGCGTTCCTTCGTGCATATACCTTCGTCGCTCTGGCCGACGAGATCCCGTGGCACGGTTATCGTCCACGGGGACAGGAGCCCGGCGTCCCATTGGACGATACGCATGTCGGCTGGCGGTTACTGTTTGCCGTGGGACAGGTACAGGCCGCGTGGCGGGATTCCGCGGTCCACGGCGGGCGGCGCGGCTTCCAGAAGGCGGTTACGGAATTTCCATGAGACAGTTACAGGCCGCGTGGCGGATTCCTGTGGTCCACGGCGGGCGGCGCGGCTTCCAGAAGGCGGTTATGGAACTGCCGTGGGACGGTTACGGGCCGCGTGGCGGATTCCTGTGGTCCACGGCGGGCGGCGCGGCTTCCAGAAGGCGGTTACGGAATTTCCATGGGACGGTTACGGGCCGCGTGGCGGGATTCCGCGGTCCACGGCGGGCGGCGCGGCTTCCAGAAGGCGGTTATGGAACTGCCGTGGGACGGTTACGGGCCGCGTGGCGGATTCCTGTGGTCCACGGCGGGCGGCGCGGCTTCCAGAAGGCGGTTACGGAATTTCCATGGGACGGTTACGGGCCGCGCGGATAAGCCCCCGCGGCGCCCATTGGACCCGTCCACCCGACAGGCGGTTACGGACCGATCGAAGGGTATTGCCGTGCCACGCGGCGCTCCCACGCCATAAACGTCGTTCCTACACGCCGCGTTCCCATTGGTCGCCGACGGGCAGACGAGAGCCGCGCGGATACAAAGGTCGAGCCTCCGCGCCATCCGGGCACCACACCTCAGAACACGCGACGAACACGATCGAAAAGCTATGGATTCCACTCCCAGGTCCGCTTTCCAGCCCGTGCCGATCAAGAAACGCCCCAGGGCGGACCCCGCTCCCGTGAGGGTCGTCTACGTGATCGCGGACGAGGAACCCGCGACGACGCGCCCTCAGCGAAAGAAGGCCAAGAATCACAGGGAGCCGGCCACCTTCGAGGAGCTGCAGGCGATGAGGATGCGGGTTCTCGGCGAGCTGAACGCGCCCAAGCTGCCGCCGCCGGTGCCCCGCCCTCCCCCGCCCATGTGGACGCCGCCGCCCCCCTCCTTTCGCCCCTCCGCCGTCGCCGCCGACCTGGCGATGGCCGCCGCTCCGCCCCCGCCCCTCCGCAGAGGCTGCTGAATCCGCAGCCGGTGCCAACGACCAGGAGGCTCGCCGTCAGCAAGCCGGCCCCCCGCTTCTTCCCCACCCCCGCGGGCCTGGCCTCCTTCGCCACCCTCGCGCCTCTCCCCGGCCTCCGCGAGCCCCATGCCGCGCCCCTGGAGCCCATCGACCCGCAGGAGGAGGCCAAGGCCGTCTACCCCCTGATGGTGGTCGCGCCCGCCAAGGCCTGGGGACAGCAGCCCTCGCGCGCCCCTCTCGCCGGCTTCCACGAAAACGACATGGTCTGGAGGGTGATCCGGGACGCGGAGATCGAGGAGGGCTGGCGCAAGCCCTGCGAGCTCAAATCGACTTGCAAAGCCTCGCGGGCGGAGAGGGACGCGGTGGACGCCTGCCTGGACAGGATCGCCCCCAACGACGCCGAATTGGCGCTACAGCTGGACAAGAGGGCGGGACTCCGGCTCCAGGCTATGGCCCTCGCGCTCATGAACGAGCGCATGCTCGCCAAACTGCTGCCCTTCGTCCCTGAGGCCAAGGGGCAGGAGTATTGCGCCCGCGCCATGCGCTTTTCGCATTTCGCGCTGTCGACCGTGGACAAGGCGTGCGCCTCGGCGGGCCGGGCGGGTCATTCGGCCATCCACAACCGCATCGCGGACCTTAAAGACAAAGCGAATTCCGGATTCAAATACAGAGACATGTCCCTCTGAGGCCTTATCAATTGTAATCGCTTATTTATTCATAATAAATACAATTCCTATCTCTCACATGTGCATGCAACGAGTACCCACGTAGGCAGACCTGTTCGCGACTCGCGTGCGTGACGGACGCCAGTGGCTACATCCGTAGGTGACGGACGCCAGTGGCCAATCGCGTGGGTGGCGGACGCCAGCGGCCAGTTTCGCGCGTGACGGGCGCCAGCAGGCGGTCTCGCGGAGGTCAACGCGCGTCCAACGGGACCACCGTGCGCCACTCGGGCGCCGCGTCCGTCCACCCGTCGTAGTACAGGTACACGGCCCGGACGAACGCCCCGTGGTTGCCGGGACTGGCCTCGGGCCTCGCGCACCACCGGAGGTACGACTTCAGCGTCTCCATGCGCTTGAGGAGCGAGGCCGACCGTTTGCGCGCGCGCCCCCCGTCGTCGGCGCGGAAGCCGTCGGGGTTGTACCGGATGAAGAGCGTCGGCATGCCCATCGCCTGGCCCACGTTCGCCATCCTGGCCTGCTCGCACTCGCACGCGTACTGCATGTGCTGGTTCTCGTCCACCTCGAGCACCACCATATGCGTGGCCGCGTCCCACACGAAGTCCGGACGGACGCGGACGCACGCGCCGCCGTCGATCATGCGGTCGTGCGTCTCGTAGGCGGGGAGGGATCCCGCCGCGATCTCCGAGTCCAGGAACGCCTTCACCTGCATCTCGTGACGCTTGGCGATTTTGGCGGCGCGGTCCGGGTCGCACGTCGGACAGCGACCCGACGCGTCGAGGATGTCGTCCAGGCCGCACACGACGCACGGATGGAGCGCGACGTTGCGGCTGCCCGGGGGCGCATGACATTCGCAAAAACGGACGCCCTCCAGGTCGCGCGTGCCGAGCTCGCGACACTCGGAACATCGCATGCGGGGGTGCCTGACGTCCCCCCGGCGCTTGTGGGGCGCACACCGGGCCGCCGCGTGACCGGGCAAGCCATAAGACGCCTTGACGCCACAGTCGCCCTCCTGGCATCGTTTGTTAACGAGGTCGACCATCTCGGCCGTTTTGTGTACGGAACAACGAGACGAACGGGGGTCGCCCACGCGGCCGTAGACTGGTATTGTATCGCACCCCGGCTCCTCGCATCGGCGGTGCTGGACGTCGACCATGTCGGCCGTCATGTGTACGGAACAACGAGACGGACGGGGGTCGCCGACATGGCCGTATGACGGTTGTCGATCACATCCCGGGTCGGCACATCGGCGGTTAATGACGTCGACCATCTCGGCCGTTTTGTGTACGGAACAACGAGACGAACGGGGGTCGCCCACGCGGCCGTAGACTGGTATTGTATCGCACCCCGGCTCCTCGCATCGGCGGTGCTGGACGTCGACCATGTCGGGCAGTCGGTGCGTAACGCATCGACTCGGCCGCCGATCGCCCGCGTGGCCGTATGACGGTTGTCGATCACAGCCCTCTTCGACGCATCGGCGGTGCTGGACGTCGACCATCTCGGCCGTTTTGTGTACGGAACAACGAGACGGACGGGGGTCGCCGACATGGCCGTATGACGGTCGTCGATCACATCCCGGGTCGGCACATCGGCGGTGCTGGACGTCGACCATGTCGGGCAGTCGGTGCGTAACGCATCGACTCGGCCGCCGATCGCCGACATGGCCGTATGACGGTCGTCGATCACATCCCGGGTCGGCACATCGGCGGTTAATGACGTTGACCATGTCGGGGCTTTTGTGTGTTTGGCACCTAGACGGACGTCGATCGCCGGCGTGGCCGTACGAAGCTCGCGTCGTGCAGTCCCCATCCTCGCACGACCTCCGTTTCTTGGACGACATCCTGACTCCGCTCGGTCCGTGGGTGCCCGGGCCCGCGACCTTATACCCCTCCATCCGCGAACGTGTCGTCCGGACGGACCCCCGCCCTCGTGTCGTCCCGGACGTGTCGCCGCCGGCGGGCCGAGTCGGCGCGGCGCTCGCGAGAGGGCGGCTTCGGAGAGGGGGGGGGCTACGGGGGGGGCTGTGGGGGGGGCTATGTACCACGACACAGGCGGTCTGCCACGATAAATGAAAAGTTCGGGCTGAATTTACAGTCCGAACCGCTGGTCTCAGTACGAACTTTTCATCCGGCTCCACGACAAAACGAAAAGTTTTCGAAACTTTTCGCTGGATTCCCACGGCAAAACGAAAAGTTTTGAAAAGTTTGAAAAGTTCGGACGGTGGTTCGGACTGACGAAAAACAGTACGAACCGGACCTATTCTTCCTCTGGGCGGTGGTGGTACCCTGCCGGTGGGTATATATATGGGTATTATGTATATACTTGTAATAATTGCTAACACATATTATTTACAGGTATTATGAATATATATTGTAATAATTCCCAACACATAAAATATTAGCATATTATAATTATAGTATTCCTAACACATAAATATATACATGGGATATACGTGTATATACTATGTATGAAATACCCTAAATATTTATGTGTTAGCAATTATTATAAATATATACATGATATCTGTAAATAATATGTGTTAGCAATTATTACAATATATATAATACCCATATATATACCCACCGGTAGGGTACCACCACCGCCCAGAGGAAGAATAGGTCCGGTTCGTACTGTTTTTCGTCAGTCCGAACCACCGTCCGAACTTTTCAAACTTTTCAAAACTTTTCGTTTTGCCGTGGGAATCCAGCGAAAAGTTTCGAAAACTTTTCGTTTTGTCGTGGAGCCGGATGAAAAGTTCGTACTGAGAGCAAAAGTTCCCCCTATCAGGATCGCCCGAACTTTTCATTTCCCGTGGCAGACCGCCTGTGTCGTGGTACATAGCCCCCCCACAGCCCCCCCCCCTCTCCTATCCCGGATCTATACCGTATACGCCGCGAGTGCATCGTGTGGGTGGGGTGACATGCGACAGGTTTAGGAAAATCGTTTATTCATAAATAATTTCACGTCGACCCCATTAGGGAGGCGTCCGCCAGAGCGGTGAGCCACGTGTCGGCGCGCGCGGTTAGATTCCTGCGCGGGAGTCCGTGACCCCTCGTCCGGCCCGAACGGGTCCGGAAGCGGCATGGCGCGGATCTCGGCCATGAGGCCGGGCGTCTGCTCCTCGATGCGCTCCAGCTCCCCCGGGGCGAAACAACTACCGTAGCGGTCGAAGTTGTCCGTGCACTCCCGGAACAGCTTGTCCGCGTCGATGGAGTCGGTCCCGTCCCCGGCGGGGGCGGGGGCGGCGGGCTCGGCGGGGACGGCGGCGGGCTCGGCGGAGGGCCCCCGGCGGGACCGGCGGGCTCGGAGGGCTCGGCGGCGTCCAGGGGGCGGACGACAGCATTATGCGGGCGATCTCGTCGTCGCTGAAGTCCAGGTCGAGGGCGCTCGCGTCGAAGCCCCACTCGGCCAGCGCGCCGGAGCGGCCCGCGGGGACGCACCGGGACGCGGGGGCGGGAAAGCCGGCGGCGCGCGGGGCGCGCGGGGACTCGGACGGACGCTCGGACGGGCGATCGTACGGGCCCGGGGCGGGGGCGCGTGGGCGGCGCGGGTCGGCGCGGGGCGACGCCGCGACGGCTCGGAGCCAGGGCCGTCGCGTCGATGGACGGCGGGCACGACGCGGAGGACGCGGGCACGCGCCACGGGCCGCATCCGGACGCGGCGGACAGCTGGCGGAGGCGTTCCGCCTGCTCGCGGCGGTGCTTCTGCGCCCACACGCGCTCGCGCGTGCGGCACGGGTCGCACCTCTTGGTCTGGGTGCAGCGGTCCTTCACGCTCGTGAACTCGGAAAGGGGCTTCACCTCCTTGCACTTGTTGCAGAAGGCGGTGGGCGAGGGCGTTCCGTAAAGGCCGGGGAAGTCGTCCATCGCGGCAGAGTCTCGCTTCGGTGGATTCGTTCGGCTTGTTCTGAGGCGAGAGGACCCCGATTTCGGGGCGCACCGGCTTTTAAGGGAGGAGGCGACGGGGGCCGACCAATCGCGAGGGGCGACCGGGAATATGCCGGAATATGCCGTCCGGGCCAATCGGGGAGAGGGGCTTATCCGTAACCGCCTGTCGGAGGCGAGTACCCGCCAACGGGAGGGTCGGGGCGGGGGGTCGGGCGATCGACGGACGGGACGCGACGACGCTTCGGGGGTCCCCGTAACCGGCCAATGGGAGGCGGCGGAGTGGAACGCGATCCGATGCGACGGGCGCCGGCCGGTGGGGGAGACGACGCGTGGAGGCCGAGGGGCGCGCGGAGTAGGAACGGCGCGGCGCCCGAGATACGGACGCATCGGCGGCCAATCGGGGGCGCGGGAGTAGGAACGGCGCGGCGCCCGAGACCGCCGACGCGGCGGCGGCCAATCGGGGGCGCGGGAGTAGGAACGGCGCGGGGCGCGGGGCGGGCTAGGGGCGGGGCGTCGTGTCGGATGGACGGAACAATCATCGACATCGTGT
>RPFO01001499.1:0-30928 GCA_009746045.1 Mesostigma viride
AGTCTTAGCCCAGCGGAGCGGACATTGCAAATGAGATCAAGGGGCAGCACAAGATTTATCGGACAGTGTTACCCGTAACTGATGTAATAAAAAGGCTTGTTTCTATTTTACGAATTGCTCTCGTCGCACACATATATTTGCCATGGCACAAATGCTTATTATTGCAAATTTGCACTGGGTGGGGCAGAGCTTGTTGGCAGCTGTCGAGATTGCTATGCGCATTGTCTGTGTGTCAGGGCACTGGGCCAAAGCTTCCCGCCACCATGCTAAGCATCCCTCCGCATTGCATAAGGGAGATTGTTAGGCGACCGTACTGTTCTGGCGTTTCTCCCTTATTTCATAGCCATTAGGATTAGGTATGCTTCATATTGTAGCAGTTCATCCCGCTGCGGGGTCAGTCAGCGGAGGATTTGGCGGGGCTATGAATTTCTCTTCTGCGTTTTATCTCCCCTTATTGAGTGCACATACAAATGGACAGAGCAGTCTCGCATGCTTTGAGGGCAAAGCGGGTTTGAGTACCTCCGGACCGTGGTGGGCGTCAAGACATGAAAGGCAAGTTTTGGTGGAACGTGCTTGTGCGGAATTTAAACAAGCTTCACGGCGGAACGGTGAGGGCTGCTCTTGTTCTTATGCTCCGTTTAGTGTGGGCTTTGCATATTTCTGCATTGACCTAATAACCGCCGGTGCTCCTTTCATGCCTTCGCCGCAATTGTGTATCACTGCAGAGGCTTGCAGCATGGCCACTACTACCTGCCTGAAAGTAGAAGAGGAATGGGCACAGATTTGCAAGCAACGTTTGCCAATCTGGTTCGAAGGGAATATGCGTAGGCCGGTTACCGCCTATAGGTAGGGGACCAGGTTTTGGATTCATGATTGAGGGCTCTTTGGGCAAGATGGGGGACAATGGGAGGGCCCCAGCCACGGTGGAGGCTGTGGACGTGGCTGTACGCCAAGGCGATTGTGTCATTGCAGGGCAAGCAACCACATTCCCTGGGGAGAGACTCAGGCCTTACCTGCCGCACACGAGCGCATGACGCGACTTCTCCACACTACTACGCGGACGTGGCGCACTTCGTGCGAGAGCAGGTTTGAGGTCCCACTCTTCCCCTGTCGTTCTCTGCCTGCCTCTGACCCTATGGTGTCTTTGTGGTGATAGCGAGGACGATGGTGACGGTACGATGATGATGGGGACGGCGGCCTCTAGCGGAGGAAATGTTCGAGGCGTAATGAGCGAGCCCCTGCTGACCTGCGCGGGTAGTGGGCGGGGCTTTTACTCCTGCCGTTAGCCAGATCCGGCTGCCGTTCGTCAGCCTAGCAAGGGGCGTGGTGGTTTGCTGAGCAAAGATTGTGCTAGGGCTGAGGCGCCGAGACAATACCATGGGGCTTGCTTCCCTTCGCAACCCAACCTGTTTGCAATGGGCAGTGCACCACCTTCAGCTTGACCGAGCACTCGCTGTGATTCCTCACTCTCTGGGCCATGGCCTTGGGTCACCTTCGTGTGGCTTTCGTAGAACCCAAGCCTCATGTCTCCATTACTTGGGGAGTTATGTGGTAGATGATGATTGTCCCTTGTTTCCCTCACGGTGGACCAGGTCACTGACTTTGCTAGGTCGAGGGTCTTACAAGGTCTTGGGGAGATCCCACTAGAGATCCTGGGTGGTTGAGACGCCTATGTGTGTTGTGGAGGGATACGAGGGCCAGGCACTTTCGGCAACATTTTTGTCCCTACCCGGGGGGCAACAGTTAGTAGCACCACAGTTGTCATCGAGCAGATTCGGTTTTACCTGAGATTAAACAATTTCTCCCTCTGATGTAGCGGACTAGGGGCCTCTCCTTTGGCCTATGGTGGCAAGCCCTGAATTAAAGGGGCTAGGGTACAATGATTCTGGTTGCCTCCTGCCCGTTTGATCTCATTACCCCTAAGGCCCCTTACCTTGTGAAAGCTTGGGGCTTAATTTTCATGACTTTGCTAAAGAGAGCCATGTCCTTCTTTGACTGGTAGCCAGGCACGTTCTCGACTTGAGGAGGGTCTAGACAATACCCAAGGTGCCATCTTGGCTGCTGGTGGGAACGATGGCTAGGCTGGGGTGTGTGGAGCCTGTGGACGTGTACCGACGGGATGCAGGATTGCTTCGCTTTAAGTGGCATTTTCAGATGAAAGCCCGTCCCCGGGCCTGATTAGGAAAGTAGAATTTGCTAGACCTGTAGTGCAGAGTTTTTCTGGATCTTCTGACCTGCCCCTTGGCCTTGACTGCGCAGGTTTTGAACAAAGATACGTGGCGCTGGTAGTGTGCTTTCACTAGGGCGTTTGATAGTGGCATGCAATGGGTCGCTGTGCTAGATTTTTCAAAAAAGGCTTACCTCCACGGGGATGCCAATTGAAGAGTGCTCGGCTATGGATGACCACACCCCTCTATGTTTGGGCACCCAAATCTGGGAGCCTCTTGTAGGAAAGAAGTTTATTCGGTTTGATATAAAGGCGGTTGATGGCCGTGGCTGGTCACGGGCTTGGCGCCTGAGCCTAGAGCTCTTCTCCTTGCCAGCTCGCATGTGTACAGTGACTGGACCCTCCTTGTTTTGTGGGCGTCTGGAAGGGCGAAAGCTGGTGTCTTGTGTTCGTGCATGCGGATGACTGTGATTGCTTGGCCCGCTGTGAATGGATTTGCTGGTTCCCACTAGGATTAGTGCCATGCCAGGTACCCTGGTGGTAAGCTTAATTTTCCCGTGGCGGGCAAGGGGTTCAGTTCATGGGCCATGGAACACTGTCATGGGATCACGATGAAGACACGGCAAGGGGGCGATGTGCTTCAGCCCAAGGGCAGCTATGTGCCAGGGATATTGGTTAAAGAGGTGTGAAGCAGCAGATGGGCCGACATTCATTGCGTCTGAGATGTGGGACATTGTCGTGGCAAGCCTTAATTGGTGGCCTGCACCACTAGCCTGATTTGGCTGTTCTTAGCGACTGGACCTACAATGTACTGTGCCTTTATTGACCGTGCGGTGTTGTGCAGTACCTCCTGGCCTCATTCCGGGTTGATGTTACAAGGGTTCGACTGGGATAAGCCGTGGAGCTTGTGTCTTATTGCGATAGTTCCTAGGATTGCCCGCGTGCTCACAAGATGCGTCGTAGGTGCGCTGCTTCCACTACGCCATTTGCACGCTGACCAACCCACGATGTCCATCTTTTGCATGTATTCCCGTTTCACCGCCGCGTGTATGTTGGATCCGACCCGCTGAGGCGCGCGCATATGCGAGGCTATGCGAGCGAGCTGTCTACTTCCACGCGCTCATTTGCTGGGATTCTCGCGGGTGGCGGCACCACTCCGCATCTCCGTCGCGTGATACGCACTGACAGCCAGGCTGGTTGTTGATTTCATTGAGAACCCTTATGCCCACCCGGTGACTTGGACTTCCTCAGGGTCAAGGAGTTCTCTGGATTGTTGTCAGTACCCAGCATGTGTCCGGGCTCGAAAGGGGAAAACTTTTACTCCGTGCCTTACTAAACTGTATTTTGCCAGCTAGCACAGTACCCGCTTCTGCGGACACACGTGAATTAGGCTATCACTGGGTTCCAGTCTTCGCACTAGTTGAGTTGCGTGAACCATGAATGGCCCCGCGCACGGGTTTTTCAGCTTGTAGGTTTCCCGGGAGTTCATTACCTCTTTGTATAATTAATGTTCAGTGGGCATTAGCTCGAGACTATGTCGGTGTTGTAGTTGCTATTCTGATGGCATGGCCCGCGCGGCCGTTAATGATGATTAAGAGTACGCTGGCCTCTTTGCCAATGAAAAAGAAAAGTGCTGGAGTTGCTAGCATTACAAATATGCTGGGCAGGGCTCGGTTATTGCAATATATCAGTTTGCCGCACGTGATTGTTGATTACTGGATCGGACAATGAATCCGGCGCGACTTCATGTCGTTGGCCAAAATGGTTGCCACATGGGTTGCAGTTCTTGCCACGGTTGTTAAGAATATAACCATGGCAGACTTAAGTTTGGCTCTGTTCTAGAAGGTTCCATGTGCACAACGCATACGCATTGCATTACTTGTACGACAGGATGAGGACAAGGTTTCTAGGCATTCTAGGGAAGGTTGACCTGTAATGTATAAATAAAGCAATAACAGCGGCCAATGGGCCGCAGCCATTGCAACCAAACCTTCCAAAAGTCTTCTCAACTTGCTGGAGTCTGGGAAAAGGGTGGAGCATGCTTTGTGTGTGGCAACGGAAAGGTCCACTTGGCGTCGTGAGTGCCCTCGACAGAAAGGCCAAGCCTGCTGGGGCAGGGGGCCAGTCTGGGCAGGCAGTGACTAGCTACACCATCCCCTGTAATAGTCAATACCCCTTGGGGGAAGGTTGTGCTGGATGTTACTAAGACGGTGGTGTGCCCCTGTGCAGCACCAAGGTTGTAAAGATTTTGTTCTTCCAACTGGTTTGCAATAACAATGCTGCAGCTTGAACGTCCCTATGCTCATGCAGGTGGTGGGTTCCAGCAGGTGGCTGGCTGGAAGGGCCAAGGGACCTGCTGGAAGGCCGGAGTTAACGCCAAGGCGCATTGGCTGATCTGATTCGGCATATCTCTGACGATTCCAGCCGGCACCGGAACGGAGTTCATGTCCGACAAGTTTATCATAAAAGTTATGGCGTTCCGACGTTCCCCGGTCGTCCGCGAAGAGCGCGAAGCGGCGTTTTCTAAGTCGGACGTGAAATTTGCCAGCACGACAGTATGGGGTCGACCAGCAATTCCTGGGCTGACAGGATTAGGTGCTGTACCTACGGACGTTATTGATTAATACGTCGTACGCAGAAATAGGAACCTTAAACCTTGTGGTCTGTTGGTACTCAGGCTTAGTCCTGGGACTTCTAGTGCAGATGCAATAGTCCTGTGGATGTGCCTGTGGTCACTGTGCCTGCTTGGCGAGACCTACTGACGCGGTATAGAGCAGCTGGGCGCGTACAGGTAGTGAATTACTTGACGGGGCAGTGTTATTACTGAGCAATACCTCTTTAGGTTGCTCAGGATCAGCAAAGCACAGATGCACAAGTATATAAACAAGTAGGCACAGTGCCATTTGAGGTAGATCTCTGCGAGCTCCGCCTCACGTGTATGTGCCTTGACTCTTGGCAAGCGCGTGTTACAAGAACTTACAGTGTAGTGCAGCCATTGTACATTATCAATTTTAACAAAGTCCGTTTCCACCATATTCCAACATTGCTGCATTGCAACCATATCCTTCAATTGACGTTTGCTGAGGACGTTACTCAAATTACAACAGTCTCAGCGGAACGGCCAGGAGGGTCGTTGCCGGTTGCGGTGGCAGCCGGTTGACGGACAAGGAGAATCGTCGGTGTGTGAATTGGTGCAGGAAGAAACAACGGCAGGCAGGATTTCCGGTTTTCGGGGCAGTCTGCTGGAAGGGTTCAGTTTCAACCTGATTGCGTTCGTGTCCGTTCGGGATCTATCTTTATTGCTTGCAAGATCGTACGCCTTGTTAATCGCAGCTTCGTGCATTCAGTCGACGACCAGGTTCGAAGATGGGAGCGACATTCTGCGCACGGTACAAACCTCGTCATTCCGGAGCACGGAGATCGACGACCTCGAGCGAGCTTCACGGTCATTTGGTCGGCATCCGAGGTGGATTACAGGCAGTAGCTGAGCGAGTGCGTGCGGAGTGTTTGGCGTGGCCAAGGCGTGTGCGAGGGTTGCGGAGGAGTGGCGCAGTGCGACACGAGTTTTGGTACCGACAGCAGGCGGTGTGGGCTTTACCACGTTACTTTCGCCAGGCTGCATCGGCGATCGAGTGGTTGTCGTCAGCTTCGGGACCAGTTTAGGCGTGTGAACGACGGCGGGCGGAGCTCACAGGCGGCGTGCAGAGGTCGGCGGCGGACAGCGAAGCATCACCGGAGGAACAGATCGCGCGGAGAGAGTCGGCAGTTTCGGAGCGAGCAAGAGGTTCCTTTTTCAGGAACTGCCCAGCCCCTTCGCGTCGTGGACGCGTTGGGAGAGTTTGCACCTCCTTGGGTACGATAGTGACCTTGAGGTGGGAGCAGGGGGTGTCGCTGGGCTAGGCGACGAGACACTTGGCGACCACGAGGTGCCAAGATACAATCCGCGGGGTGCCAACGACGGGTTGTCACCTGTCTACTATTATACCAACGGTGACGATTCAGTCATCGCGGGCCGACAGCGGGTCGACGACGGCGCAGCGGGTAGCAGGGTGCCAGAGCTGATTGTGGTGAGCGACAGCGACGACGACAGCGACAAGGAGAACCAGGACGCGCCTGGGGCCAGCCGTGGTGGTCTTGCCTGAGTGGTAACACTTGGCACTTTCCTTTCTTGTTCAGTAGCTTATATTGCTTTAATTACTGCTTGGCCACTTGGTGTTACGTCCCTGCCCTTTTGGCTGGACGTAACAATGGAATAAATTACTAAGGCTGTTTGGTCTATTGAACTTGGGTTTTACGGACCTTGGCTATTGTGTGAATTGGACTAGTTATTTTGGTCCTAGGTTGTCCTTTTAGGGGCCGGCGCTGTGGCGCCGCGCCGGTTCTGAGTCTGTCAGTGGTTCTAGGCGTGGATCCTATAGTTGAGGGTCGATGTCGGCCCGGATCCTACGTGGAATGAGTGACTCGGATTGTTCTAAGGAAATTGGCGTGTATCTGCGCCGCAACCAACCTAGGTTAAATTGGTCCAAGGACGAGAGTCTCGTCCTCTTGGTTTAATGAATGATAAGTGCGAATACGCCTACACATTGAGCCCGGGGCATTATCCATTTGTAATTGGTATTGCTAGCCATTATAAGTGTGAACTAATTAGCTTGGCATTAAGCCGTGATGCCAGATATCTCACGACTCACGTCGTGAAGCGCAACCTACTTTAGGCTATCTTGAATTATTCCTAATTCCGGCAAGAAGGGTCTTTTGCTACGTAGCTCAGGCTAGCTAGGTGAGTCTGGGCAGGGACGTAACACTGGTTATCGGAGGAAATGTGCTGGAAAGGTTAGCTAACTCTCGCGGAGAGGGTTAGTGAGCCAATTAGGATACCAAGACGAAGCTTGGCGTAGGTAGAGGTTCCGGAATTCAACGATTGCTGTCAGGCCGGCGGCCAGCCCGTAAAGGGATTCAACGACGACCTAGCAGCAAGCGGCCAGTCTGGGATACTCGGCGGGGCTAGCAATAGTCCTGTGGTGAGGTGCTGTCAACTATAGCGTTCAGCCCTCCTGTTTTCAACGACACCTAGTGGCGGCCAGGGCTTGCCTTCAACGACACCGGGTGGCGGCCAGTTCAGGAGGGATTAACGTCATCGAAGATGGTACGTCCCCTAGTTAGAATTCTTTCTTTACAAAGCTATGCCTGCTGAAGGCTAGCTGGCGAGCTTGCTCTCTATCCGGGAACGCGCGCGCAGGGGGTTTATGTTATATGTTGTGCCTCTATAGGTTGTAAATGTTGTTGGTGCCCATGGACGTCGCGGAGACGGACATTCGTTGTTTGACCTGCAAGGGGTCGTGGGGGTGGATACCGTCTGGCTGTTGCCGACTGTGTTGACGGTGTTTACCTCCGTGTGTGCGTATAGCCCGTTCCTGCGGAAGGCTCGGGCGTGTGCTGTGATATACTCCGTGCTCCCTCTCCTCGTTTGTTTAACCCTTAAATGGTGTCCAACTCGCGCCTAAAAATAGGCTCCAGTTGCACCTTGCATGGTAATGTCCACAACCTAACCTAAAAACAATTTAGGGTCCATACTGGGACCAAAGCACACACATATAGGGACTTACTTGGGGGTCATGTCATTGGTCATGTTGCAATGTCCTATGGGTGCTAAATATAGCACCACCCTCAGGGGGTGCGCGAGTGCGAGAAAAACACTCATGTATAATGCATTATTACACCTGAAAACAGTTCCGTTGCTCCCAACATTTTAAAGGCAGTTGCTTGGGTAGCCAGGCATGGCTTCTGAACACTGACATGACAGGTTGTCCCAGGGACCCAGATGCATTATCTAAAAATAACTCGCGCCTAAAAATAGGAGCCAGTTTGGCTGGTGACATTTGCTAGCATTACAAGGCAGGCGCCTCAGTCCGTAGCATCATAAAACATCATAAATGATCAAACATGCATTATTTCATCAATTCCAGCATACAGAACATCCATAACAGCGATTAAACATAGGTAGCCATGCCAGTGCACAGTCACATTCGCGCGTATCATGGCATGGTAAGGCCAATGACTACCCACCACACAAGCCTACCACATGCACAGTTTTTCTCACATGTCAGTGCTACACTAAATAAGTAAAAGTAAGCCTAGATCATTGGAAATGCTAACTGGAGCTCCTTATATGCTGGGCTTCATCATTTCAGCTGTTAACTGGCTACGGGGCGACATGCGGCACTAAGTGGCATTACAATGGTATGAGGCGTGCACAATGGTGCTTTTGAATGGCCGGGTAATGCTCAAAATGATCACTAACACACAGCTTAAACTATGCCTCATGTTGTTCTAAAGAAAACGTCACCATGTGGTGGCTACCAAGCTCTACTAGCAGGTATACCACTGTGCCAAGGCCCAAATGCACGTGTGCAAGGGGCTACGTAGCCCATGCATCCACAACATAAAAAATGACCTCCATATGCTTGCCTGAGATGAAATGACACAGAGACAACTCATGGACCTTCTTTTGAATGCAAGCAGGGCACTGGGACCTCCACAGGTGTTACATGAAGACAGATGGGGTGACTGCACAACAGCAATACTAACAAAGCTAAAAGGCTAACCAAAAACAGGCCAGGATACCATCTATTCTTAAGGATTTAGGCTATAGAAACCATCATGATACCATATAGAACTTATTTACATGTAACACCAATCATTATTCTAGTATATTTGGTGCAGACGCAGCCAATCATGCACAAAACTGATGAAAATCTGACCGTAATGGCTGTGCGCAACCACCACCACAAACCATTACAGAAAAGTAGTAACGAAGCAACTTTGACATCCCAAACCTTCAACAATGAGTCCGAGATTACTTACCGAGTGATACGACGACTTTATCTTGTCGACGGTAACCGCAGGGACACTAAACTACGCCAGGTCGAAACCGCAAAAAAAAGGCTCAAGGACAGCTAGCAAGCTGACGACAGGGCCGATGCGTCAAGACTTTCCTGGCCCACGACACTAATGAAATATTCGAAATACATCGTAACAAATTTACTCGATGCGAAATATTCAATTATAAAGCCGCCGATAACAAGTGCTAGCTTCATTGTCACTCCCGTCACAATAAACACGCGTTGACGCAGTAAAACCCAGACCGAGATGATTGCGCACCTCAGTAAATGTTGCGCGACTGCGGCTACAGCATCTTTATAACGCATAAATAATGCCTACAAAATTTGGAACGAATCCATGCATCGATGCTCCTACACCAATCAGTTTTCTGCACCGCCATAGCCTCGAATATGCATGTTCGTAATTATTTTACATTCACTTTCGTCCCGGTGGACCTGGGTACCCCCTGTACTGTAACCGTTAATTAGTCCCTGTAGACTTGGTCGAAACATAGTGATGTCCGGTATCAGGGCGTAGAGCACATCTAGCTCTAGCAGCAGACCTAAAAATATCACGGAAATGTCTACTGGCATTCGCGCCGCGCCGCTTCCCATCTCGCGCCTATTTGTAGGCGCGAGTTCAACTCGCGCCTACAAATAGGCGCGAGCACCATTTAAGGGTTAAGGTCACTGCATTAGAGGTAGCCTGGGTTTCCCCTTTCTCTCTTGCTTGCAAGCCGCTGCCAGACTATGATGTAACATGCCACGACGTAAAATAAACAAGGGTGGACAGTCTGGATTTCCTTACTACGCAGTAGCTCACGACGGGGATAAGGGTAGGCCTGCTATATTCTACAGCTGGAAGACGTGTGAGGAGCATATTAAAGATAAGATATTGTCCCAAGGCTCTAGTGCTAAGTGGAAAGGGTTTGATAACATTACAGATGCAGATAGGTTTGTTAGGGAACACATGCCATTGCCTGAGGGGATGCACACCACACGTGAATGCTCCAAGCCACCCACACTCAGCAGTCAGGGGGAGGGGACAGCAGTTACAGTGACTTTCTCTCAGCTGACCATTGGCCCTAGCAAGCAGTAGAGGAGACCAGTACTAGGGAGTAGTATTAGGTTCTATAGTTATAGCTCTATAGCACGTGGTTGCTCTCTCTCTTTCTCTCTCTTCCTTCCTGGGGAGGTGTTGCCTGCAGTGTAAGATACCGGTACGAGCACCATGCCCACACGGTCCCAAACAAGGAACGCCAGAGATACAGAGGAAGAGATTAGAGAACGAGATCTAGAGAATACAGAGATAGAACCGGTAGACAACCACGAGCACGGTACAGAGGGTATAGAGGTACCACTGCACGTCCAAGCAGGGACAGATACAGGTGAGGTCATGGAGAGACCTGCGGAAGGCTCCCCACGATCCAGAGATCAGAACCCTAGGTTCCCAGCGGATGGGGACAATATAGACGCCTTACCCAGGCAGGGAGATGACAGGAACGACCGAGAGAGACTCCAAGAGTACTCGCAGCAGCAGCAACGGCAGCAGCAGCAACAGCAGCAGCAGCAACAGCAGCAGCAGCAACAGCAGCAGCAGCAACAGCAGCAGCAGCAGCAGCAGCAACCGCAGCAGCAGCAACAGCAGCAGCAGCATCAGCAGCAGCAACGGTCACCACAGCAGCAATGGCAACAGCAGCAACCCCGGACGCAGCAGCAACAACCCCAGACGAGACCACAATGGCTACCACCGGATCCAGAGCAGCGGGGAGACGAGAATGGAGATACCCTGCACTACCGCCAGCAGCAGCCAGTCACCGGGCGACCAACGCATCCTTGGGCAGGTCGGGGGCGGCCCCAGGGACCTCCACCGGGTCCCCCGCACCGGGGCAGACGCAGGGTGTCCTTCGGCAGCACGTCCCTGTTACCCACGGCGTTATGGTATTCGGACGAGGAAGGGGAGGCCCCAGGGGCAGATGGCGAGTTCGATGACCTGGAAGGAACTAACGAGACGGACGAGGGAACTGTCACGCAGGGCCCGCCTGTTGGTACTCATAGACCTCGGACCAGCCCAGGGGAGACCAGGAGCAGTGTCACCACCAGAGACGAGGAGACTCACACGCCAGTCCAGCGCCCGGCTTCTCAACCGCAGCGTCCACGGGTGCTTAACCAAAGCGCGGTCCCCTCGCCTGCGCCTGCTGGCAACTTCAGTTTCAGCAGGGTGGCATTGGATGACCCGGGATACGAACACCCCTCGTCCGTCCAGGTGCGGCGGACTCATGGTACGCCGCCCAGATCCAGCCCTCTCCCCCGGTCGCAGCCCCCCGACTTCGGCGATATCCCCCACGTAGACGTCGGTGGGCCTGTCACCGCCGCAGTAAAGGCCCCACCGATGCCCAATTTCAAGAATGTACCCAAGCTGCACGCGGACATGAAACCGCGCGAGGTAGAGGAATGGGGACGCATGTGGCGACGACAGTATACCATCTGGCGCAATCATCACAACTGGCAGCTGGCCACCAGTGATCTGATTGATCTGGTGATTAACTCCTGTATGGACCCCTCGGTGATAAGCATCTTGAACTGTGAGAGCATCGCGTCCCAGTCATACCCGCAAACCTTGGCGGAACTGATGGACCGCGTGCGTCGCAAGCTGGTGCCCCCAGATGCTACACTCCACGAGCGGATGGCCTTCAGCAAGCTGCGCCAGGGGACCACCCCATATCGCGAGTTTCTGTCTAAGTTCGAGTCCAGCGCCGCCTACCTGGCTGACATGACCTGGTACGAGTACAAGAGCAGGTTCATCGAGGCACTCTGTCCTGAGCTGCAGGATGAGGTATTCAAGCACTATGCCGATGTCCCTTGGGAAGAGTGGGACATCTTGAATATCCAGAGGTATCTCCTACAGGTGGCCGACGTAGTGGCTCGCGGGCGTGCCCCATCAGTGCGCCGTTTCTTCAGACCTACTCCCCCGCGACGGGTGAACCAGATGTACTCCACTGATTTCGCCGGCGAGGAGGAGGACGAGTACCTCGACGACCCTGACGAGGGCTACACTGATCCTGGCGTCAACGCGATCGACGCTAGCAAGGCGCGCTGTTTCATGTGCAGCGAGGTGGGGCACCTCAAGCGCGACTGCCCCAAGCTCCGGGGCAAGAACGCCAGTCGTGGGACAGGAGAGGGGACACCCAGTGTTCGTTTCTCCGGCCCGGCCTTCGGCAGCCGCCCCGACTCCTCCGGTCCTCGGGATCGACCCCGCAACGCGGGTGAGCGTGCGGCTCGCCTGCAGCACGCCAGACAGGCCCCGACGCAGTACCAGCAGCCGCGACCACCCGCGACCAGCTCTACCAAGGGTGTGTTGCGTGCGGTCAACGAGATGGAGGCGCGGCGACAGTCCTCCTCTTCAGGCCAAACGCAGGCAGTGGCTGGCTACGAGTACGACGATGAGGAGGGGGGGCTGACGAAGAGGAGGAGGGGGGGAAGAGGGCGGGTGGTCGGGCGAGGCGGCCTCCCGTCCCACCGCTCCTCGGGAGTAGTAGCCCTGCCCATGGGCTTGGGTCCCGGGGTAGGGGATAGGATAGAAAAATCAGATGGTAGCCCAGACGCGGAGTCAACTAGAGTAGAGGTAGATGTTAATAACGTGGCCGCAGACGCGCCCTCCCAACCGGCGGCGCGTGCATCTCAGGGAGATTCGCGGCATCTGTTTCTTTTCAGCGGAGGGTTATTGGTCCCTCCCACCGTCCTTGATCCGTATTTGAAGGAGAAAACGATCATGGACGTGAAGTTCCTGGTCGACACCGGCGCCTCCACGTCCTTCATCAACGAGGCCCTGGTGCGTCGGCTGGGCCTGGTACCCCGGCCTCACACCACGGCAGTCTATGTCACCTACTCAGACGGTCGGCGACACCAATCGCCGGGCCTAGCAGACA
Source organism: Mesostigma viride (assembly GCA_009746045.1). Classification (NCBI taxonomy): domain Eukaryota; kingdom Viridiplantae; phylum Streptophyta; class Mesostigmatophyceae; order Mesostigmatales; family Mesostigmataceae; genus Mesostigma; species Mesostigma viride. The sequence goes on from RPFO01001499.1 coordinate 12,975, forward strand.
TTAAGGGTGTGCTGCAGGGCACGCCGGTGGACCTGGTGGCGACTATTGCGCCGCTGGGCGCTGCCGACATCATCATTGGCGTGGACTGGCTGGACAAGCAGGATGTGGACATCAGTGTGCGCCGGCGGGTAGTTTGGTTTCCGGATGGTTCATTCTGGTGCCCTGACAGCGAGTATAGGGCACAGGCCGCGGAGGTCCATAACATTACACACGAGCGCTCGGCGGACGGGCCTCGACCAGCGTCCCAGATCCTGATGAGCAGCAAGACGCTGGCGCGCCAGCTTCGGAAGGGCAAGGAGTACGCGATGTATCGCATAGACCTGGATAGCACTCAGGCTCTGCTTAACGAGATCGGTGCCGGATTCACACCGGATGAGCTGGCGCGGTTCAATGCCGTCCTGGAGAAGCGCACTACCCTTTTTGCGGACCGCACCCCCCAGTTCCCTCCCAATCGATCGGTGTTGCATCGTGTCCAGCTCCAGGAGGGTTCCGGTCCTACCGTGTCTCCCATGTACCGCATGGGCCCAGTCGAGCTGGTGGAGCTCAAGAAGATCCTCATTTCACTGCTCGACGCGGGCTCATCGAACCCAGCAACAGCCCCTTCTCAGCGGGCGTGCTGCTCGTTCCCAAGCCAGGAGGCAAGTGGCGTCTGGTGACGGATTACCGGAAGCTGAACGCCATCACCGTCAAGTCCCGGTATCCCCTACCGCGGATCGACGACATCTTCAACCGTGTCCAGGGGGCCACGTGTTTCACCGTCATCGACTGTGCGGACGGTTTTTGGCAGCTGCGCATCGCTCCAGAAGACTGCCACAAGACCGCGTTCGCTACGCCCTTCGGTCACTATCAGTTTCGGGTGGCTGCAATGGGGCTGTGCAATTCGCCGGCGTCCTTCCAGATGCTGATGAATGATATCCTCCGTCCGGTGATGGGCACAGCCCACTTGCCGCAGGTCTCCCAGGACCTGGCGGACCCGCAGAAGGGGGCGCGCCCGCCCTGGACCTACAAGCGCACGTGCGCGCTGGCGTATCTGGACGACATCCTGGTGTACTCCAAGACGTTCGAGGAGCACCTAGAGGATGTGGACGCCGTGCTGCAGATCATGGAGGATGAGCACCTTTCGGCGCGGAAAGCCAAGGTGCGCGCCGGCCGCTGCGTGCCGTTTCTGGGCCATACCTTGTCAGCAGACGGCATCGCGACCGACCCAGAGAAGATCGAGTCCGTCCAGCAATGGCCTGTCCCTACGGACGTGAAGGGGGTGCGCAGCTTCCTGGGATTGGCATCTTACTACCGACGGTTCATCCCGCGGTTCGCCACCATCGCCGCTCCGATCAACGCTCTTCTCAAGAAGGGTACCCCGTTCCTCTGGGCTGAACAGTGCCAACAGGCTTTTGAGGCGCTTAAGCGCCACCTCACCACAGCACCAGTCCTTATCCTGCCGGACCCGGCCCTTCCTTTCGTCGTGGCTACGGACGCCAGCAAGGTGGCCATCGGGGGTGTCCTCTTGCAGGACCAAGGCAAGGGTCTTCAGCCCATCGAGTATATCTCACGCACAATGATTCCGGCGGAGCGGAATTACCCAGTGCATCAGCAGGAGCTTCTGGCAGTAGTCTACAGCTGCCACACGTGGCGTCATCATCTTCTGGGGGCCCAGTTTTCGGTGGCCATTAGTGAGCAGGGGGATCTCGACCCCCACCGCCTGGTGATCCACACCGACCACCGGCCGCTCACCCACCTCCTGGTGCAGCCCAACCTGACGCCCCGCCAAGCGCGGTGGATGGAGTACTTGTCACAGTTTGCGCCATTCAAGATCCAATACGTCAAGGGCGCAGACAACGTGGTGCCAGACGCCCTTTCGCGACGGGCGGACTATTGGTTCTACGAGGACATGGATGTGCTTCATACCACTTGCGTACCAGTGGCCGCCCCGGGGACCGCCTACGGCGCGGAGCCACGGTCTCCCCGGGCCCGCCACCTGTTTCATCTGGGACACACCACCAGTGATGACTTGTCACCTCTCTTGGAGGAGGCGCATGCCCACGAGGACGTGGATACCCCCGGGGAGGGGGAGGGATCGCATATGCGCATGCCCCTTAGCCATGTGGTGCCGCCCCAGGGAATTTTTCAGCTTCAGCCGATCGGCCCGCCCACAGTCTTCTCCGAATTCGTCAACCAGACGGGTGCGGAGCCAGAACCGGCCGCGGACGCGTTCACAGTCACGTCGGACCTGGAGACGATGATCAGTCGTTTCACGGTCACGGAGGAAGCGGCGCTTGAAGCCATCCGGGCGCATCCCCAGCGGATGGGTGCCTACCCTTGCAAGTTCCAGGATGGACGCCTGTTCGTGAGTATCCAGCCGGAGGAATGGCGGCTGTATGTCCCGGAGCTTTGTAGAGCCGCCTTGCTTCACGAGTTCCACGACTCGCTTCTAGGCGGACATCAAGGAAGCCACCGTCTCTATCCTCGGGCCCGCAAACATTTCTACTGGCCAGGGATGAAGGAGTATATTGAGACATATGTGCGCCAGTGCCCCTCGTGCCAGATCATGAAGTCCAGGAACACGGGCTCGCAAGCCGTCCCCAAGACGTTACCTGATCCGATGGGTCCTTGGGATTCTATCATGATGGACTTCATCGGCCCGTTCAAGAAGGCGAAGAGCGGCAACAGCATGGTTCTGGTGTTCGTGGACCGCCTGACGCGCATGTGTCACCTGGCCCCGTGTCCGGCCGACCTCACTGCAGAGGAGTGCGCCAAGATATACCTGACGCACGTGTTCCGGTTCCATGGGCTCAGCCGACAGTTCATCTCCGACCGCGACAAGCTCTTCACGGCCAAATTCTGGCAGGAGTTCTTCGAACGGCTGGGCACCAAGGTGTCGCTGGGCACGGCATACCACAGTTCGTCGTCACATCTGGTGGAGCGGTTGAACCGCACAGTGCAGGAGACCATGCGACACTACACCGACGCGGTGGGCAGCAATTGGGAGGAGCTTCTGGGCTTGGTGGAGTTCTCCCTGAACAATGCTCCCCAGGCCGCCCACGGATTTACTCCCTTTTTCCTCAACTCTGGCAGGCACCCTCTCACGCCTCCCGACCTGCTTATGAGCCCCGAACGGGGAGAGGATCAGGTCAAGCTGGACACACGCCAGGGGGTTGATCGCTTGCTGCAGCGGATGCACCAGGCTCATAACAGTGCAGTCCAGGGCTACCGTGCCGCGACCGAGCGGTATCTGGAGAGGACGGCCGGCAAGCGGGATAACCGGGCGCCGTCCATTGAAGTGGGCGATTGGGTCCTGGTGGAGGGCCCACAGATCGGACGATTCTCACACAAGGTGGAGAAGGAGCTGAAGACTAAGCTTCGTCCCATGTTCCTGGGCCCCTACAAGGTTCTCACCAAGTTTGATGACGTCATGTGGGTGGTCCCACGCGGAATGGGGTAGATTTTTGCAAGAAAAAAACGCTAGTTTCAATCGTCCGAAAACCGGACATTGCGCCGAAATTCTTGCCGAATTTTTTGCAGCCGAGCGAATTTTCCGCCGGCCGGACTTTGCGCCAGTTTTATTTAACTTGACCTTTTCCTGCTGTCGCGTGCACTTTGTCCCATGCCTCAGGGACTGAAATTTTTGTAGCGGAAACGTTTTGGCCGTCACTTCCTTTTGCGCCAAGTGTTGGACTAGAAAATTCGTAACAGAAACTTTTTGGCAGTTGGCGTCACTTCCTTTCGTTCGACTGAAAATTCTCTGAAATTCGCTGAATTCGTACCGTAGCCTAATTTTTAATACCTCGAAGTGACGGGGCACTTAAAAATTTGCCCACAAGTACACTTGGCAGCGCGCTCACTGGGAAAAATTGTACAGCCGCTCGGCGGGCCACTTCAAAATTCGTGCGTGGCCTGCACTAATACAATTCGTCTCCATGGCCTGCTAGCAGCTTTTTACTATCAATTCAGGGAATCAACAAACTCTAAAAAAAGTTTGATGGAATCGTATATATTCTGATCGTATTTTGATGGAATCGTATATATATTTGCATGTACTAATTGACAAGGCAATGTGCCTACAAAAAGGTGCGGGGACAACCTGATGACGGAAATTGTCGAAGTCTTTCAGACTACTACCGTTCCTGCTATCGCGTGCACTTCAGTTCGTCCGTTGCCTATATCATTTACATAACTTAAATAATAAAATCAAGGTCGCGCTGCAAAAAGAGGCTTCACAACAACCATCACCAACAATACTAGGATCAGAATACTAGGAAGAAACCTGATGGCTCTATCTTGACCGCATAGAATAGTAATTCCCTCAATTCAACAAAAAACGACTCACCTTTACTCACCCTCGTTCCGGGCCACCTCTTGCTCCTTCATCTCGTGCGTGAACCATGCACCGCAAACATTGACTAGGTGTGCTTTGAAAGAAACCGAGCATACATGTCAAAGTGTAGAAAATACATGTCAAAGTGCGCCCCTTCGAACAACAGCAGCAAAATTATAACCCCTGTTGCCGCGGCCCATCCCGTCACATGTGACTTCAAGACGTCCCTCATTTGCGACGAGTATTGCAAAGTAGTGTCGTAATCCATCGATGTGTCTGTAATCTGGGGGCCAATTGTTCGCAAGGATAGGTGGCAATTAGTAATGAAGGAGACCACCCCCAAGCCAGTGGGGGCTCCGCGTGTGACACCCCCAAGCCGGTGGGAGGCATTCACAGTACCCCAGATTCGGGCCGTGGTGCCCACATACCCCTGTCACTAGGACTTCGATAATAAGCGCCATCCATCCCATCACACTCGACTGTACTGAGTCGGCTTATCAAGGAGACAACCAGCGCAGGTATATATTTCCGAATTCAACTCCAATTGGAATACTTGCACAAAGCGAAACGAAAATAATTGCAATTGAGGACTCTCTGCAGCTAGACCCTCGCCCACTTGCTCAACATCGATTCTACCATATGGTGTGTGCAACTTCACACTTAACCTCCCCGTTCTCAACATGCGTGCCTCAACTCCCCCTTCCGTTGGGTTATACCAAACAAACAAAGAATTATTAAGTTGCGCAGCAAGTTCAAGAGTTGTTCGTTAACAAAAAAAACAAGCTACTAATTATTTATTTGCACGGGCACAGTAGCACTTGCAGCTAATAAAACGCTATCGTCTAATTCCGAAGGGCCTTTCGGCTAAATCAAAATTAACGATGCGGGCAGTGTGGCCGGAGCTGGAGACCTAACGGACATGACAGACCCCTAATGCGTCTGAGGGGACGCACGAGGAGGCAAGGCTGGAACGTCCTCTGGAACCTTCCCCACCTAATCCGGAGATCCCGGGGGGCTCACTGTTTGCGGTGAAACATTGGTGGCCTTGGCCTTTGAATAATAGGACGCATCGTTCCAAGACATCTGCAGCAAATGATACAAAGCCATGGAGCAATTTCGAAAGTATCCGTAAGAATCATGTAGACCTGAGAAACAATTTTTTCGCAACCTCCAAGTTGGGAGGGGTCTCGCTGCAGCTAGACCCTTCCGTGAACGCAAAAAATAAACATCGAATAACTGGGAGGTCTTCCTGCAGCTAGACCCCTCAAATCATACAAAGATGAAACATTGAAGTTGGGAGGGGTCTAGCTGCAGCTAGACCCTTACAGGAATGCGAAAAAACAACCAATAATTGGGAGGGTCTACCTGCAGCTATACCCTTACATGCAATCAAAAAGGATGAAACCTTGGAAGTTGGGAGGGGTCTAGCTGCAGCTAGACCCTTACAGGAATGCGAAAAAACAACCAATAATTGGGAGGGTCTACCTGCAGCTAGACCCTTACATGCAATCAAAAAGGATGAAACCTTGGAAGTTGGGAGGGGTCTAGCTGCAGCTAGACCCTTACAGGAATGCGAAAAAACAACCAATAATTGGGAGGGTCTACCTGCAGCTAGACCCTTACATGCAATCAAAAAGGATGAAACCTTGGAAGTTGGGTGGGGTCTAGCTGCAGCTAGACCCTTACAGGAATGCGAAAAAACAACCAATAATTGGGAGGGTCTACCTGCAGCTAGACCCTTACAAGCAATCAAAAAGGATGAAACCTTGGAAGTTGGGAGGGGTCTCTCTGCAGGTAGACCCTTCAACGAAGGCAAGAATTCTATCACAAATTCATGGGAGCAGATCTGAAGAGAGACCTAATCCAATCATGTGAGGACTGGCATGGGTGTGTCGCATGCGTGCGTGGGTGTGGTGGATGCGTGCGTGTGGTGGGTGGCTGCCATGGCGTGCGTGGGTGTGGTGGATGCGTGGCATGCGTGCGTGGGTGCGGTGGAAGGCTGGCATGCGTGCGCGGGTGGGCTAGCATGCGTGCGTGAGTGTGGTGGTGGGCTGGCATGCGTGCGTGGATGTGGTGGGTGCCTGGCATGTGTGCGTGGGTGTGGTGGGTGCCTGGCATGCGTGCCTGGTTGTGGTGGGTGGCTGGCATGCGTGCGTGAATGTGGTGGTGGGCTAGCATGCGTGCGTGGGTGTGGTGGTGGGCTGGCATGCGTGCGTGGGTGTGGTGGATGGCTGGCATGCGTGCGTGGGTGTGGTGGATGCGTGGCATGCGTGCATGGGTGCGGTGGATGGCTGGCATGCGTGCATGGGTGCGGTGGATGGCTGGCATGCGTGCGCGGGTGGGCTAGCATGCGTGCGTGAGTGTGGTGGTGGGCTGGCATGCGTGAGTGGATGTGTTGGGTGCCTGGCATGTGTGCGTGGGTGTGTTGGGTGCCTGGCATGCGTGCCTGGTTGTGGTGGGTGGCTGGGATGCGTGCGTGAATGTGGTGGTGGGCTAGCATGCGTGCGTGGGTGTGGTGGTGGGCTGGCATGCGTGCGTGGGTGTGGTGGATGGCTGGCATGCGTGCGTGGGTGTGGTGGATGGGTGGCATGCGTGCATGGGTGTGGTGGGTGGCTGGCATGCGTGCGTGGGTGGCTGGCATGCATGCGTGGATGTGGTGTTGGGCTGGCATGCGTGCGTGGGTGTGGTGGTGGGCTGGCATGCGCGCGTGGGTGTGTTGGATGGCTGGCATGCGTGCATGGGTGTAATGGATGGCTGGCATGCGTGTGTGGGTGTGGTGGTGGGCTGGCATGCGTGCGTGGGTGTGGTGGGTGGCTGGCATGCGTGCGTGGGTGTGGTGGGTGGCTGGCATGCGTGCGTGGGTGTGGTGGGTGGCTGGCATGCGTGCGTGGGGGTGGTGGGTGGCTGGCATGCGTGCGTGGGTGTGGTGGGTGGCTGGCATGCGTGTGTGGGTGTGGTGGGTGGCTGGCATGCGTGCGTGGGTGTGTTGGATGGGTGGCATGCGTGCCTGGGTGTGTTGGGGGGGCTGGCGTTTATATACTGAGAATAATATAGTTTTAAAAAGGACATATAGTTACCAAACATAATATATAATAGCTATTAATCGTTGCCTATCCAAAGTTGCATGCAGTAAGTGCAACAGCCAAAATATGCCAACAAATCAGTTGATGGGAATTTCATAAAACTTACAATCGAAATACAACAGACCCCAGTTAGAAGAACGAAGGAATATCTGCGTGACAGGGAATAACGCACCAGAGATGCTCGGTAAGCGTTGCTGACCGAAACACAACGGAAAAACACTGCCCGGTTGCTGGTAAGAGAATAAAAAGGCGTTGTCCATAATCGAAATACATAAACAAAGAGCGGGAGTCATACCTGCCTTGCGGGAAGTGACGCAACGAATGTTATGGCCGAGCAAACTGGGCCTCCTTTCCCGTTGCTGACGGAAACACACCTCAAACAGACGGCCTCGAAGCATGGTAATGCATGCAACGACGTTCAAAAGCGTCCCAAATCGAAATAAAACGAAACCGAGCGCAAAATACAGTGGAATATATGCATATCGGAATATATGCATGGCGGGGCATGATGTATTGGAAAAGCCTGGTTGCCTTCGTATCCGCTCCTGACGTGAACAAATGGAAAGAGACCGCCTGGAAGCCAACATATGCAGGCGACACCGTTCCAAAGCCCAGAAAACAAAAATGCAGCTTACCCAGGCGTCATTCCGGGTGCCACCGTCTTACCCTGACAGTCGTCATCCCAGCAACCTCTCCAAGAGCTTACGGCCCCCACAGTCCAGGAGCTTGCATGACCCATCATTACGTACCTAAGCATCGGTGATTTTAAAACCGCGCTCCTAAGCGCACAAAAAGAGAGCTAGCTTTCCCAACGGCATGACGAACTGAACACTTTCCTATCGACAGCCATACCGTAATCCCGTGGCCATTTGCAGCGTGATGCAATTAGGGTTGGGTAGGTAATAGGTAGGCTGCTGGTTTTTGTTAGAATTGTGATGTGCATCATTTTGTTGGGCCCGTGGGCCACAATCATCGCCGTCAACGGCTCAACGCTGCGCTTTGAGTTTTTACGTGTGAACCGTCAGCCCTCGAGTGTCGTCCAATCTTCTTGCTCGGTTACTAATAATGTCGTATTCCAAAGGAACACTAGTAATGAAAACGGTCGCAAAGCGTACGGCTGTAAAAGGGTAGAAAACGGTAACGTGGCATCCTCGCAGTCGCCGGAAAGTGGAAGCGCGGCGCCGATGGCAATCGTCTCGACCAAATTTTTCGAAACCGAGAAAGCAGATTGGACGACACTTGAAGGCTGACGTCCACACGTGAAGACCCACCAGAGCGCAGCGTTGAGCCGTTGACGGCGATGTGGCCCACGGGCCCAGCAAAATAATGCACATCAATTGCATCGCGTCGCAAATGGCCGCTGGACAAATGGTATGGCTGTCGACAGCGACGTGCTCAGTTGGTCATGTTTGTTACAGGAAAGCTAGTGGTATTCTTGTACGCTTAGAAGCGTGGTTTTAAAGTCACCGATGCTGAGGTACGTTATGATGGGTCATGGAAACTCCTGGACTGTGGGGGCCGTAAGCTCTGCTAGAGGTTGCTAGGATGACGACTGTCAGGGTAAGATGGTGGCACCCGGAATGACGCCTGGGTAAGCTCTGTTCGTGTTTGCTGGGCTTCGGAACAGTGGCGCATGCATATGTTGGCTTCCAGGCGGTCTCTTTCCATTTGTTCACGTCAGGAGCGGATACGGAGGCAACCAGGCTTTTCCAATACATCATGTCCCGCCATGCATGTATTCTACCGGCTTTAGCGCTCGGTTTCTTTTCATGTCGATCTGGGACGCTTTTGAACGTCGTTGCATTCATTACTATGCTTTGAGGCCGTCTGTTTGAATTGTATTTCCGTCAGCCACGGGCAAGGAGGCCCAGTTTGCTCGGCCATAACATTCGTTGCGTCACTTCCCGCATGCCACGCATCCACCACCACACCCACGCACACATGCCACCCATCCGACACACCCACGCACGCATGCCACCCATCCAACACACCCACGCACGCATGCCACCCATCCAACACACCCACGCACGCATGCCAGCCACCCACCACACCCACGCACGCATGCCAGCCACCCACCACACCCATGCACGCATGCCAGCCACCCACCACACCCACGCACGTATGCCAGCCACCCACCACACCCACGCACACATCCACCACACCCACGCACGCAAGCCAGCCATCCACCACACCCACGCACGCAGGCCAGCCACCCACCACACCCACGCACGCATGCTACCCATCCAACACACCCACGCACGCATGCCAGCCCACCACCACACCCACGCACGCATGCCAGCCATCCACCACACCCACGCACGCATGCCATGCATCCACCACCACACCCACGCACACAGGCCTGCCAGCCACCACACACACCCCACGCATGCATGCCAGCCCACCACCACACGCACGCATGCCAGCCCACCACCACACCCACACAGGCATGCCACGCATCCACCACACCCACGCACGCATGCCAGCCACCCACCACACCCATGCACGCATCCACCACACCCACGCACGCATGGCAGCCATCCACCACACCCACGCACGCAAGCATGCCACCCACCACACCCATGCACGCATGCCAGCCACCCGCGACACCCACGCACGTATGCTAGCCCACCACCACACCCACACATGCATGCCAGCCATTCACCACACCCACGCACGCATGCCAGCCATCCACCACACCCACGCACGCATGCTAGCCCACCACCACATTCACGCACGCATGCCAGCCACCCACCACACCCACGCACGCATGCCAGCCACCCCAGACACCCACGCACGCAGGCCAGCCCACCACCACATCCACGCGCGCATGCTAGCCCACCACCACATTCACGCACGCATGCCAGCCACCCACCACACCCACGCACGCAGGCCAGCCACCCATCACACCCATGCACGCATGCCAGGCACCCACCACACCCACGCACGCATGCCACCCACCCACCACACCCACGCACGCATGCCAGCCACCCACCACACCCACGCACACATGCTAGCCCACCACCACACCCACGCACACATGCCCACCACACCCACGCATCCCACCCAGCACACCCACGCCAGTCCTTGCATGTTTGGCAAGGGTCTCTTTGCAGAGAGACGATGTTACTCATTTGTGATAAAGTTCTCGAATTCCTGTAAGGGTCTAGCTGCAGCTAGACCCCTCCCAACTTCCCAGGTTTCATCCTTTTTGATTGCATGTAAGGGTCTAGCTGCAGGTAGACCCTCCCAATTATTGGTTGTTTTTTCGCATTCTTGTAAGGGTCTAGCTGCAGCTAGACCCCTCCCAACTTCCCTGGTTTCATCCTTTTTGATTGCATGTAAGGGTCTAGCTGCAGGTAGACCCTCCCAATTATTGGTTGTTTTTTCGCATTCCTGTAAGGGTCTAGCTGCAGCTAGACCCCACCCAACTTCCAAGGTTTCATCCTTTTTGATTGCATGTAAGGGTCTAGCTGCAGGTAGACCCTCCCAATTATTGGTTGTTTTTTCGCATTCCTGTAAGGGTCTAGCTGCAGCTAGACCCCTCCCAACTTCAATGTTTCATCTTTGTATGATTTGAGGGGTCTAGTTGCAGGAAGACCTCCCACTTATTCGATGTTTATTTTTTGCGTTCACGGAAGGGTCTAGCTGCAGCGAGACCCCTCCCCAATTCGAGGTTGTGAAACATGCTTTTGTGCGGGGGTACTTGATTCGTCGAATACTTTCGAAATGCCTCCGTTGCTTTGCATCATTTTTTGTAAATGTTTTCGAGCGACGCGTCGTAGACTACAGGTGCTTGACGACGGTATGCGTGACTGTGTTTTTGTTGTGTTATGTGCAGCCCGAGACATTGACGGTAATGAAACTTTTGAAGGGTGAGGCGGGCTATTAAGTGGATAAGGCCATAATCCGCTTGCCATACTAAGTGCTTGCTATGTGTTGAGATGGCGGGTGCGGGTGCCGTCGGCGCGCAAATTAAGTTGTGCGAGAGTGTAGCTTACACAGATAACTGGCTGGACCACATTGCGATGTTGGAAGCCATAGCGTGATCCCTAATCGGGAACAGTGTCAAGGAGGACTACATTTTTCATGTTTTGAAGATTGCCGAATCGTGCATTTTACAGTTGAAGTCGGATGTTGGGAGTGTCATACCTTGTCGTGCTTTTTTATGGGCGACGCTCGTTGATTGATTTGGCGAGTCCAGAAGTACAAGTTTGAGGGTTGTGATGAACGGGAAAGGATGTATACTAATTAATTAATTAGACTTGTGCTCCCGTTGGGGAGTCACGGAGCATTAACCCCGATGGATCGATGGATGGATGGAAACGGTGTATATGGAAAACCGTGATACTTGCTGCCATGTGGTTGTCTCCTTAATGTTTCAAATATATAAGACAGCCGGCACTTGCTCATTGACGTTTCTGTGGCTCGCCCCTTGGCTCTTAGCCATGTGCGCATGGTTCAGTTGGTGCATCCCAGGCGGCGGCCGGGCTACCCGGCGGATCGGGTTGAGCGGGCCAAGCCCACGGCCTAAGGCGATGTCGGGCACCACCGTGTGGTGCCCTTCGGGGTTCCTTGGGGACCCTTACCGCCGGCTTCTTTAAGGAGTAAGTAAGTACCTGCGGAAGTTCTTTTAAGGAGTGTTGCCCGCGGCTCCGGGAGGACTGCGTGGACCTGGAGGGCTAGCGGGCCCCTGGGTCGGCGCGGACCTGGACGCCGTACTGTTTAGGCTTGTTGTTGTTGTTGTTGTGTCTCACGCCGCACATGGGCAGCAGAGAATCTGTAGTGGCCGAGGGCCGGATATATTTAGTATCGGTGGTACTATCAAGGAGACAACCAGCAGTACTATGTTTAGGCTTAGGCCCAGTCTAGTACACGGAAAGTTGGGAAGCCGATAACCCAAAGAATAAAGCTTGGTCAACGCGAGTCAGCGCATGGAATCCAGTAGAATCTGGCAGCGAGGAACGGATAACGCTCGGATTGTCTTTTTCATTTGTCTCGATAAAACTCTCAAAAAAAAAAAATGCCTGATCAAGCAGTAATTCTGGGTTGCTGCCCAGGCATTTGACACCGATTTTCGTGAGTTTTCGTGTAGTTGGCTAGTTGCCCCCGTGTCCAGGATTTCAGAAATCGGACGTATCCAACGCAGGTCAACCTTCCTTTACGGGTTTGGTGTGCGTCGAAAAGACGATTCCAGGTATTAAGAATCTCTGCTTACCGTATTTGACGGACGACTTCCCGATTCCTCCGCCGACCCTTGAATCTTCATGTCGGCTCTCAGGAACTTTCACTTTTGCCCCCCCCAACTTTCCGTGCCTTGAGTACGTAGTAAGATTATGCCAGCCCGGGTCTATCTGCGAGGAGAGGTTGAAGGACGAACCGCACCATGTGCAAAGACAACAAGGGTAAATTATAAGAAGGGTAATCTAAAATTTCTGCGAGTGGATTGTGTCCTCACTTGATATCCAAACTTTGGCAATCCCTCTTCTTCTAATAACTCGATTTTAGTCACTCGTTGATGGGTTGATCGGTATGCGCGCAGGTAAGGAGGATGTGGAGCGGATCCTACACTTGGCAAATGTGGCGGTGGACTTCGGACCAGCGGCTCAACATGCTGACACTTCCGGAGGGAAGGCTAAGGGGGCGGAAGAGAGGCTAAGGGGGCGGGCAATGAGGGTGATGAGAAGCCCACGTTGGAAATGAGACTTATTAAGTGAGACAACTATGGACGGGGAAAAAGACTTTGGAGCACGAGAGGCCTTTTGGTCTGATGGGTGGACTTCTGCCGTTATGAAGGCAGGGAACAAGGATCCGGAGAATCCAATGTATGCAAAGTTAGAAGACGTGATGCTTTATGGGCAGATGTCTGGATACGACACCAATAGGAGGGTCGTCAGTCGCACTTAATTTTTTGAGGGCCTTATCCGTAATTTCGCTTCCGCAATCTGCTCTTGCGTTTTCGACTTCCTCCTCTTGCTGTCCGTCAGCTCTGCCACCTTTATCACGTAGTCTAGCGGCATCCAGTACAACTGCCTCTTCAACTTCCCTCCGTCCTCCCCCACAGGAAAAAAGTTGAGGGGAAATGATGAGCGCTCCATGTGGTTGGCAGTGCTCGTCCTATTGTTTTAGATTCGAAGTTTAGGTTGTTGTCGAGTCTCTCCATGTGAAATATACCCTTAGATTGACATGTTTTACTAAATTTCAAGCCTCTCGATGTGGAATGTACGCTCAAATTGACATGAATTAAGCATTATGACACCAAATTAGCTCGAAAATACGCGATCGGACGCCAAATTCGCGCGAAAAAACGCGATCGGACGATTGAAACTAGCGTTTTTTTCTTGCAAAATGCGCAAAAAATGACCCCATTCCGCGTGGGACCACCCATGTTCCAGGTGGACGTCCCGGTGTCATGGAATCTCACGTCCAACCGTTTCCATCGTGACCAGCTCAAGTTGTACCACCAGAACACCATTCAGGGTAGGGTCAACCCCCCGGCCCCGTTGGAGTTCAATCCGGACACAGGGGAACAGGAGGATGAGGTGGCTGCGATCGTGGGACACCGAGATGTCAAACGAGGTCGGGGGACCCAGCGACAATACCGTGTGCGATGGCGATTCGCGCAGCATGAGTCGGAGGACTCCTGGCGCACCCCTACTGAGTTAGCGGGTTGCGCCCGCTTACTGGAAGCATACAAGAAGACACACCAGTTGCATTAATAGGCGGTATAACGGCGTACGGTGTAGGGTGAGAGTGAGGTGTGAACCGGGTATCAGGTACACGCCGACTAATGCCTTGGCTTGTGGTGTGTGGGCCGTGCAGGGGGACGCCGCGGAGGCGCTTCCCCGAGTCCAGACTTCTGCCAGCGCCGCGGAGGCCGTAGAGGCAGGGATCCGGGTAGTAGACGGGGATTCGAGTGAGGAAGATCTGGTGGATATGGACACGACAGATTACCCGGAGGCCCCTCTACCAGAACAGGTTGACAGGATGCAGACAGCTCGCGGAGAGCCTGCAGTCCGAAGGGGCGTTTCAAGGGCCGGGGGCTCGGGCGGTGGTGGCCGGCACGAGACGTCGTCCAGACCCGAAGCTCCGGACGCGCGCGCGCTGCAGATAGTGAAGGAGCTGAATGAGGAGACATTCAACCCCCGGGTGTTCGTGCGCGATTATGGTCGGGCGGGTGACTTGGTGGAGCGGCGTCGTCGGCGCCGTAACCAGATGCCGTCAGATCTCCGCGCCGACTCCATTCTGGCGCGGGTCGGCCCCGCTAAGCTGGAGGATTTTCGATGGTTCGTGCGGAGAAATGTGGGGTTCAAGATCGAGACCCGCACCGCCGAGCGCGACGGCGTGGTGGTCGGTATCGACTGGGAAACCCACGAGCGGGAGTGCCTGTGTCATGCGTGCATGAACACGTTGGATGCCGGCCTAGCTTTTCCACGGCTGTTGCTCCTCCTAATTCCACCCGAGGTGCGGAAGCATCTGGAGAACTACTTTCCGCGATACCTCCCGTATGAAGGGGCGTTGCGGGGCGAGAAGTGTATGCGCGCGGGTCAGTACTCGTTGCGACAGGCCCTGGATCGCATTGTGGCGATGGACGACGAGGACCAGGATGATGGGAGCGAGGGTGATGACTCCGACTCTGATGACTACCCTCCCCGTCCTCTTCCTCGTCCCCCTTCAAGGGATCCACCTTCTGGGGGCTCCTTGGAGGGCGGCGCAGGACATCGTCCTGTGACGCGTTTCGAGGCGCCACCGCCGGCGATGGGCTGGGGGCGCCCCTCTGGGCGAGGGTCTCGCCCGCGGCCCACGGGTTGGGGCGGAGGCAGCCAACCAGAGGCTCGGCGTGCTCCAGACCGGCCTGCACGTCGGCGCTCGCCCTCACCGTCATCGCGCTCGCGTTCCCGTTCGGACTCGGGAACGGAGGTACGCCCTGCTCGCCGAGCTTCACCACCACCTCGTCGCCCGGCGGATCGGCACTGGGAGCGCACGTGGGGGTCGGCGGTGGAATTGGAGCGAGAGTCTCGGCGACCGCGGTCGGATACGACGGGAGCTGCTCCGGCTAGGACAGAACAGCCGGCCGGGGGCGAGCCCCCGGTTGTGGCCCCCTTAGATCCTCCGACGGATGCGGGCCAGGAGGAGCCTACCTTCCTTGTCTCCTTGGAACCACCGGAGCCTACCTTTTTGGTCTCCCTGGATCCACGTCCCCGGCCTGCACCAGCCGGCTCATCAATGCCACGTCCTGCGGAGGGACACATCCGTCCCACTTCGTCGGGTCGACACTCGCACTCTTCCGCGGAGGAACCGTGCCTACACCCCCTGGCAGCGACGCGACCTCGGGCCGCCGAGGATCCCAGCGGAACGGGCATTCTGGTACCAGCGGAGCCCGTGATGCGTTTGGAAGCGCTCGTAGCTGCGGTACAATCAGGACAGGACCTGATACAGCGCCTGATGGTCCAGCACGGTCGTCAAGGCGATCATTCTGCTGCCACCTCAGTGGGCTATGATGCGGCCTCCAGAGCTCCTGGGTCATCTCACGAGGAGTGGTCATTGGGCGACTTCATACGGCCGGTACCGGGCCGAGTGGTGCGACATGGTGGGCCAGGACCGCGCACGGAGAAGCTCTGTGTGACATTCGAGGGGCCTCCGGCTTTTCAGGTTCCCCCGGGTACGCACCTACCTGCTCCTCTGGTGTTTCGCGCGGGTCCTTGGTTCGCTGTGGATCGCGGGGCTTACTGGGAACAGATAGAGATCACCTTTCTGCCCCAAGTCCCCCTGCCCCTGCCGCAACCCGACGACCCTCGCTTCCCCGCTGCGGTGGGGCATGTTGTGCGATTCGGGTCCGAAGACTGGTGGGATTGGCGCTATCAGGTCGATGGGGTGAAGCACGTGGTGACGCCTCCCAAGGTGGCTCCAGCGGAGGGGAGTGCCTTTCTTAATCTGGTGGCGCCCGATATTGTAGGGGCCCGGACGGTGTCGATCAATGATGATCACGTGCGTATGGAGGTTTTCCTGATGGGGGTGCACTTTGTTCGCGAGCACCGGTGTGGGGTGGTGGATCGGTCGGCGTTGACGCTCATGTTCACCCATCCCCAGTACCTTGCTGGGTTCCTGTCGCTGTGGCCCCGAGGGTCGTGGGTGGAGCTGTCCCGGCTGGGTCGACAGAAGGTGTCCCCCTACCAGGTGGCTTTCGAGGTTGACTTGTGTTCGCACCCTGGGGTGATGACTTCACAGATGACCCACGCGGGGCGTAGGGCCTTCACTGAAATCCTGTCGCAGCGACGTGCCACTAGCGGCGGACGCTAGAGTGGTTAGAATAGTTTTCGTGACGGATAGAGGATTGATCCAGTCACCATCATTGTCTTACTACTACGTCAGAGTTGGTCCTGTGTATCAACTTCTAGAGGAACTGGCATTACTAACCTGCGGGTGAACCGAGGTTGGGACATAGTACTCTTATAGTAGTGTTGTTTTCCAATCTCACTTGTACGGTAGGGACTACCGACCCCCATGGGGGGGAGGAGTGTTACGTCCCTGCCCTTTTGGCTGGACGTAACAATGGAATAAATTACTAAGGCTGTTTGGTCTATTGAACTTGGGTTTTACGGACCTTGGCTATTGTGTGAATTGGACTAGTTATTTTGGTCCTAGGTTGTCCTTTTAGGGGCCGGCGCTGTGGCGCCGCGCCGGTTCTGAGTCTGTCAGTGGTTCTAGGCGTGGATCCTATAGTTGAGGGTCGATGTCGGCCCGGATCCTACGTGGAATGAGTGACTCGGATTGTTCTAAGGAAATTGGCGTGTATCTGCGCCGCAACCAACCTAGGTTAAATTGGTCCAAGGACGAGAGTCTCGTCCTCTTGGTTTAATGAATGATAAGTGCGAATACGCCTACACATTGAGCCCGGGGCATTATCCATTTGTAATTGGTATTGCTAGCCATTATAAGTGTGAACTAATTAGCTTGGCATTAAGCCGTGATGCCAGATATCTCACGACTCACGTCGTGAAGCGCAACCTACTTTAGGCTATCTTGAATTATTCCTAATTCCGGCAAGAAGGGTCTTTTGCTACGTAGCTCAGGCTAGGTGAGTCTGGGCAGGGACGTAACACTTGGCTGGCTGTAGCAGATCTGAACAGAAGCCATCATGAGTGAGGGTGCTATCAACCAACAAGCGGGCTTTATGGGCTTCGCGCGGCGCGGCGCTGGAATGGATGTACGAGATGGACGCGATGGACGCGGTGGACGCGATGGACGCGGGGACGGCCAGGCGCTGGGACCAGGCTGAGGTGCCAGATAATCAGAGCCAAGGATCGCAGGGCGGTCAGAACGCGCCAGCCGCAGATCAAGCGGCGCCTAAGCGACCGACGGTGGCTGAGGGGTACGCGGTGCTAGGCCAGTTTCAGTCCATCAAGGACAATTGGCAGCCCCGAGATGCTGAGAGGATGTTAGAGGACATGAACTTGTACACGGAGATATACACCGGGGACAAGCTTCGCATCCTAGCGTCTAGTGCCTACATAAGGCAGTCGGCGAGGCGGCTGTTCAAGTTTGTTCGGAGCGACACGCGG